>CM070032.1:51586458-51620978 GCA_036250615.1 Ptychadena robeensis | reverse complement strand
GTGTTCTTCTGACATGGGCTGAATGTCTGAAGAACATTTTAATAGATTTGCTGGGCTGGCAATCCCTGTGCCGTGCAGGGATTGTCACTGTGTTTAACCCCACATATGGTTGTAAGATCTGGGAAGAGACTTCTTGTTATGGGTCTTTATTACCATTGGTTAGGTCATTCTTAGAAGCGGTGGTCCTTGCTAAATAAAGCCTGCCATACACACGCCGATGTGTGCAGGCAGACTAGTCCCGATATCTTCCGGGATGCTAACGTGATGACATCATCACGTTAGCACCCCGTTGCATTATGGGGCCCCTTCAGTCAGCCGGGCACCCTTTGTGTGCTGGCCATAAGCTGAAATGAAGACGCCGTCTTCATTGCAGCTTATGGCATCGGCTTGCCTTGGCCAGAGAAGATCGGAAATGTCCGTTCTCTGGCCGGCCGAGCTGTGGGGCTACAGGGATCTGTCGGCCCATGTGGGCACATGCCGATAAGCGGGCGATTTTTAACCTAACCGACGGCGCGAGCGCGCACGTCCGTCGGTCAGGTTAAAAATCGGCCGCTTATCGGCATGTGTATGCCTAGCATTAGTCCAGATTTTCCTGCATAACAGTAGCTCTAACAAATAAAAAAGGAAAGCTATTTCTATCCAGTGACCAAAGAGTCTTCAAAATATGGTTTAATATTGGCAAATGGTCTGGTGTAAGGTGTTTATGTATGTATGTGCGTGTGTGTATATCTATATATATTTATTTTTGGCTTCTTATAACTGTAAGGTTATGAACTGTAGTTCCAGAATCTAAATTAGATTGGAAATATAACTGGGAAAGAATTACTGTAAAATGATATCCCCTTGTTCAGCATGTGTGCTGTTTATTGTAGGTTTTTTTCAATGTTCTTGTGTGATTTTGTTTTTTTTATCCATTAGTGTATTTATGATTAGCTGTCACGCTGAGTTTAAGGTCAATTTTCTTTATATATGTAATTCTAACACGCTGGCAATTCTAAAGCATAGTGAAATAGGAGACAACATCTTGCTGGCAAGAAATTCCCAGAGGTCTAAGAATTCTCAACACTTCTCACTTCTGTCTTGTCTGTTCCTCATGAATTCACTCTTACCTGATAAATCTAACAGATTTACTTAAGGTCACATCTAACAGCTATTTATGCAGTCTGGTATAGCACTCTTGTGCAAATGTCACTACAATATGTTTATTGTGGTTATCTCACAACACGTAGGTTTTGTCCTCCTTAGTAAATTAAATGTAGTGATAACACAGGTTATCAACCTCACCATTCAGGTGTTGGCTCCTTTTCAAGATACCTCACTTTGCATTTACAGCTTGTTTACACTTTATAAACCGTCCGGCAAACGAACAATTAGAGCAACGGCTAAACAGGGGTCATTTATAAACGATCCTCGAGCACCTGTACAGGGTTTGTAGACGTAGATGTAGAAAAGTTTCTTAGCCAATACTATTCACGCTATACAGATCAAAACTAGAGCTGGCCATAGGCGGGCTTATTGTCATTTGATAAATATCCATATCTCTAATTTTGTACCAGGTTCTTGTATGTGAGATTACATATAAACACCTTGGATTGAAATGAGGAGATGATTACAAAAGAGCAGCATAGCATAAAATATAGGCAATGTTTGCTGCCACTTCCCTACGTCACTCTGCAAATAAAGGAAGGGCACCTGCTGCTTTGCATATGTAAAGGATTATCAGTAGCTTCCTTGTGATGTTTTGCATATTGTGAAGGGGGAAGGCTCCTTGGTATAAGACAACCCCCTAACCTTGGAATTGTTAAATAGGCATACTCCACTTTAATTTGATAATCGCTTACTATGTGATTGAGGAAGTTAAGAACAGCATGACTTTAGAAAGTTTGAAATGTTACATTTGGCATCTCCCCGATGAGTTTGGATCCTTTGCCATTTGGCCAGTTATGAAATGTAGGAGACTTTTTTTTACAATTCAAGTAGATTTTGCCTATTTTGCTATTTGCTGTAATTGACAGAGTGACTCCAAGCACTTCAAAAGAGCAAGTACATTTTTTGTACATTATTAATTCTGCAAGCAGAAGCCACAGTGCTTCTCAGAAGCATTAAATGCTTTTGTTGACGGCTTACAGTTTTATAAACTCTGAATGAGCTTATTGCCTTTTAACCATCATGAGTACTAAATAATAGAAAAACCTATGAGCCTTTGGATTGGAGAGCTGCCAACTACCTCCAAGAAGGGGGGAAAGAAGAGAACTGAATAGTTTAATTGTAGAGCAAATCATTTGTTTACAGATTAAGACCTAGTTGGTAGCCAACTGCTGCAGACAAAGGAGTTCAGAATAAAGCACTAAGGTACAGGAAATGAATGTCTGGCTATAGATTTTGTCACTGTTGTGTTTTTTGCTCCTTCTTTGCACAAGAGAGGCACGTTAATGAATTGTAAGGACACTACTCCTAAGCTTTCAGTGTCTCTTAAAATAACAAAGCTTTTGGAGGTAGGGAAATGTGTTGATTTGTTTATGTTTTCTGACTGGAACCAGATAAGCCGAGCTACTCCCAGCAACTGCACTTCAGTTATTGGCAGGGTGGCTTGCCTCTTTTTTGTTTGACTGTCTGAATCACAACAAAAAAGTGAGAAAAAGGAATGTGTTTGAATTTGAACAACCACAATGGCCTCCTAATGTACAGAAAGCTTGTGTGTTCTACAAGACAAGGCTGAAAGTAGCCAAGAAAAGTTATGGAAATGTGTTATAATTTCAACTATAAACACCATGGAGTGGCAGATGTTAAACACGTACTATAACCTTTAATATGTGTTTTTTATTGACACACCATCTAAAGGATGATACATAGAACCTATTGACTAAGCATACCTCATTACTTTTGGTCTATAGGGGACTTGCAACAGTTTTCTCAAATTGCTCAAGGATCCCTATGGGAAAAGCAGTGTCTACCAGCAGGAACTCTTTTCCTCCCCATTCACAGGAACAGTGAGAATTTTACAACCAATACTGCTTTAAGAAAATCCTTACATTATGTTGCCTTTTTATAGTTTTTTGGCTGGGTTTTTCTGTAAACCTGTCAATCCGTGCCTACCCTTTATTTGAACCATTAATTATAGCTTGAAACTAGAGTTTAATGAGTGGTGAACTGATGACTTCCACTTATGTTTTAAACGAATTAGATAGAAAAGGTGGTAAGTATACATTAATGAGATACAATAGTAAACCACCTGCCTAATATTATGTAGATATACCAACATTTCACCCAATCATTGAGGCTCTACAAAAACTCCTGAATATATCATGATGTGTATAGCAGTTGGCAGATGATCCATAAAGTCCTTTAAGTTGAGTGGGGAAGCCTCCATAAATGGGACTGTATTTCTAGCAACCCCTGCCTTCATTCCCCTGGTAAACTAAGATAACAAAGCAAGTTACGATCTAAAACATACATTATTTGTTTTTTAACCCAGTCTGCCGAACATTTGATGTTTTGACTTTTAAATCCACCTGTCCTTGCACCTAAGTCAAATTTAAGAGCCCATTGTGTCCCACAAGTCAAAAAGTTTGCTTTATGGTACACTTCTAATCCTCATTTAAATACAAGATTTTGTAAAAATAATTACTTGGACAATTTATATATATTTTAATTCATTGTGGCAACATTATTTCATTTTCTGAATACTAAAGGGTTTGTCTGACCTGCTTGTGGAAGTCACACAAACTCAGCCAAATCACAGAAATATTGTGTTTGGTAGGCTAGGACAAATCAATTTTGCCATCGTGTTTCAAATATGTTCTAATATCCTTTTACTTTATTTAAGCTAAATTTGAGTTTAGAATAGATCAGTTGCAATTGTGACCTTCTTCCATTATGAAAAGCGAATGATTTAATTGCCCTAAATAAAAAATAATCATTTATTTGTAATTTGTTAAGAATTTAGAGCGACAGCTCAAAGGTTATTGGGCTTTCCTGTCAACTTCATCAGTTTCTTGTCTGTTAAAAGCCCCAGAGGATTGTTTACTGTGAGAAGTGACAGCTGTCCCTTTTATATAGAACTTACACATCTAGGAGTCTGTAAAGGGTCTACCCATGTGATTTTTCTTTTTGTTACTTACTTAAAGATAAGATAGGTATGTTATAAATGTTCCAGATTATAGCATGATGCTTTGTATGTGTAATATATTACAAGTCATCAATATTTTATTTCCTCTCTCATTGATTGGATGATATTAGATAGGATGTTTCACAGATGTCTACATGAAGTCTCTGCTCTGCCTTGTGTTTTGCATATTTTAATAGAAAATGTACTTGTATAATGTATGTATATATTGACCACTAAACCTACCTGTAGGTGGTCATACACGAGTTGATAGTCCGTTAATCGATCAACCCTTGAGCACAGGGTGATGACGTCTGAGAATCTATGAGCGCCACTTTGCACAATCGATCCTGTTCGAGACACCCTAATGCAGAATTTTGTGTAAATAACTTTTCACTTCTTTTAAAATACTATAACAAAAATAAAATGTCACAATTTGTCACTCTTAGCAGATGTTTCTCCTAAAAAGACAAGCTTTTACTTGACTTTGCCCATATAAGGTAGGATTTCCATATAAGTACTGGTGCGCATATGGCTAATGGCTAATAACAAAAAAATTAGGATCTGGCACCCATTGTAGGTTTTCCAATATTTAGTGCTTGTTACCACCTTGTATATTATTCATGCACAAATGGATTCTAATTGAACTTTACAGATGGCACTTAGATTGGTGGTTCTATAGTCACTTCAAATGACTCCACTGTTTTATGGCACTAATACTAAAAAGTACAATAAAACCTGATGAATAAAGCTTCTGTATTTGAGTATCATTATTATCAGGCCATATCTAAATAGCAGGAAACCAGTATAAAGGCTTAGTGTTGAGAGACCTTTTTATATATATCTCCAATGCCTTTAAAATCGCTTTTAACAGTATAGGCAGATTCACACATAACAAGTCATGCCAGTCCTTCTCTGAACCAACTGCAGCTGAAAACAGGAAAGAATGCCTTGCTTCAGAGGCTGGAATGTAATGGAAAGTAATCAGCTCATCCCTCCTCTTAATATTCTGTATGATGCAAGCTTGTAAAACAGAGGATTGGATGCTAATCTCCCAGATCTCAAGGGCTTTTGGCAGTCGCCCATAATTGATGTGTTCACATAGCTGTTTTCTGACTACTCATAATTAGACAGTGGTGTTCTCATACAGCTAAATCAGTACTGCTTATAAATCATACTTGATAAACTGTGGTCTTATGCATTCAAATGTTAACATTTTTTTTTTATAAATATACATATATGAAGGGAAACTTTTTTTGCTAATGGCAGTTCGTGATGCCTTCACCTTGGTTTGCTTCCATTTTTCCCCTTCTGGAAACCAATACGATCTGTTATACGCTTGTAAAAATATCACTATATTACCATATCCCTTGACAGATATGTGGCTTAGAACCGTTTGTTTCACATGCCTTTTGAAACCATAATTCCTTCATTTGCTTGTAATGTTTCTACAGTTTAATTTCGTGTTTCCAAAAGTGTGTTTTGAATTATACAGTTTAATTGTTTTTCTTTTTCTATTTAAAATAATTGTGTATTCATAACATTCAAAAAAATTAAGCCACAAACAAAATGCATATAACTCAATATTTTTTTAAAGATTACTAAAGGGTCTTCAGCCTTGGTTCAGATAATTAGGCTATGTTCCCACTTAGGCGATTTATTGCCTGCGCTGGCATTTCTCAATCGCCTGCCATTCGCCTACACTACTTTTAATGGGCTTGTCCCCATTGATAGGATTGAAAATTGTCACCTCAGGCAATTAACTGCCAACGCAGGCGTTAAGTTACCTAAGTGGAAACATAGCCTTAAGACTGCCTTGACATGCTGTTACATCATATTCAGGTGTTTGTTGGACAGGTTATATAATAATTTGTAAGCTTAACCTACACTCATATGCTACCCATACATGGGTAGATTCCTGTGCATTTCACCAGCGAGCTATCACAGCATGGTGACTGCTGAATGTACAGGAATGTGTGAGTGGCACACATAGTTTCCATGCAAAGTATAGCGATCTACCAGAAAAGATGGCCCTTCAACCAAATTGCAGTTCAAGTCTGGTCGATCCCTCCAGGTGGACGCCTCCGTTTTGTGGACGATCGACCCCTAAATGAGTGGCTGCAGTCGGTCTTCTACAAAATCTCTGCAGATGTATACGTGTATGGGGGCCCTAAAGGATTGGTTATAGAGTTTAAACTGCAACTGCGTCATTCTGTGCATTGGTTGTCAATATGATCCCATTTTATCTCAAAAGGTAATTGCAAATGTATGCACCGCATACAACGTTACACAATTAGTACCTGTAAGGTTTTCAATAAAAAAATCTCAAAGACATAATGTATGCAGTATAGTGTCATAGTCCTATCATATTAAAACATATTTAATGCTATTCTAATGTTCTAATAGAGCGTTAAACTCCAGGGAAGCAGCTGTCAATTATCCTCACAGTAGGGGTTTGGGGAGAGGGGGGTACACTTTTCTTCATCACTTTGTCTAAAGCAGTCAGATAAATTCCCTCGGTCAATCATTCTACAAATATATTCTATCAATTTTGAGTAAGAGCTATTACCCTCATTTAGAATCTATTACACCGCTGGCAATGTGCGCTACTTTTTTGGCCTACATTTCATTGATGTGCCTTTCATGCCATGGTGGTGAAAAACTTATGAGCTGTCTTTTTTATTGATCTAAGTGTACTTATTCATATATACTAATGTCGAGAACACTTGTAATGAGAGATGTGTCAAAAGTCAATAGTCAAAAAAAACTAGTCTGGAAAGCACATTTTGTGTGTGTGTGTGTGTGTGTGTGTGTGTGTGTGTAATATATTATATATTTTACACACACGATCTGCAACATGGCTGTGCACCTTGGGCGGCCAGGTTTAATCTGGATGAATTGTGTGAAACCTGGTGAAGTTGGTTCTCTTGTGAAACATTATTTACAGTGATAATCATTGTTCATGGTTGGTGTATGATAAAGCTATTGGGCAGAAGAAAAAACACGGACATTTGCTAGATCATCTTCCAATGTATATCTTTGAACTAAATTGCCTATATCATCTACAGATCTAGAGAAAGCATTGCTCTAGCATATGGAATTTTGACTTAATTTAGGTTCACAACCAATTCAAAATGTCAAATTAACTTTGGATATTATTTATGCAAAAATACATATGCTAAAATATTTTTTTTTACACTGATACAGTGTTCAAAGGCTTTCAATTAACTCACAAACCAACCAGTCAAAATTTTTAAACCATCTTTACTGCCATCTTGTTGAATATTTCCTTTTCCATAGTTGTTCATTGTTGAGCATTCTCTATCAGTCCGTAGGCGTTTCTATTTTTAGACTGGCTTCTGGCATTTGTGGATTTAACTAACGTTTTGTGATTCTGCACATGGAAAAAGAGATAAATAAGCATGCTCTTGCTTTTTTTTATGAAATATGTTCTATTTATTTTCCCTTGGTCAACATGATATAACTTAAACTATAGACATGATGCGTGTGCTTGGGAAAAAAATGTTTTGCACTTGTAGCTTTTATTTTTAAATCTGTACTAAATGTGACAGTTTAGGGATTGAAATATGATTGGATTTAATGGCTAACACCTGTTTTTTTTTCTACTAAACATGAAATGACTCTACAGGAGTAGCAGAGTAAATTCCTTGCTTTGCCATTTTTGTATCCGCTTTGTTATTTGTAATGTTTAACATTTGCCATTTTGGGTTTTTTATTTATTACAAAATACATATTTTTTATTTCGTCAGGTTGATCCCCTGTTTACAGTGCCTGCCCCTCCACCGCCAGTTTCCAGCAGCATCTCACCTCAGATTCTGCCATCTTACTTTCCACCATCTTCAACCATTGCTGCACCAGTGGAGCAACTTTTAGTACGGACTCGATCAGTTGGTGTTAATACATGTGATGTAGGAGTAGTAACGGAACCAGACTGCCTTGGGCCTTGTGAACCTGGAACCAGTGTCAACTTGGAAGGAATCGTTTGGCATGAAACGGAAGAAGGTACGTGTAGACTAATTGCACCTGATTTACAATAATGTTTAAATGGTTTATTTGACTGACTTTTTGTAGAGCATGGAAAAGATTTTGAATATTGATTTAGTTTTCCAGTTCATGATACTTGTATGTTTGTTTTGTAGTCTGTTGATGCTGGTGTAGATATTTGACATTGTGAAAGTGAAGAAATTGCTGTCAAATTAGCATGAAAAGTATTGTTGTGTTTTCTGGACTGAACATCTATCTATTTTTTGTGATTTTTTTATTTATTATTGCTTGATGCTAATTAACACCTCTTATAAGGTGTTTTAGAGAAGATATGGATCACCTTAGAATGATCCCTATGACATTTTCTTTTTATAGCAGTTTATTGTATTATGGTAATTTCCCACACCATATTAGATTTATCACACTTTTGATAATTCTAAAAAGACTAGACATCTAGACAAGCCAAGTCGTTTAGTAATATATCCTCTATGTTGCCAATGTAACATAGACTAGGATAGACTAGGTTGTAGGAAAACCAAGTTTTCATGGGTTTCATTTTTGTGAAACTACCTAGTGATGGCTGGAAGTACACAGCGTTCATTGGTATACATATGTATGTGTACTGTACTGTATATGTGAGTTTAGCTGTTTGCGTGCAGCTCCCTAAATTGATAACAGGCTTTCAGGCAAGTGAATGACATTTATTACATGGGTCATAGGGATCTATGATAGTTGTAATGATCGCTCAAAGTGCCATGTGATGGTCTCCCTTCTGCTTTTCATAAAGCTTACAATCATTTGTGGTATAATAGGAGTATGCTTGGTCACATTGGTTAAAATAAAAATTTTCTTGCCGATTTGTTATTTCTTTTTCCTGTTTAAAATGTATATTCTGCACTGTTTATTCACCCGTGTGTAAGAATGTGCATTTGATCTTGCTGCCGTGGCACAGGCATTAATAAAAACTGTAGATTTAACCTTTCTGCTAGCCAGCCAGTTCTGAGATAAGCAATTGTTTACTATGAGAAGAAAAAGCAGGTTAGCTTTTGGAGGAGTTGTTCCAGTTGAATAAACTAAACTTCTGACCTTCACTGAATTAAAGAGTGCTTCTTGTGTGCTGGACCATTTCTATTTACAGATGTGCCAGCAGCAAATACTATTGTGCTTTGTAGTTTGCAGAGGAATAATGCTGAAACATCAGAGACAGCAGAAGAATTCCCATGTTGCCACAATTAGAGCACTTCACTTAGCACTGGGATCAAGCCAAAATTATTCTTGGTACTTTTACCACTTTGGGGCAGGGGCGCTTAACCTAGTTGTTAGGATGGAGTTTCTGAGCCCTTTTGGGTGGCTGTGACACATTTTAAAACTGCCATTTAAATTCCACATCCACAACACATGGTTTTTATTTTAATACATACTTAAGATCACTCATTTTGGGATTTCTGTAAGATTTCCATTGTACACAAGTGCAAAGTAGTAGAACCATTTGCATAGCCAGTGATAAATAAAGCTAACTAACCTTTTATTTATTAAATGTTCAGTAAAACACCTTAAATATTTTTTTTCTGATTTCTCTTTGCCTAAGTTTTACTGTCAACCATCAGAAATGTACATATTTGTAGAAACATTCAAATTGAAACCATTGCCTGATTATTTAAAATCATTAATTTTGTCAACCTCAAGCCAATGTGTGTGATTCAGTGTAATAGCTCAATTAATACAAGGGGTTAGAAGTAGTACTCATGAGCAAATAGACTGCTAATTTTGTCCTGATTTTGACCAACTGATCTTGTGAACATTTCAAATGGTCAAACACTGTACAAACGTGTGTGATATTATGAAGCAAAATGAAAATTTTCATTTGCAAATATCACTACCTATCATGTTAATCTCAATTCCTGAATCTCTTGTATGCCTTTTTAAATTGCAATTTAGAATATTAATAATGTGCAATTACAAAGTGTTCAACAGAATTGGTGAACTGTTAAGTGTCGATGTATGTATGTATGTATGTACACTGCAGCCATAATGCTCAAATAACAATTTAAATTGAAGGATTGAAAGGAGAAAAGAGCCTACCCTAAATTTGGTTGCTATGTAGGCTAGAAACACACAAGGAGTAAAGGAGATGATGATACCATACTGATGAAGAATTTAGTAGAGGTGGGTTTGTTGGGAATTTTATAAAAAATTTAAAGTGAGGGTTGGCTAGAGAAGGATAGCCGTTAAAGATAAATCCAATGGCTATGAAAGCTGACTTTTTGGTAGTTGGGAAAGATGATTTTTGATCACTGAATGAATAGGCAATGTACACGCAGCTCTCATTCTTTTCTATGAAGAGGTGAGGGAAAAGAATAAGCAAGCGGCACCCCACTGCGTCTACCCCTATAGAAGTCAATGACTGTTGACCAGGACTGTGGTTGATAGATCTGTCCAGCAACTATGGCCAACAGCTGTACACACTTAAGATGATATTAAGACAAGACAACCTAATCTTAAGTGTTTACACATCTTAAGGTTAGAAAAAGGGCATTACAGTTTAGGTGAATGAGGACAACGTTTTGCCTTGTTTATATTTTTAAATAGGTCTCAGAAAAAGATGGGGGTTCGTTGCTTTGTAATGCACTTCATCTAATGACTTTGTCTCCAGTCAATAGATCAATGACACCATTTTTCAGCTTCTTCTGTACTGTTTATCATATGAGGAGAAAGTTGCAATCACTACCCAGCCCACCACAATCTATTTAAATGCTCTCAGCTTTTTTGCTGCAAAGAATAATTATAGGGATCTAAGTAGAACTGGTTGTTAAATGACAAATACGCTGTTGCTGTGTCAAACTGTAACTAGTTGTTTCTGACATCTCTGTAATTCAAGTGACTTGCTATTGCCCTTCAGGGCTTTCTTTTCAAAACGGAGACATTTGTGCTACTCTGGAGTGAAAATAAAATGTCTAACTTGGAAGAAATGTAAATTCTTCAGCTCCTATAGAAAATTGTCAAAGGATGTTTTTGGTTTCCTTCCTTTTTAATGTGCTTCATTTTAAATGTTCATTGGCAGAAGAAAATATTGTGTAAAATTGCTCTCAGATGCATAGAAGAATTTCCATAGTGTTTGTGCTGCAACATTTGGGGCACACATGGTATTGAAGAAGAGTATGCGTAGTTGTTTTTTCTGGGATTGGCTTTGTCCAGCTGGTTTTCCATAGATCGTTATTTTGCAATGTTCGAATCCTGGTTCTTGTTGATGGGGGTTTTTAGCTCATTGATTTTCTATATTATCTAAAATCAAACACAATGCATTTTGAGAGTATTCTTATTAGAAATTCCGTCTGCTTTATTCCTGCTCTGCAAACATTTGAGCACTGAATTGGTTATATGAGCTCTGATCAGCATAGATGTTAACTGCTGTTGTGTCTATTCCACTTCATCTGTGCAAAACCAATTGCACTGTTTGAAGTTATGTAAATGAGTTGTTTACTGCTAATTAAAATGTGTCTGTATTTGGGCCAAGGGGATCCTGAACCACATGATAGCTCTGAGCTGTGCTTCAATCGCCTGTTTACAGTTACTGGGAACATAAAATGTCATTCAGCTCCAGGAACTGAGACTCAGAATAAAAATCCTGTACTTTGAGGGTTCTCTGACCTCCACTAAATCCAGTTCTTTCTTTTTGTTAGACATGAGCTTGGGAACCTAATACTCTGGAGGTTCTTACTGTTAAATGAGACTTGTTACTCAACTTGTCACATACTGCTGTGTTTCTCATTTCCCTTAAGGGAAGACAGAGTCAAGCATTTGTTTAGAGTTATAGAAGTTTATTTTTCAATGTCTACATTATAGTAACATAGTGTACATTGGTGTGATTTATATATGTTTTCTAATATAATTTGTGTATAATAAATATATATATATATATATATATATATCACTCATTTCTTTTGATCATTTGAGTGCCTTAGGTCTTAGGGAGTAGCCCTAAAGAAACATGCTGCTCAACTTTTTCAACAAGAAATATTGTATGTAATACCATTACATCTGGGTGCTGTTTGTGAACTATTTATCGATTAAGCCAGCCTTGTGTAAACCTACAAATATTCCTGCTGGTGCCTCCATATTGGAGGTGATATCTAAAGCCTCAGTAGACACACACTTATCCCTTAATCTATACTTACCAGCTCCCAGTAGGTGTCTAAAAAATTATGTCAAGAGGTCAAGTTCAAAGGCACGTTGTATGTAAATAAAGAGATTTAAAATACTTGATCGTCCTACATGTTTTAGCTTTTCATTTTTTTTCTCAGGGTGGAGCTTGCGTCTCCTTAGGCTTTCTGTAGAGATTAATAAAACGTTTGACCTAGATTCACAGCCTGGCTACTTCATGATGGGTTTTTATGGTTGGGATTAATGCTCAGTCAGTCATTTTATTCATGCATATATTCCTGTGTAAGGCAATTGAGGAGGTAGAGCCAAGTTTAGACAAAGCAAACAGAACATTTGTAGAAGGAAAGGGTTTCAAACCTGTTGTTCAGTACTATTGGTCACTAACAAATATAATTTGAGACTGACCTGCTGGAAAGTAAATTAAATGCTTATAAAGTACAATTCAAAATGTTATAGTTGTTTGAATACAATGGTAAATGTAGCCAACACATTTTTATGTTACAAAGTTGCCTTTCTCAGGGTTTTGCAGCATGGCTATGCTTAAACTTTTGCTAATTGGCTACATGCATTAGTCTTATTACACCCCGCTGCCCAGGAAGAAAATATCAAGCTGTCAATCTAGATGTATAAGGTGAAAATATAAAACAGAAGTAATGGCCCCCATACATGCACTGATATTAGCGGCCGACAGATTAAAAGCGATACATTTTTAGATCGGTCGACTAAAAATTGGTGCATGCCCACATGGTCCGATCAATTAAATTTGATCGTAATTGTGAAAAAAATCGATCAAAACCTGATCGGACATGTCAGAAAATTTTGATCGGTTGAGTACAAATTACGATTCCCAAAAAATCGATGATCAAAAATTGGTTATTCTATGTGGAGTATATTCTATTTTCCATCAATCAATCTCCAATTGTAAGATTGAAAAAAATTGATCGTTTTTAGTCTGTCGGATGCTAAAATCTGTGTATGTATGAGGGGCATTAGGCAAAAAATCAAGCCGTATATGAGATAATATTGTTTGCCTCCTCTGTTGAGGAAGTAATAGAGCATGCATGGATGGATGGCGGTCATTCTTTCATCTACTTCGTCATTACTTGTTGTAAAATTAAAACTTAAATCTTTTAAGAGTTGGTAGATTAAACTTTAAAGTCAAGATGATATTTGATATATCTAAACTAAAAGAGAAAATTCCCTTTAAGATATATATTGCCTAATATTTGTACAGCTGAATATAATATATTATATTTTTTTTACTTGGTACTTACAAGCCCTTATTTACTTCCCAAAAATAGTATTTTGTTTCATCTTCTGCTTTTCTGAAACAATTTCAGTCATTTAAAAAAAAAAAGGCAAGATCTTACACAGAAGAAATTGGTTGGCTGCCCAAGAAAGCTGGTAGGAACTGGGAGCTTGCAATCTTATAAAAAAGTTCAATTTGCAATCATTTTAAGCCCATTCTTAATTCAGGAATTTAGAGCTCCCAGCTTACACATTTTCTCTGCTAATTACACTGTACAGTATTTTAATGAAAGTAGAGAGATATATGCTGCATTGCTGAAATAGCAAATGAAGTAAGAGAAGCTAACCGAGAATGCGCTATTCAACAATTTAATTTGAAAATCAAAAGCTAAAGATGCAGTTATTGTACGGTTTGTTTTTTTCAGTCATTTACACCATAACAACAGTGTTTTCTATGCATCAGTTCCTCTTTTATTTGACCTTGTTTTGTGTCTATATTTTCTTCATTCCATAAGTACTCTGTTGTTGTAACTAATGACGGAGATTTAATGCTTATGAAATTACACATGAAACCCATTAAGAGGGTATTGAGTACTTAGACTGTGAGTACATTATTTTGAAATGTTATATTATAAAATCAATAGTAGCTAAGAGACTTTGACTCCTATTTTTTTTCTTTTATTGTAACTGTAGAATTAATTTGTTATGTTTTATGCCATCTGTAATACACATATGGCTCATGCAGGGTGGTGTTTTGTGGTAAAATATATAAAGCCATCTAAACATCTTCTTTAAGTAAATAGCAGGCCTGTCTGGCCAACTTATTTATTTGACAGCTTTCATGTATCAAAAGTACAAACCCTGGTAATTTAAGATTTTAAGCTTCCATAAAACAATACTGTGAGAACAGCATACTATTACCGACTAATAGCAACCAATAGGAACCTTGTGTTGGTTCTGCTTCAGCAATATGGCTTCTAGGGGATAAAGGATAATTTGCATTCTATGGGTTGCTGTGTTTATAAAGTGTTAATAGTAATGTTGATAAGCCAATTAGATTAAAATGTTAAAAGGTATAAATGGAAAGATAGCTTGTGATCATAAGGGTAATATTTAACACCTGAAAATAGTTTGGTGTTTAATTACCGGTTGACCTAATTAAATGAACACCTGCTGTTGTAGTTAGAGATCACCACAACCTAGATGAGATTTTTTGAAAATATTCAGCGTATATCTTGAGATTTAGAATTGTGAATTTTTACTCCTTTATTATCTATACATGCAAAGAAAATCAAAAGAAGCACTTAAAACTTGGCTGAAAGCCAAAAACAGCATTGCTTGCTGGCATAATTGCAAGTTTTTAAACTTTGAAGGACAACACTTTCTTCTGAAGGTTAAAGATCCAGTGTTTACTTTTAACTTTTCACAACCTTTTCTTCAAAAGCATCAACACTCAATGCAAATCTAACTAAATTGGCTGGTAAATGTCACAAAAAGTCAAGCAAAAGCCAGGCATATGCTTGAAAAGGCCCAAATCCACTTTTTCTTTCTCTCTAAGGCCAAAACTCAACAAAATTGTCTGGTTTTTTTTTTTGCGTGCCCCCATTAACTTTCAATTAAAAAATAATGGGGGCATCCAAAAGATGTGTCTACTATTGTTTTGCTACATTTTGGCAAAAAGCAGTGGAGTTTTAGCCTAAGGATGGGGTTATTGGCTCAAGGTTTTTGCCAGTAACTCAGGTTTCCTTTCACACTTCAATGACATGGAGGCAGGTTAATGGGTTACTCCAAAAAGAACTATGACTAACCCCCCCCCCCCCCCCCCCCCCCCCCCCCCACGCCTTTATATCACTCCATAAAATCTCCTGTAGATCTACCAACAACTATGTAGTATAGTAGCCTCCACCTCTAATTTATGTTATACTTTTGAAATTATTAATATTAATAATAATTATATTCTAGAACCTAGATCCAAGTTGTTTTAAAGCAGGTAACTGTTAAAACTGTTTTTGTTAGGAAGAATCAGAATACATACCCAAAGCTTACTGTTCAATGATTCTTTCAGAAAGTAGGAAAGAACTGAGTGCGTCCTTTTTTTTTTCTGTTAAAAGCTAAATAATAGAAAGCAGAATGACTGCAGTCATCCAACCGATGGTTTGAGCTGTTCCCTGGCTCAGATTGAATTATAGCATGTCTGATAATTTGTGCGTTTGAAAACTGTTCAGCAGGCAGCCATTTTTCACTTTTGCAGCTTTTGTGTGCTGAACAAGCTGTCAGCATGCCACACACTTCTCACATCCACAAGCTGACAGTCTTTTCTCTCAGCACAACCTGTTACTGTTATTGTAGTTGGAGGAGGGAAGAGAACACTGAGAGAGAGAGAAAAAAAGTCAACATTGTTTTCATGTCAATTTTGCAACCAGCTGGGACAGTGTTACATTATCTTGGGTCACAAGGCCAAAATAACAAAACTTATCCCACCGCCAAACTTATGTTTTTACATTGAAGTTGCAGAACTGGTATGACGTGCTTTTAAGTAGTGATAAACATTAGCAGGACTAGTTAAGAATCATGGTTTCATAGCTTGTAGCCATAAATATTTCCATGTCTCTAGGCAAAAGTAAATAATTGTTAATTTTGTTATAGCTCAATCATCTTTCAATTCAGTTATTGCAGTTGCCTAAATTATATATTAATAGGGAGTCTTTACAGTAGTTGGAACTGATAATTTGGCTTCAATTACTGGACAAGAGAATTATTTTTAGGGCTTAGAAATGCATAAATCTCAGAATGTACCAATCCACCATTGTGCCGATGTTAAAATCTGTCTTATGTACATAAAGGAAGGTTTATTATCCACAGACTTGCTAATAAAAAGTAAAGTAAGCATGGCTTAATAACTTGGTTATACCATAACACAGTTTGGTGGAGTTTTAACTTAACTTTATTGAAATGTAAGTTTTTTCACAAATGAATAAATAAAACATTCCATCATGTTCCATGTGGAGTGTTGCCCTGGCTATTCCATATGGAGATGCTGCACATCTAATTTAAAAGAGTCCTTTAAATTTGAACCTTTAGTATTCTTGACTTCTTGACAACTTGAGCACAGCAATTGCTTTCTCCAGTATTAAGGTGATGATGATTCTTCCTGAAATTTGAAGGGACAGATACATAGTTTAGAAATGCCACATGAAGCCTACTGCTAGAATTTATGGTAGGGATGAAAGTTTTTGTAAACTACTGAGTAATGCTAACCTGAAATCCAGACTTAAAGCCAGCATAATAGAGTTTTAAGCATCTGTTGACATTGCTTTGTAGCATGAAAGTCTTGCCAAAATTATGCTGGACTTGCATTTACTTATTTCACATGTATGAATGGAGAGTCTGCAATCAATTACAATGTACCAAGACAACAGGATTTGAGAATGAGGTTGGGTTTGCTAACAGAACGATGAAAATATAATACTTGTTGCTTGATCTGTGAAACTTTCTTGGCTCTCTGCCATGGGAATTGTCAAGGCCATTTTCTTGTTAAGTTGCTGAGGTGCTTTGGCTAACTGTAAGGATCTCTGCAAGTGCCGGAACACCGTTCTTTATGGATCACAAGCTATACAGTCATAATAAACAGCACCCCAAGACTTTTATGAGTCCCAGTGAGTATTTGTTTCTTAAGTATATATTAACATGCATATTCCAATGACTTACAAGCCAACCAGATGGGATAACAGATCTGAAATAGTTTTGCTGGCTGCTTGCCACAGGTTAGTGTGTTTTGATTTCTACGGATAAGTAACATTCTCCTTTTTCCCTGTTTGTAAGAGCTTTCCTGTAAGGCCGTGCAGGAAAGCTAATCCTTGGTTTCCTGTAAAATGTGTGCTTGTTAAATTGATGTTGCTGCAATGTGCCATGCTGACCCTGAAATGTGGAAGTTTATGACATCAACAAGCTCAATTGCCTGCAGAGATCTGGAGTTTATTCTGTGTAATTCTAGCAACTGGAAGACATCAAGTCAAAACAAGTTCAAGTAAAAATAAAAGGAACTCTTTTATAGTGTACATTAGCAGAGAGTGGTTGTTTATTGGCTGTCTTATCGCTTAGCATAGTGTGATCATACCAAGTCACTAAAATAGAAACATGTTTCCTGATTACATTTCTAAAATAAATGTGATGGTTACTTTTTTGTTTTTATTTAGCTTTTTTGCAAATCATTAGTAATATAGCTGTTTACCACCACATTCATTGCCCTGGCAAGGTTGGCATATGCAAAAAAAATGAATAAATAAAGATTTAAGGATAGCTGAATAGCATGGACTAGGTATTTATGGACTTATGGAGTTTGAGCAATAACTGTTAAGTGCCATTTAATGTCATGATTTAAAGATCCTCCCTCAACTAATGCAATCCAGTGCAACAAGACAAATTCCTCTTGGGTAGTGTATCACAGATAATTCATCAACTGCTGGTCATCAACTCAGCGCTTCCCCCGCATCAACTTAGCACTTCTAATGCAATGCAATGGGTGCACCAATAGGTTAGTGTAGGTTAAGAAGTTTGTTCCCATGTATCCAAGTTACACACTTCCTTTGAAAAATTTACAATGTTTTTATAAAGCATTTTAAATTAAAACATATTTAGCTTTGTTCTATACACATGTTGGTTTATATTTTATATATTTAAACTAGGTGCAAATATTGGAAAGTTAGATTGTGACAAAGAAAATTATATGTAAGAAAGGGGCACACATATTCATTTAGCCCCAAATTCTATCAAAAGATAAGAGCACACAAAAGACTATGGCCTAAAGACTACGGTGTATGTACTCGCATCCCCTCATACTCCTCTTTTAAGGTCACTCTTTAAAGTATGTTTAAGACCATTTAACATTGACTGGTAATGTAGAGATTCCTAATTTAAATGACCTATTTATCAAATTGGGTTGCCAAGATGTAGATACTCGTGAATCAAGTGAGAAATATAATTCTGGAAAGGGGTCTAATAATCCAAAGGATAGTAAATCAAGCCTTACGAAGGTCAATGGAGGAAGAGAAAGGCTTGGTTAACACTGCGGATTGGTTCTAACATTGTAAACTCGTTAAATTAAAGGAAAGGCTTGCACCTTAAAAGTCAGGCAAAAGCTCAAATTAATTAGAGTAGAATACACGTTTTGAATACTTAAAATGCATTCAAAAGGTGGTGTGTATGTATGCATATATATTGTATGTATGCATATATATATATATATTATATATGTGTATGTATACATATATATACACAGGCAAACTGTAACGGAGTAATACACTTTATTATGTGTTAATTTGATGCAGTGTATTATTCCTCCTAATCCATATATTATAACCTCCACTATTTGTACAATCAAGCACCCAACAAAAGCAGGCTATTGCCTTTTGTAACCTTCAGAGCATGTGTATTCATGTTTTCCCTTTCCATTCACAGATCTCTCCAGCTGGGAAAATATAGCGTGTACTATTCTCTGTGTCTTCAACAGACATTTCTCATAAATTGCGACAGAAACACTGTTATCAGCAGCTTAATAGCAGCTCTACAGATCAAGTCTCAGCATGACACAGAAACTATGGTAACCACATTTTCCAGGCAGATAAAGGAGAAGGAAGTTTTAAGTAGAAAAGTAGCTGAAGCTAAATTGTAAATAGATTCCAAATTACTTAAGAGCTGATAAGGGTTTGATAGATTAATAGCATTGTTCTGTAAAGCCTCTGGTATGCATCTGAACCATAATATAAATATAAATATATATAAATGTATAAATAAATATAAATGTATTATTCACTTCTATATTTGTTTTTAAGTCTATTATAATTCCCCACTTAGTTTGTTGCTTATAGAACTAATATTGGAAACATCTGACACATTCTTTAAAAACATATACCTAATGTTTCCTGGTAAAGAAAGAGCTTTGTATATTCCCAGTGGCCACATTTTCTTATTTTTGCTATTAAATGTTTGTGTTCAATATAGAGAGTGGTGTGAGTCTACAACTGCTTAATGCTCATGTAAATGCCAAATACAACAGTTTTGTGTTATATGCTACAGATTACCAGTGCTTAGATACACACAATGAACGCGTTTTCCCAGGCTTATTGTCATTTACGTTCACTTTGTAATCCGGCTATTAGCACACTTCCTGTTCTAGGGTAGCTACACTTGCATACATTGCAAATTATGTGGGGGAGCCATGGTGGTAACCCTCAATGGGCTTCAAAGATAACTTCCCCTCTTCATTACATAATATATTGGGGATTTATGGTTTACCGAAGGAAGGGAACATCAACTTTTTCTTCAGTTAGGTTTAAAGGAAGTGACAGGATCACTAAATATTTTTTGTACGTGCTTTAAAAAATTTTTCATCCTGAAAAAATAACTGATATGGTGCTATACTGTCATGTACATGTCTGATCTAGATATGGGTATTCAGATTTTTATTATTTCTTTAGTAGATATCAGTTCATGACGTTAGGTGGGGTTTCTAGACTAAGAAAATGACTGTTGATACTAGAATATAGCCTGTATGTGGCCCTTGAGGACATGAGTATGACGTCTGTGATGTATTATCCATGAGTTAGCCAGGCTCTTATAGATGTGACTATTCCCTGATGTATTAGTGTCTTTCTTAAGTGGTACCCATTTGAAATCAATCAATTGACTTGGATAAGCACAATTCTGTCCTGATGGTCACCTTTGGGAGTTACGAAAAAAGTATTTTTAGTAGTCTTTGTAACTTGGCAGTTCATTTACTAATGAGCAACCATGTGTGTGAATGAAAGACACATCTGTACCAGTCATATGTTGGGAGAAGAAAATACACCCTAGCCAAAAATATCCAACTTGGCAGAATATATAAAGACTTTAAGGACGGAGGATACAGAAGGTTCTTTATAAGCATCTAACCCTGGATGGAGAATGATTGCTGTATGTCAAAGGTTGCCTTCAATGTGAATGTAGAGCATGTAGGACCATAGCTATCAGATATTTAATACTAATAGGCTTTGCAGGCACAGATGCTGACCCCTTAGTTTAAATTGAAGACTGCAATACTTTCTTAGGTGAAAATCAAGGCTTTAAAATTGTCCATTTGCAAGATGTAAGGTTTAAAACCCACTTCATGTTTTCAGTTGGAACATTTAGTATGTGTAAAAAAATACTGATACTTCTTTCAGTTAGAGCTTTGTGGTTATAATCTGTGGCTGTCATTCATCACTAGTGAAGCAGAAGGCAAACTGCCCCGGTAAACTGTCACTTCATATTTGTGTGTGAAATATTAAGATTACATCTGTAAACTGACAAAATTATGGCTTGTAATGAAATATCTCTCAGACATAGAGGCCTGTATACATTACTGGTGCATAATGCCAACTTAGAACACCGATGCATTGGAAATACACATTCATATGACAGAGAATACGAGCAGAGGGGCATTTTTAAGATTCGTAAGCTAATATACACTTCATAATAACTATTTGCAAAATCGTTTGCCCTCTGAATTTAAGTTAACCATGTAACCATTAACTTGTTAGAGCCTAATGTAAAATTAGAAACTATGTTGGTTTTAATTGATCGACTCCCTTTTGTTCATAACAAGTGTAAAAAGAAATACAAAAATGTAATTCATAAACAACATGATTTATTCAGTGGAACATTTGAATGTAACTAACAAAAACAGGTGTGGATGTAGCAGATGATATCCTTGCTACTAAGACAAGTGGATCAATGTCCTATTTTAAACACCTAACACATGGCTAAATATTATTCTGATACCAGGGTAAATTCACAATCTATTATATTGGAGCAATGTACATGGTACAGACAAAGAGGAATTAAAAAGAAAAAAAAAGGCAAAGTAAGCTCCATCTTTTACTTACATTTAACGCAGTGGTAATGGCCAAACTATCTTAAACAATCTGATTGAAGTTGATCAGAAATGTGGCTTAGATGGTTTCAGTTTCAAATAAAATTACTGGTGGCAGTCTATAGTGAGTGTGTCGGTTTACATATATATATATATATCTTCAAATGTCACCTCTACATATATATGTAATATATGTAGGGGTGACATTTGAAGACTTTGAACAAATTCGAGAAACCAGTTAAGGCACAAGGACAGAACTTTACTATATTCTGCTACATTTCTGTTGGAGGCACCTGCAAACATTTAAATAACAATCCTGTGACAGTTATAGCAGACGAAAGCCTGAAAACAGACTGGCGGACGCCTCATGCCACGTTCGCCTGTAGGTTGTGCCAATGGGTTATTTACCACCTTCGTAAACAAGCCCTTAATCAAGGTCACATACATAGTCACTTATGCTGGGCATACACGTGTAGATCCCCGTGCGTCCGATGCCGATCACAGCACAATGACGTAATTTTGATGCGCTCGAGCTTCATCTATATCAAAGGCCAGCACTCCTGCGACGTCGATATCAGACACTAGTAATGTAAATTTAACAAGGTTTTGCAACATGTTGGAAACCTGTTCAGTCTGGATGGTTCAAATTCGAGCAAAACCGGGCACAGTAAAAGTGCACAGGCTTGATTGTGCTTTAATCTTTTAAAATATCGAGCCATGTATGCCTAGTTTTACACTTGAGAAGCAATAAATAGGCACTGTACTTTACTGTCCCTTACATACATAATAACCATAACAACAATAAGGCTGGATCTGGTTATTTGGAAGCTTTCATAGGGCCTTTTCAATAATAGGCTAGTTAATAGTATTTCTTTGGTCCAATAAACATTTACCCTTCAGCAGCTGTCAGTCATCTTAAATGAATATAATTTGCACATATTTTATCTATTTAGTGTTAAAGTGTTTCATCTGATATTTTTCTTGAATATGGATCTGTTTAAACAACTCAAAGGTTGCTATGTCTAGCTGCTCCTGCTTCAATGCTAGTTGCTTTGTTGGTGTTATTTTTGTAGGCTATGTAGGTTCTTTTGTTCACTGGTGTTTTAAGAATATCATAGGTAAAAGACGTAAGTGAAATAGTTTCTCTGCTTTGTTGTGTTGTCAAACATTACATACTGTGTTGTAGTGTCAAAGCCCAACCAAAAAGAACGCCTGGTATTTTGTGCGTTGTTCTCCTTTCAAGTAATTGCTCCTTTGGTTTTTAATGTAGGGCCTTTTTAATGGTAATTTTGTAGACACTCTCTAACACTGACGGCAACCAGTAGATCAGAACATCTGTTTGCAAGTGTTTTTTAATGGTAACCTTCTAACCCATGCTGTGCAATAGAATTTTTGTTTTTATATGGTGGTTATAGAAAAGGAGACTACATTTAAAATCCGTGGATGCATGAATAGTGCCCAGTGAGTGGTCCACCTTAGTATGTCACTCAGTCCATCCTGATTGATAGACGTCTGTAGCTGTGCCTTTTCTTTGATTAGGGATTTTTCAGTGTACATAAGTAGACAATATTTTAGTAAGTCTATGTACATGCATTTTTTAAGCCTATGAAATATTTCTAGAGGTTTACATGCAGTTTTATGTTTCCTTAACCTTGGCATCTGCCAATCAATATCAGTCAGCATTTATTTTCAACTGTGATGATGAAACCCTATAGAAATGTAATCTGCCCATGTATGAATTAGAAGACATTTTTGGTCATTGCTATGTGTAGTTTATTAAAGAACTATGTCAGATTAAATTAATGATATACACTTTACCTCTAAGAGTTCACTTTAGTTAGAGTATTGTTAACACCATAAATCAGCTTGGAAACACAAATGACTAAAGCTTAATGTCAGTCCATCCCTTTAATATATATTTGGTTTGGAAAGCAGCAGCTTTCTTATGTTTTAAGCTCTTTTGCCATTTGTTTTACAAAGAATCCATTTAGATTAGAAGAATGCTGGCATGCATGCAGCTGCACTAATCCTCAGTTGATTGAATAAGAAAGGATATTGTTCTTAAATTCACATCTTATTTTATTCATTTAGAAGGGAAAGCGGAGCTATGAGACAGGATTTGTTGTGGGAAGACAATTCAGAAAGCTCTTGTTTGTGACATTCTATATGGAATGGTATTAGCACTTCTGGTTATTGGTGTATAATCTTCATTTCCTAGTATTGCTACCAGCTTTGAGGTCTTAGCAGGTCCAATTTTTTGTAGAATCACGTTGGCTGAAAGAAGCAGCTATTCTAGTTTCCAAAAACATTAAAAAAGACTTTATCTCTCTTGGCACTCCTCAGTATAAGAACCCTTTGGGAGTTGGCCAATTCCTGTACTAGAAAGAAAAAGTACTCCGCCAATGCCAAATCTTTAGGGAATAGCAGATGAACTATAGTCTGTTCTATACGTGATATTTAGACAATGTCCAATAATAATTTATAACTTCCATTAATCACGAAGCTTAAATGTTTAAACTTATATTATTGGTAACCTATTGCCTTTACAAACCTGCCTATGTAGCCCATTTAGTTAGCTGGATGTTAAATAAATTGTCTAATTTATAAATTGCTGCTTAGGGAAATATTTACATGGCAAGTCAACAGCCTAAATAGCAAATTGTGAGTATTTACTTTTGGGGCTTGTTGGGTTGTTGTAAAACTATATCTTTATAGTAGTGTATATCCTTAACTTATGCACTAACTGTAAATATGTTTTTAATGCCCAAGCGTAATCAAAAACCTTCTGTGGGTTTAATGAGGGGCAATCTACTCAGTTGTGATGCCACAACAAAAAGTGACTGACTTAGCTAATAACCATTGTCAGTGTTCATAATCATGAAAGGCTTTAATCCATCCAAGGAATTTTAAGAAAACTTGAGTATGCCTAGGTTTCTATTAGGTTCTCACTTGATTCAGTGTTTTAGCTAAAAACCTTGAATAGTTGAACACAAAGGTTTCCAATGTAACATACACATCTACTATTCCATGCAAATGAAACAACCTATTTTCTAAACAACCACAATTGTATTCACCAAAGAACTATGGAATTCACAAAAAATGTAGGATGCAATTTAATTTTGCTTAAGTTGCTTTTGTAGTCTAATGACTTTGAATATTTTGGAGGGAACATTTTAGACCTTTTTTCACACCTATATGTTGTGTACTAAGGCAGCTCATTAGTTTTTCAGAAGACTCTTAATGAGCTTTCACCAGCTCTTTCATGCCAACGAAAGCACCAGCTCTTCTTTTGACCCACAGAGCATATTGCAGCAGACCGAACATTAAGGGTTTATTTGTTATACTGTATTTGTAGGTTGGGACACCATTTGGAATTGATACACTCACATATACCATACAATCTGGAGTTTATGCATTAAGGCACCCACAGATGCGAGAAAAGCTTGAATAATTACAGAAAACAAAACGTTATATACACATAAATACATGGTCATTGTGGATATTGTAAATCCCCAAATGTTTTTAATGCTACATTTAAAGTAAAGAGCTAAATCTCACCATGAAGTGTGCTGGACTACATGTGTGAGAAAACAGGCTCTTGGAAATCTGTTATATATTAGAAATGTCACACTTATTGAAGCCAGTTTCTTTCTCTAAACCATATAACCTTTTTTCCACAAAAATCAATACAGTAAAGACCTTTACATTCTGCAGTGTGATCCTTCCAGCAAATGAAAGCTATAAGGATCAATTCTTAATTGTCCTTGTAACTATTACATTTTTGTTTCATGTGCTGACACCTACAGCTTCGCTTTCTGTGAGGGAAAAGTCTGTGGGGGTTAAGTCAATGCAGGATAACCAGATTACAGGGGCCTATTTCTTTTCTTATTGAAACTTTGGACTTGCCTTAACTTCCTTTTAAAAAGAAGCAAATAATCTGAATAGAAACCCTGCAGTTTGAGTTAGGCCTAATGGGACAAGGCTGTAAAAACCGTCAAAGGTCTTGATTGATTGGCGTCTACACTGCAGTCTCCAGAACAAAGCAATAATGCTCTTGTTCTCTTTCTGAGAGGATTTCATATGCCACTCAGGGTTACAGATTATCTGCTGGAAAAGCCGATATTGTAGATAACAGTGCATTATGGGTAGTCATTTAGACTGCTGTAAGTGCTTGGAGTGCACCTGTCAGAATAGTTAGCATTACTTGCACACATACTAGAAAAACCACAAGATGACATATTTTGCACGTTGGTGCCAGAAATCTTACTACACTGATTTAAGAAGACTTTGTTCCAGCCATTTGGATTTCCCTGCCACCCCTCCTGTTCTCCATTAATCATATCTCGGGGGATTTACCAGCACTCTACAATTTGTTTTTAACGTTACAAAATCTTGATAACACATTACACCCTTTCTAATGTGTTTCCAAATAGTTTTTGATAAATGTTCTGCTATTTTGATGTCAGGTTTAAAATAAAAGTGTGCCGTGAATTACAGGGAAATATCTAATGGAAGTATTAATTGTGCATTTAGTGGCAGCATGCTTTTGCAGGTTTGTTTTTTTTAGTTTTTGTTCTTAAATAAAATCAAGCCCTTAAGCTCAGCTGATTCATATATAAGGCAATGCAAAGAAAACATGTTTTGCCTTGTTTAATTTTCCTGTTACACCACCTAAAATCATGTTTCTTTTTGTTATTTAAATCTGCATTACTTGGTAAGTAGGTATCCAGTGTGGATCAACCACCAATCTGGTAATCCAAATAAACATGCATTGTTGGAGGACTAGAAAAGGAACTTTGGATACACTGATCTAATGCACTGTGGTTTTAAGTTTAAAGATACTATAAATCCACTAAATGCAAACTCATGGTCCCCTTCAAAGTAAT
Source organism: Ptychadena robeensis (assembly GCA_036250615.1). Lineage (NCBI taxonomy): Eukaryota > Metazoa > Chordata > Amphibia > Anura > Ptychadenidae > Ptychadena > Ptychadena robeensis. The sequence continues at coordinate 51,594,685 of CM070032.1, read as the reverse complement.
AGAATACCGATCTCACAAGCTGTCCAATCCGTTAATCACTACATTAGGAAGAAGATCTTGGTCCCACATTTTGTTGATCCAAGTTCTCTCCACTTGCCTTTACATCACTACTGTGTTTTAATTTAAAAGCTGGCAGATGAAACCACATGGCATTGCAAGGCACAAGGAAACTGACTCTTCCAATGGATTTAGCAGGACCTAAGTATGGTCAAAGTATGAAATCTGCAAGAAAGACAGAAAAAAAATGGTCGTCTTTATTGCTTAAGTGTGCTCTATTTAAAACATGTATTTTCCCCATACAAGTAACACAAGTTTTCCGAATGCTTTAAGATAGGGTGCTTAGTTCTATTTTTTTTTCTTTGTTTTTACAGTGGTGGGCTGTTACTGTTGGTTTTGTGTAAAAGATTAATTCTTCAAAGAGTTGTGCTGATGAAGGGGACCTGCAAGTCAATTATTGTAAAAATGATTGCTGCATAGTTAACTGATAACCCTTGTGTTTATCTCTCACTTTTTAGCTGTGGTCTGACTTTCTCTTATTACCCAACTAGAATTTGAGAGCCTATTTTAGCTAACGTAGCCATGCTCTATCGGACATTTGCCTGCAGTGTCAGAAGATTTTTTTTTCCTTTCAGCTTAAAGGTCACAATTAGTCACACTTCATTAGCATTGTTTACAGAATAGAACTAGCTTGCTGCTGAAATAGTGTTGCCATTTTCCCTTTAAAGATAAGAAGGTCTGGAATGTAGACCAGGGCTTGTTGTTACAGACATTACTTACAGGATTCTGTTCTTAAGACACACTGAGTGGAAAGACCTGTTCCAGAGTAAAGATAAAAACAATGTACTTGATTTACTTAATGGTAAACTGATAGGAAGGGATAAAATGGCACATCTGTACAAAGACCTGCACAGGTTTTTTAGCTCTAGATGAAAAGAACAAGGCTTTATTTACCTCCTCTGCTGTGTTCTGTCTTTATTTTATATAGTACTGCTTTGTTAGCCTTAAAACTTGCCTCAAATGTGTTTCTACAGAAGAAACCAGCTGCTTGCTGGGAGGAATTCAAGTACACAAGACCATAAAGGACATTCTCACGCAATTCATAAGCTGCTCGGATTTCTCAGTAATGTGCTACATACAGCATTACCTTAAATATGAAATTGAAGTAACATTGCTTAATGTGTTAATAAGAGGTTGACGGCTTACACAGAGGAAGGGAATTTCTTGCTTAAGGGGCTATAAATTTACAACAAATCAAAGTATGAAAGAGCTAAATAATACACATGATCTTTGCTTGGAGATCTGCCTTTGGGGAATGGGTAAAACATTTAATGAGCAAGTCATAAATCAGAGCGTTTCTGAGACTGAATCATCCAACTGTTAACAACACATGATCAACCTGTTTTTACAACAGTCTCAAAAAATTTTAATCTTGAGAGAGAATTTAACATTTCATATGGAGTGTGGCCAATACATCATTTAATGTACTCTTTTGGTTACATTCAATGGGTGTGCGCCTTAAAAAATAAAAACCTAAAATGTATCTAGAAAAAAACCTAATCTATCTAGAATACTCACCATGTAACTGATCCATTATGCACATACTACAAAAAATTATTGAGGCCTATAATAACATTGTACATAGAGAGCATTATTTTAATGATCATGTCATGTAGAGCAATAAAATCTAAATGTTTTGTAGATTGTAAGTCTGATTGGGCAGGGTCCTTAACTCCTGTGTCTTAACCTAAACCTGTGCGTTATCTCGACTCTAATTTAATGTACAGCACTGTGTAATATGTTGCTGCTATATAAATGCTACTAATAAGTAGTTTCACATTTTTCTTTGTAAATTTTAGGTTGGTTGTGGCATTGGATTCAAAGCTCCTAATGTTTTTGCTCAAATATTTGCTGAGGATAGGATTGCTAAATTGATTGTTTAGTGATTAGAAAACCATTACTATTGGAACAATGTGGCTTGCCTAATTGTTGGAGAACCATCATTAACACCAATCTGCTTTTTTTTATTCTATGAATGTGACCTGCAATTTTAAAAGGCAGCAGATTTATAGTCCGATTCATGTTTTGCATTTTTCCGATCAACAAGTTTTACTAACCATAAACATTTTGATAGCACGTTGCAAGATATCTAATGAGCGTTAGAGCATAGAAAGAATTCTGTATAATAGTGTCAGGAACAGAATTGTCTGCTCTAGACCTTGCAGAAACACCAGGTGCTTCAAAGTCTTTGCAATAACAGGCAATTTTCTGATGTTTTGTTGTGCTAGCTACAATACTTGCTATGTTTGGCCTTCTTTATTGTTACAACAAGGGCCGCGTCATCTGTTTTTCTTCCATTGCAAAAGTTTAAACGCCATATTAAATGTCTACTTGTTTAACCTGTACATTTTCCTTGTAGTTTAACAGTAGAATAAAAATTCTGTATATATAATATTGCCTTCCGTTCACATTTTACATTGCAGTTTTCTTTCTATGGGGCAAGCAGAAGGCTTATTTTCCTTGCCAGTACAGCGTTTCCATTGCTCAGACCTCTGCCTAGGAGACCTAATGGAAAGAGATCATTTTTAGTAAAAGCAATTGCCGCTCTTTAAAGAATTGCATATTAGAAGGCTTCATGATTTAGCGAGGTCTCAGCTGGCTGCCAGCAGAGGTTTAGGAATGTGTTCTCTAGGGCCTGGTAGCACAAGATGAAAAGGACCCAGAGCTGGCAAAAAAGCAAATAAATGCTTTGACTTTAACTAAAACATCATAATTTATGAGGCTGCTTTCACACTCTCCAGCACAGCATGAATAGATAACAGTTTCTGCTTTAGCACAGAATATTTGCTGCTTTCCAGCATGTCCTTTTTATAGGGAGCTCCAAATATCTCTTGAATGTGTAATGTTTCATTGCTAGAACAGAATAGGTGGCCTGGTTTTAACTTTGCTTTTTTTGTGGTTATTTTTTCTTGAGGTAGATTTTATCATATGGTGACTCAATGTGTGAAATGAGTTTTTATGTCCATTATGATTGATTGTTAGTTAGAAACAGCCATGTACAAGTAATTGATCACAGGTTAGCCCTAATACGCAAGGAAGGATTTTTAGTTTAGATCCAAAAAAAACACTGCATCTAAATTGAATCTGAAGGTTATTTAGCTACTGATCAGTTAAGAATTGTTTTTTATCCAAGTAAAATGATTGGTAATGAGCTGAAGTATTGAATCCAAAAGGGGTTGGTAGAGGTCAAAATTGGCAGCACATCTGGATGCGTGTTATAACTATTAAGGTAGCCATACACAGGTCAATTTTACACTCGATTCCTGGCCGATCGATCACCAGGTGCGTGCACGCCGATCGATCGGCGAGGAATCGAGTGTAGCCCACCTTAACCGATCTATATGGCTCCCAAATCGGATCGGCCAGGGAACCAACCTGTCGGTGTTTTCTGGTCGATCAGGCAGACATCGAGGGACGTTGATGGAGGCCCATGGATTGATCATCAGGATCATTTCCGATCGATTGACATTTGTGAATCTACCGACTGGTAACAGAATCATCCAGGAATCGGTGGCCTAAGGTGGTAGGCACAGACTTGTATGGTCGATCGATCGACACCTGTGACTTCACCGGAGTGGATCGGATCGTTGATCGATCGCTCAGAAATCAACACGTGTATGGCTATGTTTAGGAAGATCTGAACATCTCATGTCCTTTACCACTTTCTTGTAGCCTATATTATTATATATCTCTTTAATTGGCCTTGCTTTGAAGATAATTTTAAAGATTTAAGTCACAAATGTCTAGACTTATGAATGGGGTGGTATAGATGAGGCAAAAAGTGGGGTGGGGGTACTGTTATGAATAGACAAACTGTAATGGAGTGGTTGATTTGGATAGACAGACAGGAAGACTTTGGATAGACCAGGAAGGGGAAGCTGTGCATAATAAATTACATGAACCTGTGGTCTATAGACATGTCATGTCTTCCAGTCTAACCAAAACCTACCTGTTTTTTGTTCAGTTTTTTTTTTGTGGGGGGGGGGGGTTGCTCTAACTATACATTCAAATTCCCAAACGTTCTTCAAAAAAGATTTGTGATCAGCCGGGAACACTTATGCCAACCAATTTGCTCTGGTGAGACAGTGGTGCCTACATAGTCAGCAGACTTCTCACAGATGGATATACATGAAATATTTACCAGTGATTTACTGGGGTAAGATTTAAATGCACTGTACTGTTGTTAACTTCAACCTTTTGCAGTAAGTCTAATCATGGCCAATTAATCAAAGCACATGGTCTAGTAATCCAGGAAATCAGCTCTATAAGAATAATTAATATATTCTCTAATTGGTGTGGTTTTCCAGATGTTTTATTATTGAAGATTTTTTTGCAGTCTGTGTTGGTTTTATATAAAATCAATTTCCTTCTGTTTTTTCCATTAAAATTGTACTTTATTATTGTTTTTTTTACAAAAACAAGTGCTGTTCAGTAGTAAATTATCTGGCAGTTAAAATCCTGTAATTAATGCAAAGTACAGGAAGCTGGCTTGAAGGATAAGCTGATCTAAGGGGTAGGAGTGTCCAGGGCTATATGGGAAAATGCTGTGCAGCAGAGAGCTTTTACAGATTGTGTTTTCCAGCAGCAAAGCAGAGAAAAGCTCTTTGCTTTGTCCTGTCTAGTATTTCTTCATTACGTCATGGTTCTTAGCGTTGGGGATATGATAAACCTAACATGCTTTGGTTTAAAGCTGCATCGAACACATTGTAAATTATGCAACATATAGCTTTGTAGCTCGGATCTTCAGGATTCTGAAAGCATTTGACTGATAGATCTTTGATTCATGTGGTTGCTGTATTTTATAAATGGCAAAGGTTTTGCCTCTTTTGTTTCCTTTTGCCCATTATTTCAACAATGCCATTGTAGGCAGTATGAAAAGGCAGCACATAGCACTTCATCCATAATTTCTGTTAAACGTATGTTTTATTAATTTAGACAGATTGAAGTCCTCCTTGTAGTTCCTGTAATTTACTAAGCGAGATCTATGGAGCAGGGTTCTTTAGCCACAGAGCCACATTGCCTATTGACACAACATAATTCATTATATCTGTGGATGGAGGGGGGAGGCGGTTACTATGGAAGCACGGAAAAAGGAAAGCAGCAAGAGATGCTTTTAGCTGACCAGTCAACTGGATATTGACCAACTGTCTTTTCATGAGGAAGAAATAGATGGTAGTGAATAAGCTTGAGTCTAGTTTTCCAAGAAGCTGAACGATTTTCCCAAATCAATACAGCTCATCAGGCTTCAGAACAAAGGCTGCGGGGATGCGACAGTGATTGAGGTGGTGATAGGTTCTTTTGTGTTTAAGAGCAGGCAGACCCAGGGGAAACCTAAGTCTGTGTTATGCTTTTCATTGCTTTCTCTGTGTGTTTCTTTCAGAGGAGGTCTTCAAAGATCTTGTTTTTTTCTCTCCTGTTTTGTAGAAGGATGGATAAAGGCTGGGAAGATTTTTCTTGCCCTTGTATCAAGCCATGCCACTCAGTTTTCTTACTTGGCTGCCTATTAGCCTTTGCTGTCTGCCTGTACAGAGCCCGCAATAATGGCAATCACCCAGACAACAGTTATTCCTAAACACCTCATTGCCTGCCTTTTCATGAATGCTCTAAATGGCTATTTGCAAATAATGTGGGGAATTACACTGTTTAGCCTGTTCTGTTGTTTAAGGAGATGTAATTAATAAATGTCGAATAAAGTCTTTCCTCTCCAACCACCAACAGTGCAAGCTGATCTTAAACAGCAACGTCTAGCCCTTTTCAGTGATTTTAATCTCTGCTTAGTACATTAACGCAAGAGCAATGTGTCTCAAAGGTTTATGACTGTAGTTGCAGCAGCTCACCAGGGCATAAGGTGTTTCATTATGTGTCTTTTTGTCAGCTCTGCCCTATCTCCTGAGCTCCATTGCAGTACATTATTTGTCCAGCTACCCAGTGTTAAGGGTGACTAATCATCAGCCCTGTGCTCCAGATGGTTTGATTACTGGATATAGGAGGTAAAATGAGTCTTGAAACATTTGGCTTAGCAGCAGATTTTTTCATCTCCGTCATTATGACTTTGGAAGCCTGTAGAATCCAATTATTGCTTTTTAATAGGGCATATTAGGGACCTTCCTGTGTCAGCAATGTTATAACACAAAGTCTAAATATATACTCACCAAACATTTAACCGAAGTCTGACAGAAAAAAAACACTTTATTTTGCCACTGAAAATAGTCACACATGCCTGAGACAAATCAAATGTATAATAGAAGTGATCCATATGTCCTACACTTGGGTACCATATAGATAGATACCTCTTGGAACAGTTGCAATTAAGGAGTAAAATTAGTCTGTGGATGCTTGATCGAATTCTTGGTGACAAAGGGTGAATCCTTTATTATGCCACTAGAGCTAAAGTCTGTACATCTGCTTGCCTACAATGGGGGAAAATGCAAAATGTAATTTATTGGGTAAGCAACACATGCTTCTACCTTTTTATCTATTGAAAAATGGAAAACTTAATTGAGGATTGGGATGCATTCCCTCAAAGCAGACATACTTTGTAAGGCTTAGAACAACTAGATAATAGTGTATCTGGTAAAAACTCCCCAGTCAAGTATAAAGTCGCCATTACAAATGTAATTGCAAAACTTATAGGAACACCCTTTTGGCTTGCTTATGTTTATGACCTCTCCAACAGGAATCACAACTATATGTTGACAATCATTTATGCCAATGACAGAAGTTTATCACCTTGGGAGTGGTGATAACAACATGGCAGTCTCCTAATTTGTATGCCCATGTGTACAGGTAAAGATTCTAGCACCCCTAGGCTTACAGCATAATGAGAACTGCTATGGAAACTGACAGTGTTATTGCGTACCAATGTTTAATGTTATGGTCTTTCTGTTTCAGTAACCTTTATCTCTATGCATTCCTTACTTAAATGTTTGAAAAGTGCTAAATGCTGCATGCTGCTGTTTTTACATTTTAAAATACCTAGACCCGTCAGCCTTTTTACATTTGTATAAGGGGGAAAAAAACACTGTGAATACATTTAGTCTAGCACTTGAAAAGCTCTGCAGGTAATTTACAAACAGCAGGAGTTTCACCTCTCTGGAAATCCTTGTTAATGCAGACAGCAGAGAGTTTGTTTTACAAAGCTGGAAAATATTACTCAGCCCGGCCACTTTGTGGGGATTTGTTCTTTGTGGCATAGATATGTTTACAGGTTTTCACACCTTAATTCCCTTTGTTGTCAAATAATTCTTACTTATGTAGTATTTTCCCACTAGACCACTAGAGTCCAATTTTCCAAAAACAATGTTGCAACAAATGTTACTTGTATTAATAGAGAAGAGTGAAAATTCTCAACCATCACCAACCAATGCACCCCCACAGTTAAGAGGTGGTTGAATTTTGCTTTTTTTATTCGACTAGCTGACTTTGTGAGTTAATTGTAATGCCCCTGAACACGGTTTCACAGTGGCCCTTCTCTATCCATGTTATGGGGGAGATAAAGTATTATGTAGTTTCTGTTCTAGGGTAACATGAAGGGTTACCATCATCAAGTGTCTGACTGATACAGTAAAATTTCAAAACATCATATTTTATACAAATGACAGCCAGTCCTCTAACACGCATTGATCTGTATCGGGGTGTAGAAAATGCATTACTGAATATTTGCATTATCTGCTAATATCCATCTATGGGGACTGAAGTATAACATTTCAGATTGCTTAGCGGATCTACTCTCTGCTTTTTCAGTTTCAAAATTAGACATATGTAAAAGAAAAAAAGAAGCTTTTTTAACACATTGGCTCCTTATTTTGTTCATTCACACCTTATTGAAATAGTCAGTTTAAGGCATTGCAAAAGCAAGGTCAATCGAAGAATTTGTATTGTGTAATGTATTTGTAAGTGTGATGAATTTTATAAACCTTTCCGTTTACTCTGCAAATCATGTAGGCAAAGTTTTTTGTTATAGAGATAATAAATATGTTCTGAAGACTACTGTGATTTTCCTAGTATACTGGGATTCTTTGGGAATTGGGATTAATTATTCCCTGAGGGCATAGTTGTCTGGGAATATTGAAACCTTGTCTTGCTGGGCCTAATAGAAGTAAAAGCAGAGTTCACATGACTAAATCAAGTTAATGCATAAATGTGGGTCTTCTTCTTTAGAGTAAGCAAC
>CM070032.1:51548729-51586448 GCA_036250615.1 Ptychadena robeensis | reverse complement strand
CCCCCCCCCCCCCCCAGGTGTTTAGTGAGCAACATAGGGAAAATTTGATTTCTTGCCTTTTTAGTGCATTTATAGGTTGCATATGTTTAATGTTCCTAGTATCTTTGTGTTTTAGTAGAGTTTACCTATTTTTAGTATTTTAATGTCTAAATAAAAGTAAAGTTTACTATACTGCTTGAATTCTTGACAATAAACAGCTTAGCAGCCTACAAACCTATTAATGTAAAAGCTGTGAGCCTTTTCTTGTTTTGTATCTGCATCTACAGAACTAATTCTAGTCAGTCACTTTGAATTGTTTGCAGCAACAGCTCACCACCAATCTTTCATTGACTTGTTTTGAGAATGTTGAAGCCCTCAGGGAAAAGGAAATAACAAAAGCCTTTTTACTAAGGATCTAGTTAAAGTATTTGTGCAAGCTTTTATGTTTTCTATTAGTCATTGAATGGTGAGCCTCTCGTGTCTTTTATGTTCTCTTTCAAGCAGTCTTCATTACACACATGTGCTTGTCACATACTTGGTAATATTGTCCAGTTTACAATACAAATTTTTTTTTATAAAATACTCCTGTGAAAGCACAATAGGGTTGTAGTATTTGTAACTGGTAATGACCTTGCTTACCCATTATAGTAGGGCTTGTACACTTTCTAGATCCTAACATATGCCTTTTTATTGGGATAGGGTGGTAAATTAAAAAAAATTAATTGCTTAAAAATAATTGTTCTCCAACCTAGCATGGCTTATTTTGCAGTTTCATATACATGGATCCAATTGTCAAACAGCTAGGTACTTACAATAAACTCCCTTCACATTGCCACATTTTGGGGTCACAAACACTTTTATTCTAAAATTCTTTGTAAATGGATCCCCATGGAATGTTACAGTAGCAGCCAATTTTGTCTATCCTGTGAAAAAAAAAAGGAAAAGGTCAGAAAACATGCATGTGAATTCTTTACTCTATATCTATTATACAGATCTATATCTAGATCTGTATAAATATTGATTTAAAACTATTGAAAGGTCTACTCAAAGCATATGACATGTAAGAGAAATCTACATCAGTTTTTGTGTATTAGATATATACTGTAAGCAAATAAAGAAATGTATTCTAATACTTATGCTTTATTAATACAAGTTGTGTTTATTGTTCTTGGTTGATGATGTCATTGATTTCATTCTTATTTAGTAGTATAGACAGAAACGTGTCACGAGTTTCTGTGTTTCTGTTTAATTCCCATTTGGGGAAATAGCAGTTTCCTTTTTTGAAAGCTGGGCAAATTATTTTTTTCCTCCTATTTATGGCAATAATTTCTTTTTTAACAGTTTGAAAAGAAACATAACAAAGTAATTTTGTATAATAGTAACTGTAAAAGTTAATGCTTTACTACAGGACATGGCAACAGCCATTTCCTGCTGTCAGTTCTTGGGTTCTATCTTTGTTTTACATACACATAAACCATTTCCTGTATGTTTCAGCAGCCACTGAAACCAAAAAAAGGAAGCAAAATAATCAAATCTATTGATGTATTTAACTGATTGACTGAATGTGTTTGTAAACTGCCAAAATATACAAACTCATTAGCTTCTTTCTATTTTCAGGCGTTTTGGTTGTTAATGTCACATGGCGGAATAAGACATATGTTGGAACTTTACTGGATTGCACAAAACATGATTGGGCTCCTCCAAGGTAAGATACTGACTTTTATAAAACCGAGCTGATTCAAATTTGCTTAACCGTGTCATGTGAATGAGCTTTTTAGTGTTCTGTTGTGCTTTACAGTTTATTTGGAGTCCAGAGCAAATCACTCTTTTCTAACCCTAACTGTTCAGGCAATAACCTTGCCCCATGTCATACATATGATTTGCAATCCAATCATCCGCATTTTTTACATTAAGGAAACACAATTAATAATATTAAGACAGTACGTCAGTAGTTCAAATATATAGATTAAAGCAAAATCAACTTCTTTGACATTAAGGGTTAATTTAAACAAGCAAAAATTGCAACCGACCGGCAGACGTGACATAAGCAGCCCGCCAGTTGGTTTTCGGGCTTTTGTCCGCTATAACTGTAATGGGGTCGTTTTCCATGCTGCTGCGGACTGACAGCAACCCGGGAAGTGACAGTGTAAACGTATTAAATTAAACTCCACTTTTTTTTGTAATTTTAGCTTTAAAAACTGCACAAACTAAGATGTTCACTTGCTATAACTCATCACCAAAATGATAATGATATCTTTTTATTTTTGTGTGAAGGTTTTGTGAATCTCCTACAAGTGACCTTGAAATGCGTGGAGGCCGTGGAAGAGGAAAGAGAGCAAGGTCAGCAGCATCAGGCGCAGCAACAGCAGCAGCTCCTGGAAGTGAAGCAAATTTTACAGAATCCAGAGGATTCCACAGTAAAAATAGAGGAGGAGCCAACGGGAAAGGGAGACGTGGATGCATTAATACAAGTGGTCGCCGGACCCCCCCAAATTGTTCAATGGAGGATGTTAAAGCAAGTCCTTCACCTCTTGGCAAAAGGAAAAGTAAGCCTCCTATGGAACTAGATCTCACTTCCAGTTCAGAGGACAATAGATCGGGGAAAAGGGTCCGAACAAATTCTCGTAGCATGCCAACAACCCCACAAGGCAAAAATGACAATTCTTTTTTGGACCAAGGCTGCTCATCTCCAGTTTTAATAGACTGTCCACATCCAAACTGCAACAAAAAGTACAAGCACATAAACGGGCTACGGTATCATCAGGCACATGCACATTTGGACTCAGAAAACAAGCTGGAGTTTGAGCAGGATAGCGAAGACAAAGTTTCAGACTGTGAGGAAGCACTAAGCAACGTGGCACTTGAATGCAATGAGACAAGCACAAGTTTGGATCAGTTGAAAACACCCTTGTCGCCTGGATCACAGAGTGCACCTGGCACACCTAAGGGCAAACGAGATTCAGCAAATAACTGTCCAAACCAAATCAATTCCAAAACTGGCAAGAATTCTGGAAAAAAGAAAGTTCTGAATGTGGAACTTAACAATCTTCCTGTAATATCAAACATGTCGGTTACACTGGATAATTGTGCAGTCTTAGATGGGAATCTTACTGTAGAAATGCCCAAATTGGAAGCAGAAGGACTACTTGACAAGAAAAATGAAAAAAGCAAAAAGTCCAACAACTGTAAGGTTGACAAAAACCTTTCAAAACTGAAAACTGCTCGACCAATTGCGCCAGCGCCAGCTCCAGCTCCCACACCTCCTCAATTAATAGCTATACCTAGTTCAGCCTTTACAAACACTACTACAGGAACAATAACAGGATTACCCTCTTTAACTACTCCTGTTGGCCAGGCAACACCAAAGAGCCCCCCATTAAAACCTATTCAACCAAAGCCTACAATTATGGGTGAGCCAAGCACTGTAAATCCTTCTCTCACACCACTCAAGGACAAAAAGAAAAAGGAAAAAAGAAAACAAAAAGAGAAGGAAAGTAAAGATCCTGTAAGCCCTCTGGCAGACTCTAAAATTTGTAAAGTAGAAGATTTAAAAGGATCTGGAAAGGATTTATCTGGTCATTTTATAAAAGAAAATCTTAACAAGAGTGAATCTCTTCCTAATGGACTTTCAGAAATGCAAGAAAGCCGTATGGCTAGCATCAAAGCCGAGGCAGATAAGGTTTACACATTTACAGACAATGCACCTAGCCCGTCTATAGGAAGTGCCTCTAGGGTTGAATGCACCACTGTGATAAATGGACAATCTCCCATGGCTCCTTTGCACGTCATGACTCAAAATGGTGGTGACAATTCTGCTACTAAAACAAATAGTCCTGCATACTCTGATATTTCAGATGCTGCAGATGATGGCGGTTCTGATAGCAGATCAGAGGGTATGAGATCAAAGACTAGCTCTCCTTCAGATATTGTATGTAATAAAGACAATGTTGTTAAGGGTCATTCTACACCAATCTCTCAATCTTCTCAGATGAAAGAATCTCAGTCACCATATTATCATGGTTATGACCCTTATTATTCCCCGACCTATGTGCATTCTGGTCAGGTCAACAGTGCTGTAACTGCAAATATGAATTCCTTACAGAGTGGTAAAGGCAAAAAGGAAGTTGAAGAAGAAGTAGAAAAAAAAGAGAAATCTGAAAATACAGACAATAAAAAGAACGACACAAGTTCCAATAATGTGCCACCTCAGCATCAATCTGTTATCACACAGAGACACCCTGCACTAGCCCAGTCACTTTACTATGGACAGTATGCCTATGGACTATATATGGACCAAAAGTCTTTAATTGCCTCAAACCCTGCATACCGGCAACAATATGAGAAATATTATGAAGACCAGAGAATGGCAGAGCAAAAAATGGCACAAACTGGAAGGGAGTGTGAAAGGAAACCTGATATAGCATCTAAGGAGCCAATAAAAGAAGATGGGAAATTGAAAAGTATGCCATCTGCTACCATTTCAAAAGCACCTTCAACTCCAGAACCAAGTAAAGTGAACTCTAAAATCAGTGTTGTCAGTAAAACAGAGGTTCCTGTAAAATCTGAATTATTACCTAGTCATCAGCAAGTTTCATGTGACAGTTTCAAGGCAAAGCAAATGGAAAACCACCAACTTATAAAGGAGGCAGTAGAAATGAAATCTGTGATGGATTCAATGAAACAAACAGGAGTTGACCCTACAGCACGATTTAAGCAGGTAAGACCAATATGTGACCAATGATTAAAGAATCAATTGGTTTTATTTGTATATGTATTCCATTGTATGAACCAGCTCAAAGTAATGACCATTCAGTTAAAAATGTCATGTAGACTAGAAGCTGCTTTGAACATTTATGTTTCTGACAATAAATATCTGCTTTTACTGAATTAAATGTTCTTCTATTAAGGAGGCTGACTCAAGATGGCATCACTATATTTACCAATCGAAGTACTTGGAGCAGCAAAAATCTGAAGAAATAGAGAGAGACAAGAAAATAAAAGAAGAGAACTTACAGAAAACTCCTACTAAAGAGAGTGTGTTACCAGTATCTCTACCAGTCATGAAAGAGGAGCCTAAAGAGGTCAAGCGTCCAGAATCTCAGTTAGGAGAAGAAAGCAAGAATAAGAATGATGACAGGAAGACTCCTGTAAACTGGAAAGATTCAAGAAATGCAAGAGTTGCTGTGTCTTCACCCATGAGTCAACATCAGTCATATATTCAGTATTTGCATGCCTATCCATATACACAGATGTATGATCCCAATCACCCAGCATATCGGGCAGTCTCTCCTGTTTTGATGCATAGTTATCCAGGTAAGTTAAAAGGATATTTGATCATTCATTTCAAACCTTAGAGTGACACTATATACTATATTGTCATGTTAAGTTGTAGAGGAAAGAGCATTATCAAACGAGAAAAAAAGATAAAAGGAATAATTATATAAAAGAAAAAAATTCACATCGTTTAGATGAGTTTGGTTTTCTGGTGTACATTCCTTTGCTTACTCTTAAAGGGTGCTGCATCAGCATAAAGAACACGGTGTTGATATTTGCTCCTTCCTTAACATTTATTTTTTTGTTTAAAAGAGGCTGTATACACCAGATTTTACATCTTTGTTCAGTAGAAACGGAAAGGATTAGTAAGTTCTTCTCATAGGCACTTGGTATTGTTTTCTTAAGAAGCTCTTCAAAGCCAAATCCTTGCCTAGTCACCATAGACAATACTGAATTTGGGCCACCCTTAAATGGTTATGAATGACACATTCTTTGTTTTTACCTTCGTAAGCTAGGATAATTACTCCAGAGCATGATTTATGGTTTAAAGCCCAGTTTTTTTGGTATGACTAGCTCTCTTTCTTTCTTTCTTTAACACTTAAAGGTTACTTTACTCTAATTTCTTACTTTACCCCATTATTACACATATTAAATTTCTTGCACTTTTGAACTCCCTGTTTTCCAAATATTAAAATCGCAATAAAAATTATCTTACTTTTACAAATAAATAAATCCTTAATGCTTTCTAAAGTAAATATATTTGTTTCTGTTTGCCATAGGAGCCTATCTTTCTCCGGGCTTTCCTCACTACTCCGTTTATGGAAAAGTGTCTGGAAGAGAAGAACCTGAGAAAGCCAGCACCAGTCCTAGTATGAGCTCCAAAACATCATCTGAATCAAAAGCATTAGACTTGCTACAGCAGCATGCCAATCAGTACCGCACTAAGTCTCCCGCTGTGAGTATCTATGTTTTTGTTTTACTCCATCTCTTCTATTTGGTTTCATACATATGTCTATACATATTATTCCTTTTAAAAGCTAAAGGTGGTCCTTGTTTCCTGGAAATAGTTTGCCCTGTGCTTTTCCCATACATTCCTATTTAAAATGGAAATATAATAATCTAATTTTATAATACAATACTTTGTGTACCCTGATACTAATCCATCAGAAAGCCAGAACATTTGACCCACAACTCTAGGTTTAGCTCAGGGCATAGGCGTGAACATACTGCCTGCCATCTGTGCTCAATTGATTTACTTAACTTGTACCAGCATCTGTGTTGTGTTGGGTCAACATTCTAAAGTTTTGTGGTGAAAAATATACTATATAAGATCCATTAAAATATCCATTGTGTCTGCTACACAGCTGGCGGAAAAAGCTTCAAATGAGCGTGAACGAGAAACAGAAAGGGAAAGAGAGCGACACTCGCCTTTCAGCCAACGGCATCTTCATACACATCATCATACACATGTTGGGATGGGATATCCTCTCATACCTGGACAGTATGACCCATTTCAAGGTTAGTACCCACATTTCTTAAATCCTCGTTCGAGTCACACAGGGTTTTATAAATATCTAGTACAACAGTGATCTTTGCTGCATTCCAAAAGACCATTCTCAAATCACAAAAAAACAGGCAGAACGTATACAAAGTGTATTCATTTGTATGCATGTCAGCAGCAGTGCACAAAGCCAAGTAAATTGCCAGTATAATGACTTTGGGACAACCAGAAGCATCTGTATCACATTATCCTGGCCGTGTGGAATTTATTGTTTTAAGATGCAATTTAGCTTTGTCTTCTTTTGTTCACAAAGAATCCCACCAATTCTGAACATATATTATCCATGAAAGCACATTAGCAAGTGTGTACTGCAGACTTTGAACAGTGCAGGATGAACCCTTATGTTCTCTATTGAACATTGTGATATACTGAAACATGTTGCAAAGTCACGCACTAGAAAAAAGTAGTGTTAGTTCAATACTATATCTGTATTCAGAACAGTTGGGTGCTTCGTCTAGTCCTACTATATCATCTTCATGAAACTTAAAAAGACATCTTGTTTTCATGCATATTTATCTTTTTAGTGTATTATTTAAAATAAGTTGCCTCTGTGATGTAGTGTGATATGCATGAAAGGTCACATTAGTATAAATCTGCTGAATGAGTTCACTCAAATCTTGTAATGTCCCTGTTGGAAGTTCAACAGGAGTTTTAATTGTGTGAGTTATTCCCTCAGTCCATGGGCCAATTTGCACTTCATTGTCTTATATTTGTAGCAGTGCGACTGTTTTAAATGTGAAGGGTTAGGGGGACAGAGTTTGTGATGCATGTGCACTGCATTCAAGTGAATGTACTCACACGGGGCTTTTCCTCTAGGGTTGACCTCTGCTACCCTTGTTGCCACTCAGCAGGTGGCTGCTCAGGCATCTGCATCCGGTATGTTTCCTACACAAAGAAGGTAAATAGAGTATCTTAGTCAATGGCATTTATATCTATTAATATGTATACATGGATGTGGATATTCAAGTAAAACTTGTCAGCATTGCAAAATCTAATAATTTCAGAGACCTAGTACCTCACAATACAAACCAAAATACTGCAGCAGCAGCTGTTTGTCGTCTGTAATTTACTGAACTTTAAAGGAGGGAAAGTAAGGAAATGCAGCACAAGCATGTTTGCTCTTTTTTGTCTTTTTAACTCACTTTGTGTACTTTATTCATTTTAAAGAAACACTAGAGTAAGCTGTTTATCAGAAGCTTTGTTAAAAGAAAATATTTTACATAACTATTACCCAGCATCACTACTGGGTACTTTTCCTTCTTTTTTTAAAGCAAATGTGATTATACATTTCCTTTGAAACAAAAATATATTTAGAAGTTATTTTAAAAGGCTTTCAAGGTTTTCTGTAATATCAAATATGTATATACGTGATTTGCAAAAGGCGAAATATTACATTTACAATTATATAAGCCAGTTCAGTTTTGTAAGTTCAGCTATATTGTTGTACAGTAGTAATAAAAACTCTGGGCTCTTGCATTCCATAAGCAAAGTATTAATGGATCATGGGCAGGTGAGTATAAGACTGGGTGGTCCAACTCTAGTCCTCAAGGGCAACAATCAGGCCAAGCTTCTCATACCTTGTAAACCACTTCTTACTTTTTTTTAAAGCTGATTGTTGGAGATATATATGTGAAACATTTGTGGACATCTGGCTTTTTATGACTAGAGTTGGGCGATCCTGGTATAGAACATAGCAAAGGCCAAATAGAGTTGAGCAACCTTGGTATAGAACATGGCAAAGGCCAAATGTAAAATGAAAGTGTAATGGCACCAAAATGTTGGTACACTTTGTAGCTTTGTCATGCTGTACCTAAGTCTGATCCAACTACCTTTATAGCTAGTTTGTTTTGGAGAACTTTGTGTAACCTCAAGCTTACTCTTATATTCAATATAGAAAGTAGGAGGTATAGCTTTAAGCGAGCCCAGAGGAAATAGATTGTCACCTGTTTTAGACAAAAAGAAAATGCTTAATCAGAAAACTGCCATCTCAAATGGCTTTGCAAATTTATAGGCACCCTAATCCTAACTTTAGTGGAAGAATAATATTTTTTTGTTCTGTTGAGTCCTCCTTTATTATGGAAGCATTAATTACCATATAATCTACCATACAAGTTAAAATTTCTGACTATTTCTCAATAATTTGCTTTCTGGACATCAATTCATAAACTGTATATGGAAAATCTAAAGCACATGCATAATAGATATTAGTCATCCTTTTCAGGAATTTACTGACAGTTTTATGTAAAAATTTTCCTTGTGGGTCATTGTTGAGCATTTTTCAAACTCCATTATGCTGTTAAACTCTACACAGCCTTAGACTATGTAACTTGGGTTTACAAGACCCAGCAGGTTACGTTACTCGCATTGTATGTATAATGGGAACTATTCCAACCATGAAATCTTATCCTCTTGTATGATGACTATGTAAAGGGCACCCATGAGACTCTTAGAAATCTATTTTCCAACCATCTCTCTCCAGCTACCCACGCTGTATTATATAAATAAGAGAATACATTCCGGCAACAAAATTCCTGTGATATGAAAATAAAAATGTCTTCATGATTAGGATGTGCATATTGTACTATTCAGTTAGGTGAAAGAGCAGCATGTGTGTATTTGTATGCCAAACATGTCCTCCAGTTAGAAAATTGTACTAACGTCACTTGTTTTCTTTCTTTTTCAGGGAATGAATACATAGAAAATGTACATTAAATCATGTGACTGGATCACATGGAAGAGTGATTACTTACAGACATCAGTTCCATGGTGTTTATCTAAAAATGCCTAAGTGGAAGGCACAACACGTCATTTCATGTTTTTGTTGTAAATTTCAGATGTTTTTTTTTTCTTTTTTAAATCGCAGAATATGATGTACCTGTAATTAGATGTCAGCGTGCAAGTACAATTTATATATATATATATAATATATAATGTACATGTACACAGCGTTATGTTTGTATATTAACATGCACACAAATATATATGAATAAATATATATTCTTTACCTTTTTGTACCTATACCCAGGCTCATACACATAGAGCCTGCTGCTAATCTGCACACTACCCCATTTTAAAAAGTAAGAAAAAAATAACAAAACAAAAAAAAATGTTGACTAGTGTTTACTGCAAATGGCTGTTAAATATTTTTCTCCCCTATACTGTAAATAATTTGATGTATCCACGTGCCTGAAATTTGCAGAAACTAATCATTCTGGCCGTAGGCTGTAAGGCAGGCTGTAAAATGATGACACTTTGGTACAATGTAGATGTCTCTTTGGTGGCTCCCGTTAAGATGCATCAGTGTAAAATGCTACTGTAATAATTGTTTTATTGTAATTGTGTATTGTGAAAATTTACATATCAAAGGCATGGGGTTGCCAGTACCATAGTATAAGATGAAAAAAAAATTAAATCTGCTGTACATACTGTATAAATCTGAGTAAATAATGAACATCTGTGAATAATAAAATGTCTCTTTTAATCTTGAATGACAAATAACCTGAAGACCTGCATACCACAAGACATCTGTGATTGTTCTATTACTTGAATAGTCCTGCAGTCTTTTTTTAATGTTTACAATTATCCAGTTTTAGAAGAGAGAATATAATGCCATTGCCTGGTTACTTGTTTTATGCTGTAATCTAGTTTATTTTATGTAAAATGTATATTGAACGCTTTCTTTTTATACCTGCCTTAAATAATTTGGCAATCAGAATTAAAGAAGTTGTTTTTTGTACTTTCGTTGTCTGTTGTAGTTTTGTTATTTGAATGTGTATATATTCAATTATTATGAGAGTACTTTGAACTCAAGAAGAAACTACCCAATGGGTATAGAGGTTTAAGTTAACCATTATGTATATTGAAATTTTTAAGTAAACTTCAAGAGGCTAAAGCAGGGTACAGACAGCTCGATATTCGAGCTGCCCGATGTACCCTGCAGCAGCCTGATGAGGTCATCACGCTGCTGTCAGATATTTGCGGAGCTAGGGAGACAGCTCTGCTCTCTTCCCGGCACAGCCGAAGCTTTGCCTGGAGACCAGTGGTCTTTATGCAAAGCATTGGACATCGGCTGTATTTACGGTCATGTCAGATATGGCTGTTTTCGAGTGGGATTGATTTTTCCCGTTTGAAAACAGCGATGGCCGCATATTATATGGGCCAGATAGATGGTGCACGGCGCTGGAAACGGCCATCGATTTGGCCCATATCTTAGCGTCTGTACCCTGCTTAAGTATCTTGCTTATCTTTAATCAGCAATGACCCAGTGGCTGGGGCTCTTGTCTCTCATTTAGCTACTTCACAGATTTGAACAGATTTAGTAAAACCCTTTTAATGGTTTATTTACCAGATTTAATTGAGCAAGAATGATTTGTTAGTGTTTCCATAAA
Organism: Ptychadena robeensis; assembly: GCA_036250615.1. Classification (NCBI taxonomy): domain Eukaryota; kingdom Metazoa; phylum Chordata; class Amphibia; order Anura; family Ptychadenidae; genus Ptychadena; species Ptychadena robeensis. The sequence goes on along the minus strand of CM070032.1, from coordinate 51,575,246 downwards.
CTATAAGGTGCCTGACTCTCTCCTAGGAAACTTCCAAATGTTGAAGAATAGTTGATTAGAGTTTAACACTGATCGAAATATACGATGCTCCAAAAAACCCAGGGAACACAAACATAAGACATCCTTGATCTGAATGAATGCAATATTCTTATTAAATACACACAAAAATAATCAATGTAAATAAAAATGGATTTGGAGTCACACTTAAAATTAAAGTGGAAAAAACTACAGGCTGATCCAACTTTGATGTAATGTCCTAAAATACCTGGGCATGCTCCTGATGAGGTGGCGATGGTCCCCTAAAGGGATCTCCTCCCATACCTCGACTAAAGTGTCCCCCAACTCCTAGACAGTCTGTGGTGCAACGTGGCATTGGTAGATGAAGGGAGACATGTTCTCCCAGATGTGCTGGACATCGTGCCCTCATGAAGTCTAACCATTTGAGCAGACACCTGCACATTTGTGGCTCACTGGAGGTAATTGCAGGGCTCTGACAGTACTCCTCCTGTTCCTCCTTGCACAAAGGCGGAGGTAGCGGTCCTGATGCTGGGTTGTTGCCCTTCTTCAGCCTCCTCCATGTCTCCTGATGTACTGGCCTGTCTCCTGGTAGCACCTCCATGCTCTGTACACTCCCTCATGAGACCATCTGCCACCTCATCAGGAGCAAGCCCATGCGTTGTAGGGAGATCATACAGGCACATGGAGCCACACATCCACTACTGAGCCTCATTTTGACTTGTTTTAAAGACATTACATCAAAGTTGGATCAGACTGTAGTGTTTTAAAATAAGTTTAAAAAATTAAAAATAGGAATTTATTATTTTGAAGACCCCTAACCTAAACACAAATGATGCAACATTTTGTGCACCGATGAAAACCAGAATGCACTTTTTGGGTCTTGTGGTCACAGACAGACTATATTAACGCCACAGTACACTGTGAAGCCAGTGAAGCATATTTGTGAAAACATCACAATGTGGGGGTGTTATTCATACTCTGGTCTTGAGCCTATTTATTGCATATAAGGGATGAGTTTGAATACAGCAAAATACTTTAAAAGCCCATGTTGCCTTATGCTAAAAATAAAATGCTATTTAGGTGTGTTCATCAAGGCAACAACCCTGACACACCAGTAAATAAGCAACATCTTAAAGACCAGCAAGATTGCGATTTTGTGGTGGCAAACCCGATTCCTGCACATTAACTCAATAGAAAACTTGTGGGGTGGCAGCATAAATTAGGCAAAACTAAGAAAGGAAGAAGATTTGTGCAATTAAAGGTGGGTTTACACGTGTAGATTTTTTCATTTGATTGAACAAAAATCTAGAATGGGCAATTTGTTCGATGGATACATTTTGTTCGTCAAAACAAATTGTTCCAAAGGTCATCACGTTGGTAAATTTTGTTATAATTGCGAACCTAATTTCATTTGATAATAATCTAATGTTACATTCGATAAATGAACAAACAATGTTCGACAACGACATCAAACAAAAATCTAATTGGCAGTTGATTGAAAAACTTAGACCCTAAGTCCAATCATCCAGGGATGGAATATCTGGCAGATCAACTCCATGCAACACCAAAGATATGTAGCAGCTGCCAGAAACAGTGGTTATACAAGTAAATATTAGTTCAGTGATTCAGGAAAGCAATAAAAAAACACACACAGTTTACTGCACATTTTATTTGTTTTGTTTTTTTACTTTCGGAGCCATTTTATTTGTTTTTCTTAGTTTTATCTGGAATAGAATCAGCAGTCTTCCAGAAGCAATTCTCATATATGGATATAAAAGCTATGTTAACAATTTTGAGCTTAATCCATTTCTTTTAAATACAGTGCTATTATTCTGAATACAGAGGTATGTGACTATAATGTGGTCTCAGAAATGGTATTCCAATATAGCTGCTTTGGGCTTTTCTGTTCCACTAGGGTACATGAAAAACATCCAATGTCACTTCTTCGAATGAACCAAACAAAAGTGCTGTTACTCCTATTGAAGCAGCAGCAGATGATTAATGGTCATTTCACACTATATGTGTTGCCCTTTCAAAACGTGCACATTTTTTTACTGCATGCGTTTTTACATAGACAATCAATGTTACCATTCACACTGCATGTGTTGCGTTTTCTTAAAAATGCCCTGCTGTATAAATTTTTGATAAATTTTTTATGCATTTTTCATTGATTTGTTCAAAAACGCAAATGCAGATGTAATGTGAAAAACGCATGCCTATAAAAAATGCATGCCGCATAGACTCATTCTTGTAACTCTATGCTTCATATTGTTCCCGCAATATTTAATGAGTCTAAGGGCTTGTTTCCAATACAGCGGACAGATGCGGATGGATGCGGTTCTATCCGCATGGACGCTACCGAACGCAACCATAGGTAATACATTGGCCAGTCTCCACTGTTGCGGTCGCACGTGGATGCGGTTCTGAACACCACCATACCACATTTTTATCCGCATTGATATGAATGGACACTGTCAAAATCCGCATCCATATTCACTATGTATGGCGGTTTTGACCGTGTCCATTCATTTCCTATGAGTGCGGACAAGGAGCAGTCACAAAATCCGCATCCGCTTGCGCGGACATCCGCATGGGTTGCGGTCGGTTGGCGGATAGAACCGCATCCATCCGCATCTTACTGCTGTAGTGGAAACAAGCCCTAATAGATATTCCAAAATTTGCCATTTTTTTTTATATTTGCTATTTTCTACCAATTTGCAGTCTGTACAGAGCACTTGAAGCATTGCTAATTACTTTTCCAGCTTCTGGCTTTATGGTGCTTTAAAGCAGTATAGCATCATCCTTCAGAGAAAAGATTTTATTTGCTTGAAATTCATAAGTTCTCACTTTAAAATCCACACTTAAAGACATATTTTTGCCTTACTGGCATTAAATACATAAGAGGAATGGTGTTGCGCTCGAATATTTGGATTGTGAATACTTTTGTTGAACTACGGCTATTAACGAATTTTGTGAATATGGGGGTGGACATTCCCAATTCCAATATTCTATAAAATATTCTGCACTGACAATCTTATGGCCAAGCGTTACGTAAATATAAACGCAATGTGATAATAAATACCAATTGACCATTCATTTTAAGATAATTACAATGCCATAATTATTATCGCATTGTGATTATATTATTTCCTAATTCTTACTTATTACTAACTTATTTCTTACAAATATCAAAATCAATATTATTCGTGAAATATTGCAAATTTAAATATTGCCTATGCCACTCATCACTAAAGAGGAATGGCAGCCAGACATTTGAGAATGGCACAAGTACTGGTTTTCACAAAATTTTCTGATTCATTGTTTATAGATCTTTTTGTCAGTCATTTATGTGGTATATTAAAGTATAGTTACAAGCATTTCATAAGTTTTAAAGGCTTTTTTTGACAATGTTATTAGGTTTATGAAAAGCTAATCAAATTCTGGGCCAAATCGTGTGCTGATGGCAACTCTTTTATCAATGCTCGGAGTCTATTATAATATTTCAGGTTTTCTTGTCCACACAGCTCCTAAGGATGGACTACACGTTATCAATTGGATTAATGTCTGGGGAGTTTCCTGGTTATGGACCCAAAATGTACTTTTTTCCCCCAAACAACTCAGTTATCACTTTGGCCTTATGGCACGGTGCTCCATCTTGTTGCATTGTTGTCCACCAATTGTTCTTAGATGGTTAAAAAAAATTGCAGTCAGAGGATGTTTTCGAACCATTCTTTATTTAAGAAGGCAAAGGTGTGTGATACATATTCCTTGGTTTTTATTTGTGTCAGTCCCCAAAATATTTTGTGCAATTAGAAGACCAGTAAATAAATAAATAAGTTATTGAATGACCAACATAGTTGTATGAGTCATCATAAAAGTCCCTTCTTTCTGTTTTTCTTCATTTTCTGATGGGATCATTTTTTATTGATGGCTGTGTTCTTAGGCAACATTGTGAGTGAACCCCACTTTCTTTAATGAGAAGCAGCCACACAAATTAAATGGTCTCAGGATGCATAACCGTTGGCATAAAACAGGACTGATGGTGTAATGCAGAAAGGGGCTTTTATCAGAAAATACCTTCACCCCAGTCCTCTGCAGTCCAATCCCTGTACTTTTTGCAAAATTTCAACCTGTTTTCTTGGAGAGAAGTAGCTTTTTTGCTGCCCTTCTAGACACCAGGCCATCTTTCAAATGTCTTTACCCCACTGTGTGTGCAGATGTACCCCCACCTGCCTGCTGACATTCCTGGTCAATCTTTGAACTGGTGGCACTCCGATTCCATAGTCCATTCCATAGATAGTCTTGATGCTTGCTGACCTTTCTTGGGATCTCAGTATGTTGAGATATTTAATATCTGTGGCAGGGCTGAAATGCAATTGAAATTATTTGCTGTCCCCTTAAAATAAGTCAATACACAGCAATTAATATCTAAACCTCTGGCAACAAAAGTGAGTACATCTTAAGTAAAAATTTCCAAATTCTGCCCTAAATGTCAGCATGGAGTTCACTAGATTTTTCTATTGGAATACTCTTCTACTCCTCCATGATGACATTACTGAGCTGAAATGTTAGAGACCTTGTGCTTCTCCATCTTCCGTTTGAGGATGCCACACAGCTACTCAATAGGGCTTAGGTCTGGACACACATTTGGACAGTCCAAACTTTAGGGCCCTTTCACAAAATATGCATTTTTTAAAGGCATGCATTGTATATATTCTGTATATATGCAAAAACGCATTCGTTTTTTACATTACATATGCGTTTTTTAACAAATCAATGAAAAATATATACACTCAACTTCTTTTCAATCATGGTTGAGGCCTGTTCTATATGAAACTTTTACTGTTATACCGCTGTATGGTCTTGGTCACAATGCTGCAGCTCAGTTTCAGGGTGTTGGCAATATTCTAATAGCCAAGGCCATGTTTATGTAGAACAACAATTCTTTTTTTCAGGTCCTCGTGCCATAAGGTGCCATGCTGAACTCTCAATGACAAGTATGAGAGAGTGTGAGAGTGATAAAGTCAAATGTATCAGACCTGCTCCCCATTCACACTTGGGAACATGTAACATTAACAAGTCACATGACACTGGAGAAGGAAAATGGCTAATTTGGCACAATTTGGGCATGTTTTATTAGGGATGTACCTTTGTTGCCAGAGGTTTAGACATTAATGGCTGTGCATTGATATATTTTGAGGGGACAGCAAATTTACACTGCTACAGAGTAAATACAGAGTATTAAAGTGTTTTATCTTCAGTGTTGTCTAATCAAAAGATATTGAGAACTATTATATTTTTTGAACTATAAAATGCACTTTTTTCCCCTCAAAAAATGGGGCAATCCTGACATACACACAGCAGTAGCAGAGGGAAGATCCGCCAGCTAGTTGGCCACAGTTTTTTTCAGGGATCAGACGCTTGCTATACAGGGAGTGCAGAATTATTAGGCAAATTAGTATTTTGACCACATCATCCTCTTATTCATGTTTGTCTTACTCAACTGTATAGGCTCGAAAGCCCACTAACCAATTAAGCTATTAGGTGATGTGCATCTCATGTAATTAAAGGGTTGTTGCTAATGACATCACAACCCTAATTAGGTGGTGCATAATTATTTGGCAACTTCCTTCCTTGGCACAGTGTCAAAGAAGGACTTGGACAGGCTAGAAAGTCAAAAATAGTGAGAATCTTGCAGAGGGATGCAAGCACTCTTAAATTGCAAAGCTGTCTGAAGGCGCGAATCATCGAACAATCAAAGCATTTTCAAAATAGCAACAGGGTCGCAAGAAGCGTGTGGAACAACAAAGGCCCATAACTGCCCAGAACTGAGAAAAGTCAGCGTGCACGGCCAAATGCCACTGCCACATTTGGGCCATATTTAGAGCTGCAACACACTGGAGTGCCAAAACAAAGGTGTACAATCTCAGAGACGAAAGGCTGAAAGACGACCACCACTGAACAGACACAAGCTGAAACGTCAAACTGGGCCAAGAAATATCTAGACGATTTTTCTAAGGTTTTATGGACTGATGAAATGAAGGTATCTGATGGGGCCAGATGAGGCACGTGGCTGGATTGGTAAAGGGCAGAGAGGCTCCAAGTCCGACTCAGGACGCAGCAAAGTTGGAGGTGGAGTACTGTGTTGGGCTGTTATCATCAAGAGAACTTGTGGGGCCTTTTCGGGTTGAGAATGAGTCAAGCTCACTCCCAGTCCTACTGCAGTTTCTGGAAGACACCTTCTTCAAGCAGTGGGTACAGGAAAAGTCTGGCAATCTTCAAGAAAAAAGATTTTATCTGAGGACAATGGTCCATCAACAACGCATCAAAGTACTCCACAACGTGGCTGGCAAGAAAGGGTATAAGAAAGAAAACTAATGACAATGCAATCCTTGGTTATCCTGATCTGAACCCATTGAGAACCTGTGGTCCATCATCAATGTGTGATTTACAGAGGAAAACAGACAACAAACTCTCTGACAGTGTCATGGAGACTTTTCTTCGGCCCAATTTTTAAATCAAACACTGACGAAATACCATGGATGGCACTTTTGAGTGTCCTGCAAAAAAGGGTGGGCTATATTGACTGATATTGTTTATGCAACTGGTAAAAATAAATAATGAAATGGTATATTCGTTTTTTGTTAGTTGCCTAATAATTATGCACAGTAAAGTCCCTGCACACACAGAACCCTAAAATAGCTAAACTAAAAACACTAAAAACGTACTTCAAAAAATATCAGCTTTGATATTAATGAGTTTTTGGGTTCATTGAGACATGGTTGTTCTATAAAATTATTCCTCAAAAATACACTGCCTAATAATTCCTGCGACTCCCTGATAGGTAGCATCTTTGCAGGGAGTAATCTAATGGTCACTCAAAAAAATTTGTATTTATCACAATGTGTGGGGTGTCACTTTTGTGACATTCTGTGTATCCTTCTCTGAGCCACCTCCACTTTCGACAGCTGATTTTTAATTTACTTTGCATTTAAACCTAGCTTTAGACTGAGAGTATTACATGCTAAAATGTATTCATTTGGTTATAATTTTCCTTATTTTCTTTCTCTCAGCTCCTTATCCACATCAACACCCACAAAAATTACTTTTAAATCACAACATTTGTATCCCCATACATTTTATTTTTTGAAATTATTATATTGTGTTTGTGCTTTATTTACAAAAACATAGTTTGAGGGCTAAGCATTCTTGAGCTTCTATTATCCAAAGCAAATAGCCAGTTACAGTTAATGTGGGCATGCACAGTTTGATTTTTCCATTCAATTGACAAAATGATTCCTTTTTTATCTGAATAGATTGACCAAAAGTGATCCAAATCAAACAAAAATGTATCAAACAGTGATTGGACATGTTGGTAGATTTCAGTGAATCTTTCAAGTAACTGGTGTATTTTCTTGGTATTTTTGTGGTATATGGGTGGAAGGTCTACAACATGGTTTCTTCCATTAGAAAAGGAATTAAATGCATGTTATGACTGGTAATAGATATATACATATATATATTATTAGGTTTACAAATGGTGCTCAGTGAGCATGGCTAATGCCTGTAATAATATCTTCAAGTTAGGAGTAGGAACAATTGTGTTGGGCCTACCAGCTCAATACATATAAGCATTTTAAAAAGAGTAATTGTAAAAAGAGTTTTAAAAAAGATGTGCTTCTTGTGGCCTCTATGTACATACAGTAGATATATTATATTTGACATCTTCAGCTTGTTTCTGAGATGGTATTGTTAACTTTTGGCATTGTTGTCATCTATATATTTTTAAACTTTGTTTTGTAAAGTTTAATCTTGTTTTCTATTTTCTCCATTGAATAAATGTTCTTTGATACATTTAAAAAGCACTTCTACTCAAAAGCCTACAATTCTTAACACTTTAAAATATTCATGTTTAAAACCGAGAGCATTTATTCTCAGCATCTGAGGGTGTCAAAATGGCACCGAGTGTTAAGCAATAAAACAATAAAATGAATAATGGATAAAGGCCATTTGCCACACCTCTGCAAGCTCCCTGCTGATATAAAGGTTTTGTAACCTTTTATCAGCTAGAAGTTTCTGTCTTTAGACTAGAATGTCTGCAAATCAATCATTAACACGTTTTACTTTTACGTTTCAGCTTCTTGTTATTTGTGAAACAATGCTTTTTACAAAATAGTCAAATAGTTTTTTAAAGTAAATGTCTAGTCACAATATGTGCATGGTCCTTGAAAGAGTAGGAAAAGGTTAGATCAGATTTACATTTTCCTGTCTAAATAGCTTTTTTTGACCTACAGTGGATAAAGAATCTCCAGAACTCAATGATCACTTTTTCATAACTTAACAAAGTACTTTTTTCCTTTTCTGCTTTGACAACAAGTAGAGACAGGAAGGTGTTTGAGCCATCCCGATGCTTGTCCAAGAGCCAGTGGACCCACTCTCAAGCATTTCAGCATGTACCATGTATTCAAATAGGGGCCCTATTAGGCATAAACTCATTGCTTGTGTTTGATGTATATGTTTTACTATTTGTGTAGGAATGTCAGAATTGTTATTATCTCATATCTATTTAGTACCAAAGTATAACACAGCACTTAGAGCTACACACAGGTTGATTTTTCACTTGATTCCTGAACAGTCGATTTTGCAAAGTGGTTTGGCCAGCTTAAGAGTATCAGAGGATCTAACTATTAAATGTTTCTACCATATCACTAACATTGTCTTAGCACAATTTTTGGAGGAATCCAATTCATATACCAATGTTTTTTGCCAGAATAAAAAAATCTAAGAACCTAGTGTTTTATGCACAAAATGCTAGCCATTTAATTGTATTCATTTTGCAGAACCACCAAGCTCTGTATTCTTAGAGATCTGCTTTTCTGAGCATATGAAGTGCTGGTGAGTGACCCAATGCACTTTGAAAAATTATTAGTAGGTCAATGTGAAAAAAAAGCTGACCAAAATGTTGAAGGTTACTAAACAATACATCACATTACATAATCATGTTAGCGATTAATAAAGGGACATTAATAAAGTTTAGCATTTGAAATAAACTCACCTTCTATCAAATACTCTTCTGCAGACTAAAAGTGTGTTAGACCACATCATTCAATTCATTTCAGTAAATCAAGGGTAAAATGTTTCCCTAGATTAGAATTCACGGGCTTGGCTTCACTGCACTAATATGACTGTGTTCGATGTGTATCAAAACAGGGATGTTGACGCATCCATTGAAATTCAATGAATGCATCTACACAGACACTGTAGGGATGCAATCCAATGCAAGATTGGATTAATGTGGCCATAGAAAATGCATTGGGAGCATCAAAATTTTTGGGGTTCGCATTGTAAATTCACTAACTGAATGCGTTCTAGATGAATGAAAATATATATTATCTCCCCTTCATAACACTTCCTGTAAATTTCTTTGATCTCTCTCCCTCTTCGAAACTCTCTCCCACAAATCCCTTACTTCCCTCTACTCACAATGCCACCATAAAAGATGGATGTGTCAAAAATGCCCCCTTAACAGATTCCTTACACATCTTTATTGCGGGGGTTGTGCCCTAGATATAATATGGAAAGAACAGAACTTCTGTAAAGGATGTGTTGTTGTCTGGACCTCTAGTGGAGAATGCACTGTATTTGCCTATTTGGAGGGACTGAGGAAAGCTAAATCCCTACAAAAGTGCCCTTAGCCCTAATATGGGGGTATAGACTTACCTTGTACTTGCACAGTGCTAATATCGATCTCCCAAAATCATTTGCAGGACCTTCATTGGAAATACATTCTTTTTATAATTTGCGTTCATCAGCGGTTCATTTAGCTGCCAGCCCAGAGAACGTTTTAATGGCCTATTTTTCAAAATAACTTGACATATAAATTTCAGATTATATGCACTATAGTTGAAGACTAATTGGAAATGAGCACTATCTAACATGCTTCGAGGGTAGCATCAAGAGAGTAAATGATAGAATTCCAAGATTTTCTAATTATTACTAATACAGCTTTCACTTATAAAACAAATCTGATTTTATTTAATAGGCATCAAATCCATCCCCAATGTAGCTAATCATATAGTTTATTGATTTCTGTGTCAGCGCTATTAATCTCTAACCTGCTCTTGTTCATGTTGACCCGAATAAATAAACATAATTAGATGAAGATTATAAATGAGCTCAGTTTCATCTCCTACCTCTGCTGGATGTATTCGTATTAACAAGGTCATTAATTGTCTTTATAGCATGATTTCAGACTTTGTGAAATATAACTGGCATAGGATAATGAAATATCAGAAAAATAATTGTTTGATTTTATAAACTGCATCTGCATAATGGATTCATGTTGTGCTTTTTTTTTTACCATAAATGAATGCATTAAGAAAGCTGGAATACTCAATTGAACAATGCTGATTAAAGAATGCAAAGCCAAATAGACATTTTCAGAAGGGCAAGTAAGACATTAGATATATGCAAAATTTTAGAATATATATATATATGGGGCTTTTTTCTGGCGGAACGCACCGGAACGGCTTTCTGTCACCTATTTTCAGACTAGCGGGCGGACGATTTTGTGCTTCTCCTTTTCTCTTATGGGCGGTGGCCTTATGACGGGGTGTCTCCTCCCCCGTCCATGCTGGAGAGATCTTTCTCTTCAGCGTGGACTGACGGGTGGAGTTCTAGCCGTCCTGAGTGAGAGGAGGCGGCGTGCCCGTAAGGAGAAATGTGCGAAAGGTATGAGGGTGAGAAGTACATGAAGCAGAGAAGTGTTGAGTATATAAAGGTGGGAAGTATGTAAAGATTAGACGTGTGGAGGGTGAGAAGTATGTGAAGCAGAGAAGTGTATAGGTTATGAGTGTGGGCAGTATGTAAAGGAGAGAAATGTATATTTATGGAGAAGTGTATGAGGGTCAGAAGTATGTGCAGATAAATATGGAAATTATGAGGGTGGGCCGCATGTGAAGGAGAGAAGTGTATAGGGTATGAGTGCTGGCAGTATGTGACGGAGAGAAATGTATATAATTATGGAGGGGACACCCGGCATACCACGCCATTATGTAGACCAATTCTAGTCAACAGGATGCCAGACCACCTTTTCTCTGAGAAAAAAAGCCCTGTATATATATATATATATATATATATATATATATACACACACACTGTAGTGTATATTACAATTGGCTCTGCACATAACCACAGTGAATGTAAATGAAGCAACTCAGATTGTGTGGAACTGCAGACTTATTCAGTGGGTTGAACAAAAAGATTGCATAGAAATGTGAGGATGTTTTTTAAACAAACACTTAATTTTTGTGTAAAATTGGACTCAAAGGTAATTTGAGAATTAACACAAGGGCTCTTTCATCTGCAGGTGTGGGCAATGTTTTTGCTATGCCATTATTAATTAATCCCCTGAGCTTTATGCAGGTTTTTTTATTGAAAGCAGTCCAGGAAATATAAACAGATTTGCTTAAATTTCCCACCTCTCTCCCCCAGTCACATTTAAGGTGCCATTGATGATGCTGGGGATGTGAGGACCCTTGGCGCCTATCCCTGTATTTACATACAGGCGATTGGATCAGATGGATCCTAGAAGAATCAGTGAGGAAGCTGACCTTGAGGGACAATTATACATAATTCACCTTTGTTTAACACACAAATACACTTCAGAAGTGTTTTAGGTATGCATGTAAAAAATATATTACTTAACCCTCTGAGCGTTTCATGGTTTTGAGGTTTTTTTTCAAAACCATGCCACGGGCAATCGCCGCGGAGCACAGTGTGCTCCGCCGTGATTGCCTGCTCAGCTGAAGGTTGTTTACATAAGCCCGGCGTCACTGGAGACGCCGAACTTATGCTGGAGAAAGGCGACGCCCCTCCATTTACATAGAGGTCTATGGCGCCGCCTACCCCCGCCCCCTTCGCGTCACCGGTGACACGATCGGAGGCGGACCCGGAAGCATCGGCATACATGCCAATGCTCCCGACCGCTGTCAGAAGACGGCGAGACCTCGGGCGTTCCTCCGGCTAACTGGGGTTGAGTTTCATGATGCATGAAACTCAGCCCGAGTTAATTCGGGGAGAACGCTCAGAAGGTTAATGGCCAACCAATTAAACTGCTATAAGCACACCTATTACTTAAAATTGGATTCTGAGTTCAGATTTGAAATCAGCACATCAATATCATGTAAATCACACTTTTTTTGCCAGTAGCAAAAACTTTGTAGTCCAGTGTAATAGCTGAATAAGTTGAGGCTATTTATATTTGCAGCCTTTTACATTTACATCCAGCAATGCAATTAACATATTATGTGACAAAGACTAAGCCCCCCTCTGAAATGTAAATAGCTGCTAGCTTGTAAAATGGGACTCTTCATAATTGTGTCCATAAGTTTATTTATGGGTTAGACAGAGCCTTCAATGCTGGTATGTACACACATTACTAATACTTGCCTCCTGGCACGGCCTTTTGGCTTGGCCGGAGGAGGTGGAACAAAGTAATGTCTCCTGGGGTGTTGGGTTCCCAACTACAAGAATATGATTATTTCTTCTACTGCTGTTTGTCTTTAAAAATAAATTAGATGTTATGCTCACTAGCCTATGGATGTCAGCTGGAAACTTCCACTCCCCAATATGTAGTGCCACTTTCCCTATATATGTGACAGGATAACAGTTGACTCAAGCAGAGCTGTTTATGTTCTAGAGAAAACCGAGGCACATTAAAAAGAATCAATAGAAAATTTCCAGGAGAGCCCATTTTAAATGAATATTGTATAATTACATTTAAGTCATATTTTGGGTGACTTTCACATTGTACTTGCTTGCTTTTTTACTTTCATAATTGCATTTCATAATTGGATTTGTAAATTCTCTCAGCAAGCAGTGCCCTAAAGTACTCTGCTGAACAACTGCTCGCATATTAAGATAACCTTCCTATAGATTCTATTGTCAGAAGTAGAGATGGTCAAATTTTTCAACTTGCTAAATTTATGAGCTGATTGCAAAGCCGCTGAACATGGTATCATCACCAAAATTTCTGGAGATGAAGGATTGTGGGAAGATTTGGAAAATTTTTTTTTGCTCTAGCACATGGAGTTTTTGCATAAATGAAGTTCAAAGTTAATGTCGAAATTCCGGTTTTTGACATTTTTACTTGACTTTGAACTCAATTTGTGCAAAAACTATTTGTGTTAGAGACATACTTTTTTTGTAGTGTACCCCCAACCCTTCTGTACATCTCCAGCAAGTTTGGTGATGATACCATGTTCAGGGGCTTTGCAATTAACTCCAAATCATCAAAATGGTCGTTCTCTAGTCAGAACAAAGTAAATTTAAGAAAAATAAACAAAATAAAAACGTATACTGTGTGCTTAAAGTTTTTTTTATGATGGTGAGACCTTTTTGCGAAATACTCATGCCAAATATTATTTCGCTTTATTTATTTTTTGCTTGTTTTAACCCAGGCGGACCTTGACATCCCAGGTTGATATTAGTGCATCTAGGAGTAAAAACCTAGTAAAGTAATGTATAGCTACACTTTAGTCTGCCACTTCTCCCCCTCAGTAAGAATTCAAATAATGTCAGCATCCACTGCCCTGACAGATACTCAACATTGTAAATAATTTAAGGCAAGTATAATTTTTATTAAAATATTGAGAGAGCTGCTATTTTCAAATCACCATTAGACCTATTAATCCCAACCACAGAGTTGACTTTGTTGGCTGGGTGGCTTGTTGGTTTTAGGTCACAACTGTAATATTGTGATGAATTTTACATCTGACTTAGCACAAGTGCGCCTCATTTACACACTGTATTTGATTGTTAACAACCGGTCTGTGCAGGCGCTTGGAGGGTAGTTTTTAACCCTATGGAGAAAGGTACTAAAAAAAATGATGTCACATTCCCCAGGTGGTTGCTGTAATCAGGCGTTAAGTGGGTGATGTAAACAAGCTCTAAAAAAGTTTGACCTCTGCTTCGCTTCTCTTGACACATTTACTTCCTTAAAAATCCAGAAAGATACATACAAATTCGGCTGGAGCAAGTGGCAGCATAAATATCACTTATATATGCATATGAAGTTACAAAAATAGTGGGCAACCTGAGTACCAGAATGAGAAACCAAGTGTCACTAGAATAATGGCCTCATCCCAATAAAATGTTAAGGATTGGGGAAATCAGGACAAACCTGAGTTAGGATGGCTAGGCCCCAGGGACTTTGAATAGGCCTCCAACATGAATACAGATACCAAAGGTGATAAAATTACATCATATAACACATAATTAAAAGGATACCAAATACCACATCAGCATATATATGTACATATATACCCCCCAAAAGTCCTGCCTGAGGGGCTCAGATGGGTACATCAACACCTGTTATATGGGAACTCAATGCGGTCTTAGTAGTCCATAGCAGTATACACTGTCACAGAGGGCTGGCCGATCCTCTTTCAGCAGGTATTCCCCAACGTGTTTCTCCCATTCTTGGGTTTCATCAGGGGGGAATAGAATAGGAGTCTGCAACAGCCAATACCCATAAATACTGAGACCTAAGGTAAAATATATAGCACAGTAAGTTAATTTATAAATTTTTTCCATCATATCACAATACATGTAAGAATCATCGCCTACATGGCATCCGCAGGTCCCATGCGAAATCTACATACATAGAAATATGCATAACAATATTATAAGTGTGACATCCCCCCCAGCTCACCAGAACCATCCAAGTTGTTAAGTACGCCAAGCAGGGCTATGAGCAGGCCGGGCGGTGATAGCCACACCATGGGGTCCAACCTTGTATTCTCCCCCAGGAATCACCGGGGGATCACTTTCACGCTGCACCTTATGCTCCCTGGTCAGACAAAGGTGGACATATTTAAAAATAGGGAGGCGGATTATATAGGCGCCAAGCTGTGTGACAGAGACAGCACGATGCTTAAAAATATAAACAGAAGGATAGGTGTGTGGAGGCTATGAGGGATCGGTGGTATATACAGGGCACTTAGTCCATGGGCATATTCGCCCACCTAATCCCTGTCTCCTCCCCCACACCTCCCCCCCCCACCAAATATTCAACCAGCACTGACCCACCTGGACTCCCCGCACTGCCACTGGTCTGGGGGCCCCCATCGGCTCCACCAATGCCAGAAACCTATTGTGGGGGTATTGTGGGGACAGGGATAAGCATTCAGGAACCTGACTCCCGCCTCATCCCACACATGTCTGCCAGCCCATACAGCAGGGCCTTCAGTGAGCGGGGGCACATGTTTCCCCCATCCCCTGTCCCCCATTCATGCAGCCAGCCAGTGACAGGCGGAGAAAGGTACAGAGGGGGGGGGGTCTACCATTCACAAGCAACCCATCGCCTGCCCTCACACATTAACACAACCCCTTCCTTAGTGTGTACAGCATCCACCTGCCCTCTGACTCCATTAAATGGCTGCTACTCTTTGTGAGACTCTTTTATGATGTCATAACTAGCCAACTCGACCATGACTTTATTGACCTGATGACTCAACTTTAAAAATATATTTAGCTATTAATGCTTATGCTCCTATTGTATACATTGTTCCCCAACCTTTTAGATTGTAAGCCCGACCGGGCAGGGTCCTCTGTTCCTCCTGTGTCATTACCTGTACCTGTGTGTTTTATTGTGTTGTATCTCCACTCTAATTTATTGTACAGAGCTGCGTAATATGCTGGCGCTATATAAATAAATGTTAATAATAATAATAATAACCCAACATTTTGCAATGTCCGTATTGACATACTCCTCCACCTTTCTAAACTATCCGTTGAACAGAACTGAAAAAAAAATTTACATTCGTTATTATGTATTTCTCATTTCCTCTCTAAAGACATTATTTTGTAGTGTTTTTTTCTTGAGTATCTCCCATGTCTCTACAGATTTTCCCAATCCCTCAAGGCTAGTTATAAAGGACAATCACAGCATAACAGCAAACACAAAAATATTCTAAAAGATAGTGACAACACTAAGGGGCTTTTGTCAGCCTTATCTTCTCCTCTGGGAATGGCATGGAGGTTGTCATCTTTAGTATCTCTATAAGTACCATTCCTCTCAATAATTTTCATCTTCAGCAATCTCAAGAGAATCATTGATTTGTAGCTGTAGTAACAGTTTTTAAAAAAAATAAAATCTTTAGTGACAAGCTCCAGTAAGTTGTATTTGAGTCTTACAAAATAAAAATAAATGTACTTATCAAGTCATTTTATGTTCCTTGAGCAGTCAAGTCTTCTGTAGCATTTTGGTAGAAATAATCTATAGCCTCTCAAGTCCAAGTATCTGTAGAAAAGTTAAATCTAGCATGGCAGCTCGAAAGAGCTTGGATAGGAATAATGACAAGCATCTTTGTAAGCAGTGGCTTGGCTGGGGGTTTTTTATTTTGTTTAATGAAAACCAACTGAGGACATAGAATAACAGAGAATAAACTACATGCCAAGCAACACTAATTGTCTTCATGGCAAAATGTTACAAGAATTTTTATCTTCAATAGTTGGAATAGGCAACTTTGATTTTGTCTTTCATTTGCTTCCTTAAATGTACTGCTATAAAATACATGTTTATCATTTAATAAAATCTGATAATCATATCTTTCACCTCATGAAAAAAAATAACATCTGTACATTCTTTGTAGTGAATATACAGCCCACCCGAGCACGCAGCCCGGCGTAATTCTCTATCTTCACCCTTCACAGCTAATCATAAGGCTGAGAAAGGTTCCTCTGTAGCATGATATATATTTATTGCATACATCTGTCTGTCTGTATGCTTTTGTGTGTCTATTATTGTGTCTTTTTTCTGTTTCTTTGTATTTATATCTTATTTGTATGTATTTATGTATGTTCCGTATTTTCCGGCGTATAAGACGACTGGGTGTATAAGATGACCCACAACTTTTCCAGGTAAAATATAGAGTTTGGGGTATACTCGCCGTATAAGACTACCTCTTCCAACGCACACAAAATAAAAATAAAATATGGTTATTTTAATTCTTATGACATGGGCAAACTGCCTGGATGTTCGCCCATCTTCTCGCCGGCGACCAGTGCGGGTGTTCGACCCGCTCTGTTCGCCAGCGAGAAGATGATCTCTATTCTTCCTCCGGCAGGATCACAACCTGTGTGAATGTGATCGTGCCGGAGGAAGAATCTTTTCACTAGAAGACCGGGCATAAAGCCGGTCTCCTAGTGAAAAAACCGGGTCGGAGCAGGAAGTGACGTCAGTGACGTCACATTCGGCTCACGGAACCAGGAACTATGCGTTCCAGTATGCGTTCCAGGGACCGAATGTGACGTCACTGACGTCACATCCGGTTTTTCCAATTCAAATTCCCTGCCTAGAGGCGGGGAATTTGAATCTGTCCGCGAACAGGCGGACGGCGGACTTCTTTAGAAGTCCGACCCACCCATTCGCGGACAGTCCTGGCCGATGTTCGGCCATCACTACTGCCTGCAAGTCACGGGAAATCCACCGGCAAATGTGCTGGCATGTGTAATTTTTTTGGCCAGCTCAGGGAAACGGCAGTGGACCCAAGGCCTTACATATGTATACTCCAACAACCTTAAAAGTCCTATTTTTTTGTAATTTACATTCTTTTTTCACACCCTAACTGCAACCCTTTCATATTAATGTTTACCTGTGGTTATCCAAGTAACATAAATTGTATACATGTAATTCAAAGAATTTTGGCAATCAAAAATGTAACTGATATCATGTCACACGATACAGTGAAGATGTTTTAATGTGTTTGAGCTGCAATACCAGTTTCAGCCACTGGAGCCACAGCCTTTAATGAGCATGTCGGCTTCGTTTTATACATTGAGGAGGGAGAGAGGGAGGGGGGATAAGGGGGCACTTGAGACACCTCTGGCTGTGTGTCTCAGAATTTCCTTCTGTGTTCAACCATGTTTTACTCCTGTCCTCCCAACCAGATGTGGTAGAGAATCACACATTTCAGCATTCAATACTGTCTCACAACTTAATGATTGGTTTAAAGTTCAAATGTTTGAGCTTTTAGGTGCAATGCATAGTATCATTAATTCTCGGATGTTCTACACTATAAGTACTTTCTGGGCGGTTAAAAATACCCTATTTTTCAGACTATTATACGCACCTGACATAAGTCGTACCCAACTTTTAGAGCAGGAAAACCAGAAAAAAATCAGTTTTTAGAGCAGGAAAACCAGAAAAATCCCCCCACACACACTGCATTGGTTATATCAGTGGGGCTCTGCAAATATAACCAATACAGTTCAGATGGGAGATCCGGCTGTGTGCAGATCTCCCATCTGCCGGGAGAGCTGACGGGGAGCCAAGATGCACATTCGGACCATAAGACGCAGGTACTTTTTGCCCCCGATTTTGGGGGTGAAAAAGTGTGTGTTATAGTCCAAAAAATACGGTATTTGCTGAAAGTGGTCAGGCTGAGCTGAGCAAGGGTAGAAACAAAGTAAACAAAGATTTACTTACTTTTCTCCAGAGTATAATATTTTTTTAAAAGGTTTTATCTTATGGTCCAGTGAGTCTATATATATATATATATATATATATATATATATACTGTGCTTACTGTTTGAAGTGTGCAGTAGGCTTTGAAAAGGAAGAGGACAATTATTATTAGGCCAAACCGCTATTTCAAATCAAATCCGGACAATTTATAGTGGTCTGTACATATTTATGAACATCCATACACACATTCATCAAAGTTTCTTAGTTCCCATGTAATGATAGCTTTCCGTTTTTTTGCAGATCTGTCTGGTTTGGAAGAATCATGCAGTTCAGGATGTGAGGCTGTATTGATTCATACATTTTATGATATTACCTTTATCTTGATTTACACTACTTTTGAAGCCATATCCGATTTTATTGACTTCAAAATGTTTATCAAAATGGTACAACAGTGTGATTTATAAAAAGTGCCTCTTTTTCCTAGTTTGATGGTATAGATTTAGTGGTTCATGAACACTGAAAATACCTTCTTCTTTTTACAAATTCTTTATTTAAAATATGAAAAAAATTTCATATACATGGTACAATGCAATAAAGCATAGTGAGTAATCACCACTGCAATAGTTTAATACACTAGACTAGTATACAAAACAACATGACCCAATAAGACTGACTTGAGTACTTGAGTAGAGTCCCCCAGGGCTCTCAGTAAACCGATCAATATCAATATCAAGTACAGTGAGAATTTTGATCACCCTACGATTTTGCAAGTTCTCCCAATCTTGGAAGGGTCTGAAATTCACATTTTAGGTGCATTCCCACTGTGAGAGACAGTATTTAAAACAAAATTCCGGGTATCAAATTTTTAAAGAATGTATTTGTTTTGCGCTGCTGCAAATAAGTATTTAAACAACTGAGATAATCAGTGTTAATATTTGATCCAGAAGCCATTGTTTGCAATTACAAAAACGTTTCCTGACGTTTTTGACCAGGTTTGCACACACTGCAACAGGGATTTTGGCCCACTCCTCCACACAGCTCTTCTCTAGATCTGTCAAGTTTCTGTGCGGTCACTGAGCAACACAGAGCTGCAGCTCCCTCCAAAGATATTCTATTGGATTTAGATTTGGAGACTGGCTAGACCACTTCAGAACCTTGATATGCTTCTTATGGAGTCACTCATTGGTTAGACTGACTGTGACTGGCTGGCATTGTCATGTTGAAAGACCCAGCCATGATCCATCTTCAATGCTCTGACTGAGGGAAAGAGGTTGTTGCTCAAAATCTTACAATACATGGCACCATTCCTCTCCTTAGTATAGTGAAGTCGTCTTGTCCCCTTCGCAGAAAAGCACCCCCAAAACACGATGTTGCCACCATGCTTCACAGTAGGGATGTGTTCTTGGGATGTAACACATCCTTTTTTGTTTTCAAACACGGCAAAAAAGTTCTACTTTGGTCTCATCTGACCACATGACTTTCCTACATGCCTCCTCTGGATTTCTGATTGCCAGGTGTTCAAATACTTCAGTGCAGCAGTGCAATACAAGTTGATTCTTCAAAAATCTTATACACTTGTGATTTTTTTTAAATGCTGTCTTCCACAATGGGAATGCACCTACAATGTGAATTTCAGACCCCTCCATGATTACTAAGTGGTAGAGCTTGCAAAATCGCAGGTTGTTCAAATACTTATTTTCGTCACTGTATATAAAAAAAGGGGGTGATATGGTACTTTTCTATGCATTGTCCAGAAAAATACTAACCTGCATGGTAGTGGTAAGTCTCTGGAGGACATGTATTGCCATATCTGTAGATTCCAGATTTGTTGTGTAAGGGCATGGTTGTTTGAGCCACTTGAAACTATTAAGATTTTTATGATATTAGCCTTTGAAGGGGCATAGTGGCATGCCATGCCAGGGTGCCTTATCTGAAAATCACATTGTGCTTAGCCTGGCAAGTAGTGTGGCAATGCAAGAAGTGCGGTGTGTTAAACATCTATCTTCACTTACATTTCTATACTCTATTAGATTAGAGGTCATCATTCTCACAGTTAGAGGTCAGTGTTAAAATGTTAGTTAGTTTTTGTTTAAAGTTTAAAATTATAATTTTTTTTTTTTTAAAACTACATTATTTTTGAAAAAACTACACATGCTACAGCAATAATTTTTTTCTGTAATGTTCCCAGGATCATTATAACTACAGTGATTTTGGTAATGATATTGTTTAGGGGCTTTATCATGAACTACAGTAAGATAGCCTATTTCTTCTGTTTTTTTTATAAAATCAAATCTTCAAATAACCCATACTATCAATATATTTTACTTGTTGCAGCCGAAGGACATATGACAGAGTGTAACTGAGACACCACCAAAGGATTGTTTTACTTAACAAGGCCTGAAAGTCACAGAACATAGAGAAAGAGCATGTATATGGCATATGTTAAAAAGTATAGTTTTTTTACAAGTCGAAGCAGAAACGCAAAATATAACTTAAAATGGATGTGAAAAATGTATACTGGTTTCAAAGGACATGGTTAGCTGATTAGAGGTGTAGAGGAATTTGCCAAACAGCACGTCTACTAAGCTGGATATTTCATCAGAGTCATCAGGTTTCCTTTTCTACACATTTCAATCAGTTAGGCCAGATCTTATGTGTCCCCCTGATAGAAACATTGTTACATGGCGTAACATATTATGCTTCTCTGAAGCCTGAAAAGTAATCTAAGTTTTTTATGTCTGGAATTGGAAAAAGCAACGTTCAATGTAGGCATCACTTGTCTGTAAAGTGTGTAGACAAAGTGTGTGTTGAAAATCAGGTAGTATTTCTAGTCATTGCTTTTTTAATATCAGTGTCAAAGTGGGTAAACACACAAACATATACATGTACACATTTATAGTGTGTGTGTGTGTGTGTGTTTATATATACAGTCAAGCCCATAATTATTCATACTCCTGGCAAAGTTTGACTTGTTATTTTTATTCAACCAGCAAGTTATTTTTTGCAAGTTATTTTTTTCTTATTTACATTTGAGCAAACAGTGTTATGTCCAAAATAATTCTTACCCTTCTCAATAATCAATAGAAAAGCCTTTATTGGCTATTACAGCAATCACACGCTTCCTATAATTGCAGACCAGCTTTTTGCATGTCTCCACAGGTATTTTTGCCTATTCATCTTTAGCAATGAGCTCCAAATCTTTCAGGCTGGAGGGTTTCCTTGTCATCACCCTGATCTTTAGCTCCGTCCACAGATTCTCAATTGGATTCAAGTCAGGACTCTGGCTGGGCCACTCCAAAACATTAATGTTGTTGTCTGCTCAGCATTTCTTCACCACTTTTGCTGTGTGTTTTGGGTCACTGTCATGCTGAAATGTCCACTGGTGTCCAAGACCAAGTTTCTCTGCAGACTGCCTATTGTTGTTTCTGAGAATCCTCATGTATTGCTCTTTTTTCATGGTGCTGTTTACTGTGATTAGGTTCCCTGGTCCATTGGATAAAAAACACCCCCAAAGCATTAGGTTCCCACCACCATGATTGACAGTAGGGATGGTGTTCTTTGGACTGAAAGCTTCTCCTTTTTTATGCCAAATCAAGAAAACATCATTGTGACCAAAAAATTATTTTTCGTTTCATCTGACCATAACACAGAAGAACAGAAGTCTTCTTCTTTGTCCAGATGAGCCTTTGGCCAAGCGAGCTTTTGTGTGGCTTATCTGGAGAAGTGGAGTACTCCTTGGTCTACATTGCAACCAGCAGAGCCCAGATTGACCAGGATAGCCTTGGTGGTGATCCTTGGACTCTTTCCTGACTTGTGAGCAGCCACAATGCGCAGCCACAGGTCCTCTATGAGCTCTTTTGTCTTAGTCATGACTGTCCACAAACCAACTGCATAGAGCTGCTGTTTTTCACCTGTTGAGTTGATTAAAACAGCTGTTACCAATTAATAAGGGTAATGAGGATGCTTTAAAACAGCTTAGACTATTTGGAATGGTATAGAACTTTTGATTTTCCCAGAGACTGTGACAGTTTGTGAAGGGTAGGAAAAATTTTGGACATTACCCTTTTTGTTTAAATGTAAATAAAAGCTGAGACATGTCATTTCCCATCAAAAAAGAACTTGCTGGTTGAATTAGAGTAACTCTAAGTCAAAATTTGCCAAGAGTATGAATAATTAAGGCCTTGACTATATATATATATAAATAAATATATTAGGTTCTCTCATTCAAGTACCAGTTAAAATTCCATGTTATGGTAAGGCAAAAATAAAATTGTGCGGAGGCATCCCAGGACTCTGAAACATATATTTACTTTGTGCATACAAGATGTTTACAACAAATGCCTTGCATTTCACACCAAATGGTGCTTACTTGTAAGGATAAACTATAAGGTGTAACAGTAGTCATACATATATGTACCAACTGATGCAGAACATGGTATAGTGAGTGCTGCAAAACCTTTCTATGCTTCAAATCATTCTACATGGAGCAGACTACACCTGCCAATCCTATATCTCAAATTTAACATTCAATAACTTAAGCCCAATAAAATTTACTCTTGTAAATGTAGTAAAAGTAACGAAAATAGCAAGCACTTGTTCTGGCAATACACTCATCTTCTTAAAGCAGTAAGACTAGTGAAGAATTCTCTCAAGCTAGCCATACATGCATCAAGTTTTGCTCAATGGTTTGTTGATTCAAATAATGACTGCCAATCTATTTTGGGTGAATGGCACTACCACACAGTGAAATCTATGCAAAATAAATCTCTTAAATGTGACTCCTGTCCAGTTAGGAAGATAAAGGTGTGTGCGCATGTTCCAACATCCTCATCAAATAGACCAAAACACCTAAAAAAGTCAGATACTTGTACAATCCAATGAAATTTCCAACCTGACTAAACACATCTTTCAATTCCATTACTTTTGGTCACCCAAATTTTGAAAAAAAAAATCAATATTCAAGTGAACCAATCTTACAATGAATTTTGCTGCTTGAAGGAACAGAAAAAAAGACCTGTATATGTACAGATTAAGCATTCATGTTGTGTTTTTAAAATAAAGGCCCCCATACACGGGTCCGTTTTCCAACGGATTCCGGGACGATCGATTCTGGGCGCGTGCACGCCAATCGATTGTCCCGGAATAGTGTGCAGCCCACCTTGTCCGTCCGATCACGTCCGATCGTTCGGGGGCCCAGAATCTGATCCGACAGAGAACCAACATGTTGGTCTTTCTGATCCGATTCAGCACACATCAGGGGGAGTTGCCATTTGGGAAGTAAGTGATCAGACACGGAATCGTCCAGGAATCCGTGGGACAAGGTGGTATGTAGCGATCGGACACACTTAATTGGCTGATTGATCGGAGCTCCGATTCCCGCTGAGATCGCCGGAATCGATCGGATAGGTGATCGATCGGCCATGGAATCCGACTGTGTATGGCTAGCTTAAGACCTGTGTTTGATGGCAATTGTAATAAAATATATTGAAAAGGGGCATAATAAGGCTACATGCACTAAAGTAAAAGGACACCAGCAAAATTGTAATCACATGAAATAACGCATAATAGGCATCATTTTGGTAAATGTCATCAAAAGTTTGAAAATATCCACCGCAAGCCAATCAGGTCTTTTTGCATAAAACCCCAAACAAGGCAAAAATATCCATTTATCTCTATTCCTTACCTTATAACAGACTGAGCACCACGCAATATGTACATTATTAATAGCGTTATTTATAACTGTACCGCAATGTAGAATTTTGTTTTTGTGCAATGCAACTGTCACTGGTTTTTTTTTTGTAAATAAAAAGAGGAAAGGGCAGAAATAAAGAAGAATATACTACTTGAAAATTCATACAAACAAATTTCAGCAATTACAGAGTCTGTTCTGTATGCACTGAATGCATGGTTCTCAATTAATCTAGTGTGCCTCCAGGCAAGGTCTGAATCAGCTGGCTACCGCTAAAGCAATTTGCACACAGCAAAAAACAAATTGGAAAATAAGTGCTCTACACTGCAGCGGCTGATCTCTCTAAGCCAAATACACAATCAGCATTCTGGCAGTAGCCTTCTGTCATGTTTCTGCAACTATCAGTTTTAATTATAACAATTATTGATTAGTTGGGAAAGTAAATAATCTAATGTTCACACAAGAATCCAAGGATATTGTGTATATGTTCTTTGTTCAACAGAGACTTTTTTTTAATTCTTCAATATTTAATTGAAATGTATTATGAAAGAAATAGGGGGAGAAACTGTGATTATAGCTGTAGATGAACATATGCTGCAGTGTGACTGTGAGTATGTATATTATTTCTAGGTTTGCTCAGTGCAGCAAAAAGCAAGAAAGGAAAATGATTGCAAAATAGTACCACAAAAAATAAAAAAGTAAAAAGCTACAATCTGATGGGAGGAGGCCATTGGATGTTTCATGATATACCAGATTTTTGGACCATAAGACTCACTTTTTCACCCCCAAAATTGGGGGGAAATAGTGCATGCGTTTTATGGTCTGGATGTGCGACCCCTTGGCTTCTCGTCAGCTCTCCAGAGCGCTGCTGAGAAGCAGTACATCAGAAAGACACACATGGAAGCAGGCAGCCGGAAACTTCCATGTCTGCCTGTCAGCTACGATCACCATGCAGCTCACAGCTGACAAGAAGGTAGAGAAGAGTGCAGAATCCAGTGTTCCCGCCCTCCCTTTCTGCCTGAAGTGTGCGCTCTAGCGACACCATTTTTGTGTCTGAAATTGGGTACTGCAGGAAATTATTTTTCCAACTGAGAACATTTCACATTTTTTTTAGGTTTTTCCTGCTCTAAAAACAGGGTACGTCTTATGGTCCAGTGCGTCTTATAGTCCGAAAAATACAGTACATGACCTATTGAATCTAATACTGATCAAAAATGTTTTCCCTAAATGGGGTTCAGAATCCACTGAAAATATTGTGTGTATCAATCTTTAATTATTTTAATCACAGTGAGCACCATACATAGCATGACAAATAAATGAAAATTATTACAATGATAAAACATCCATATACCATATATACCATATCAAATTGTTGAGGTGTATTTTAAATACTACATGTTTCTCCAATTATGCTTTGTCAGGCTGTACACCTCAGAATATTTATGGATCTGTGGTGTGTCCCAGCTCTGTGGAAACGTTTCTCAGGAGCCCCATTTGGGTAGATGGCAGTATAGCCAGTATTCACTCATCAGTGCGAGGCCTGTAACTGGGCAAGTCAGTACCGAGATGCTGTATCAAGCAGAGGGAACGGTCAAAAGAGCAGGGAAGACATGGCAGTGTACGAGACAAAATTACACCTATTTCAGGACACAGCCATGTAAGATGCCTTCAAATGTAGCCTTAGGCAGCGATCGGACATTAGAAACTAAGTACAAGAGTACTGTTCACTATATGCAAATTACTTAAGTCTCATGATTTCACAGAATATCAATGTTCATGGCCCAAGTAGGGTTAGACTCATAAGGTTTATATAACATGATGGATGGATGGATTATGAATGATAATCTAACTATGACTTAAGAAGGACTGTCACGTTTGTTTATCACAAGGTAATGGAGGGATGGTAATATATACATATATTTTTTTTTATAACATTGAAGAGATTGTTTTGTGGGGTAACTCCAATGACTGGTAACTCATTTGGGAATCTTTCTCTGTGGACAATATTATCTTATACATTTACATGGGACAAACATACAACTGTGGACAAACAAGACACATGTAACATAAAACATATACGGCTGTGTGTTGTGTCAGAAATACTCCGAAAGTGAAATTAAAACAAAAAGATTAAAAATGGAAAAATTACCAAAAACCCAAATTTCGCAGCACACAGTAAAAATAAAACAATACAAGTTGAGTGCTAACTTAACAAATTTCTTGTAATTATAGTTTTAGAAACTGTAAAATGGCAGTCAATTCGTACTGAAGTAATGAATGTAAAATAAAGTAAATTTTAAGTTGCCTTAAAAATATCCCCAATTCAAAAGGAAACAAAAGC
>CM070032.1:51522109-51536584 GCA_036250615.1 Ptychadena robeensis | reverse complement strand
AAGTATGCATTTCCTACCAAACATGCTCCAATGAGAGACAACTGGCAAACTAACAACACAATCAAAACTAACAACATGTGTGCCAAGTGGCTACTCTGCCCTGTGTAGAGAAGCTTCTTGTGTATGGGGCTCTACAGCTGCAGACCAATCAGAATGCTAATTCTATCCACTCCCAAAAACTACTTGAAAGTAAACATCAGAACTAGACCAAGAAGCATAGAATAAAGTAGGTAAAGTAGTAAGGGGAACACAATATTAGACATGTGTTGTGATTGATCATTTTGTAATCTTATGGGAAAGTTGTTGGATGCAATGGTTGGGGGCCACATGTCTGAAAAACTTATTTTTAATAGTTTACAAAAGTACTGATTATTATCAGTGCCAATAAAAATAACTGTAGTAAATATGCACATAAGTATGATGGCATTTTTATCCAGACAGCGGGTACACATTTTAAAATTAAGCAGACAATTTCATACAATTAAGGCAGACATATCACCTGCTTTTGTACTTGCTGGGATCTGAACTAGAGCTGGTTGAATTTTAAACTTGACCATTTAGAGTATTTCAAGTTATTTGCAAAGCTCCTGGGCATGGTATCATAACCAAACTGGCTGGAGATGTAGAGAAGGGTTGGGGGTATACTACAAAAAAAAAAGTATGACTCAAACCGTTTTTGCATAAGTTAAGTACAAGTCAAAATCTCAAAAGTTGAAATTTCGACTTTAACTTTGAACTTAATTCATGCAAAAACTACATATGCTGTTTCCACAACTCTCATAAAATCAGCAAGTTTGACCATCTCTAATGCACTTGCACTTCTAAAAAGGCAGAATGCAGACAAAAAATGACTAAAGCCCAAATAAGCATTGTGGCCCCTATTCTCTCCTTCTCTGATAATGCAACCTAGTTATTTTACCATCGTGGCATCTCAGAGATAAGTCAAAGTTTAATTTTACATCTATATTTTTCTATTTTGAGCATACATTCAAACAGTTATTACAACAGTGACAGTTTTTTTTAACCAAGGCTATAGATAAATCCAAACTGCATAAATGACTTATCTTAGTATATCTGTAGCTTTTAGTATTTTCAACTGGTAGGCTAAAAGCAAAAATGATGTATAGGCAAAGCTTTGCTCTTGGGACCCCTTATTTTGGGATTTTTCAAAACCATAGTATGTTATGTATGTTCTGGTGAGGTCATTTATGATTTTTTATGCTCTTTAAATAAAATGCCTTTTCATCCTTGTATTGATATACAACTAGCTCAGCCAAAAGAATACCTAATACATGCATCTAGTTCTTAGATTTTCATAATTGTAAATAAAAAATGCCGTTAGAGCAATTAAACTACAGTTTTATATGTGATAAAAACACATTTGGTTCAATTTGTATTTATTTCCCAAGAGAAAAATGTAAATTTTAACAGTTAAAATGTATTGAGTAAGTCTTGAATTCCTATTTTTTTTTCTGGTTGTGAAAACAGAGATGTGTGAAACAGATGGGGTCTGATGCACAAATGGTATAATGTGAGGACTGTAAATCTTATGTTCTCTGGAGATCTTGTTCTCAGAGAATCAATGGAGCTTTGTTCAAGCCTGCTCAAGGCCATCTCTCACATAACAGAAAGCCCCCTGCCCCAATATTACAGCTCAGAAGCCATCATCTTAAAAAGCTCTCTATCCAGCTGGCCAGTTCATATACTCAGAAACTGGAGGCAATAAATTAGTGTTTCTAAAAAACCTTTTGCTAAGTACCAATAGCAGGTCATGTTTTTGAGGATTTATCTTTCAGAATGACGGAAAAATGTTGTAGTTAGTCTCTTATAGAATCAGGAACAGTGAAATGAAAATGCAACCTTTCATTATCCTACTGTACAGACTCCAGATACAAGGAATCATTTGATATTGTTTCTAGTGTTTCTGTAGACTGAAAATCCTAAATAATAAATATTCTGCAAGATTCATGATGTAAAAAAATGTGTTCTGCAGATATTAAGTTATATAGGGAACTGGGCTAAAGCAGACAAAATGGTAACAATATTTCTAATAGAGATAAACTAAACTGATTATCATTTTACCTACTTTTATTAACTTTTATTCATAGATTACCAACATATAAGGCAGCACTGTATATTAGCCTTCTAAAGCAGAACAAAAAAAAACTAAAAAACCTCATTGGTCTGATGAGTTCATGTCAACATTTAAAATAACAGTGACAGTAAATAACTAACAATTAGAAAAAAAGTAAGGAAGACTGCAAATAAAATAAGTTTTCATAAGCAATAGTTGACTGCTTCTTGGCCTGTCCATTTCTGAACGATCAAGTGGCACCATACGGGCCTTATTTATACAGCATCCTTTGACACTCCATTCTCAGGTAGGAAGTGATCAGACAGGTTAAGAAAACCTTGTATGATTGGTACTGATCCCTTGAGATTACCACCAAGACTGTAAATACATTCTCCTTTATCCCCCACCCCCCTTAGTGGCC
The DNA here is from genome assembly GCA_036250615.1 of Ptychadena robeensis. Taxonomy (NCBI): domain Eukaryota; kingdom Metazoa; phylum Chordata; class Amphibia; order Anura; family Ptychadenidae; genus Ptychadena; species Ptychadena robeensis. The sequence goes on along the minus strand of CM070032.1, from coordinate 51,534,089 downwards.
TGGACAAAGGCAAATTATGTAACCCAGGAAATCTGTTTAAAATTTTCTGATTCATTTAAATGGAGCACTTTGTCTGCAAGTATAAAATTATTTCAGTTTATTAATTAAGAACTACCTTTTTTTTTAATTAAAGCCATTTGGTCTCTTAGCAATTACTGTCCTCACATCACTTGAATTATTTGGATAGACAGTGTACTCAACTGAACAAGGATCTTTATAACTGTATTAACAGGTATATTTTTTCATAAACAATGCATATTTTAAAGTACTACTTTGATATTGAACATAAAAGCGAACATCTTATCATATATATATATATATATATATATATATATATATATATATATATATATATATATAGTGGATGAATTTTATTCATATTTCAATGTTAGTAATAGTAACCGACCTCTTCCAGGTGAGAAAGCCAGAAACAAATCTCATTAGACCTTAAAAAAATATGACTTGCAGAGTTTTTATAGTATGATGGACCATTCACACAACGTGTGCTGTATTGTGTTGGCAACACATGCATTAGCAGTAATCTTAACATGTGCTTCTTAGTACACACCGCATGTGTTAGCATATGGGATATGTCATATCCAAGAATCGAGTGTCCGCACATTGAACGTAAATTCACAGTCTTTATTGAAGAAGAAATAATCCAAAAAGCAAATCAAGACACCGTCACCCTTGCAGCTGTCACCCTCCCTGATGTGTTTCACCCCATTTTCTAGGGGCTTATTTGTAGGGATATATCTGAAGCATGTTTAGGCCATGATAAACTACTAGAGATAAAATAAGTACCATTGCAAGAATGGATTCAGAAAGGAATCAAGAAGCACTCCAGCCAAATCAGTGTGCAGCATTATAGAACAATAGCACCATATTAAAATAATGGCAAACCCATCTGCCTCCCTCTTGTCATACAGAGAAGCCTACTACAACTTAATATATCCCTAAATCAATATAGTCTATATAAATGCCTTCTTTAAGCAGTAGTATTTCAGCAATGTAACTCTTATCCTTTTTCTATAACTGAAGGGCATGGTCTGTGGTAGGACATATGCATAGGTCAAGTGACCTGTAATGTCAGTGCTATATTGAGGATTAGAGCATCATCTGTAATCATAGCAACTCAGTAAAAGTAAAACAGATATATAATTTCTAAGGAAGCTCAAGTTTTTGCCAGGAATTAAGGAGTGCAAGTAAATTACGAAATCTGCTTATATTGCAATATAGGGCTTGACATTAAAAATAAGGGTGTATAGTAATAAACAATGATATTTTGGGTTTAAAAACAATTTCAAACAGAAAACAGACCATCATTAAAGCTGTGGATGGAAACCATATTGAATATTGTTTTTTTTGCCAATAACACTAATACCATGCAGGTTACAGTATGAAGGGAATAGATGCATCAGAAAGCTCTGTAACCCTAAACATGTTAATAGTTATTTATACCCCATGGTCAAATGCCCATCCAGAACCTATACTGGTGTATTGTACACTGTACTGAGCTGAAGAAAAAATAACAGTAGCATCAAATTCCAACCAAGCAATAAAGTGAAAACATTTTAACTATCATTTCAGCTGAGGTATGCAACATTAATAGTAACTAATATGAATGCATTTAAGCTAAACTAAATTCTATTTCCTATTTAGAAATAAAATTGTATGAAAAAAGTTACACCAAAATATTCATTATCTCATTATGAGGCCTTCCTGAAGACCCTTCACATCTTACTGGGATATAAGGACTATAAATGTAAGATCTAACATATAGGACAAATGTGGACAAAACAGGAATAAAGAAAAAGACTACATCACAGAAATAATGCTAATGATAAATCAAGATTTGTTGGAATAGTAACCTTAAATATCTAATTTATGGACAATCATAAAGTATAATTTAAGTAAAAAGCAACATAAAGCCTCAGCGTGTCTGCTAAAATCAGCTTAATGATTTAACTCTCTATAAATAGAAGAAACATTGAGATTATGATTACTAATCAGTATACATTGTTGAGAAGTGAAGAGTATTAAATCAGGATAAAAAAACATCTAGTAGATCTACAGATTTACAGAATATTGGTGAACCCTTTGGGATTACGTGGAGTTTTGCATGAGTTGGTCATAAAATGTGCTTGGATCTTCATCTAAGTCAAACCAATGCCTAAAACAATACTACACAAACATTATATGCTTTCATGTTTTAATTGAACATAACATGTAAAGTGCAGGGTGGGAAAGTATGTGAACCTTTGGACTTAATAACTGGTTGACCCTCTTTTGGCAACAATAACCTCAACCAAACGTTTCGCATAGTTGCAGATCAGACCTGCACAACAATCTTGAGTAATTTTAGACCACTCCTCTTCACAAAGCTGTTTCAGTGTAGCAATATTCTTGGGATGTCTGGTGTGAATCGCTCTCTTAAGGTTCCACAGCATTTTAATCGGGTTGAGGTCAGGACTCTGACTGGGTCACTCCAGAAGGTGTATTTTGTTCTGTTGAAGCCACTCTTTTGTTGAATGGCTTGCTTTACATCATTGTCCTGTTGCATCACCCATCCTCTTGGCAGACAAATGGTCTTACGTTTTCTGCAAAATGTCTTCATATTTTCAGATGTTTAATAGGCAACATGTGACTGAAACATTGTTATCTTTTAAAATTTCCTGCACTTAAAAAAATCTTATTTATTGCAATGAGCAGAGGCATTCCTAGAGCCAATGAGGATGCGCCCACAGTGTCATGATCACACCCCGTGTATTGTCCCCAAGGCAACGTGTTGACACCTATGGGCTTTATGTGCTTGTTGCAGAGAACAAGCGGAGGGTAGCATCTTTTCAACAAGGTGACGATCTGGCCCCCGTGCCTTCGTTTGCCCACCCTTGCTCTAAACTCTACAAATGCATCATGTGTCTGCTGGATTCTAGCCCCAATCCTAAAAATTACTTTGTAAGGCACACCTTTGGCAAGACGTTTCCAAAGTAGGATGAGTTAAAACCTAATGTTAAAGTTAATGTTAACCTAATGTTTTGAGTAAGATGACCAGAAACATTTACCACAACCATAAGTTTTATTTTTTACATGTGCACTTATAATACTCGAAATATAGAAAGATGGTCCATTTGTTTTTCTTCCAATTTTTTCAATTTATTAACTACCCTTCTCTAAGATTAAACCTCAGAAAAGGCAAAATCTTAAACATCTTCATTCAGAACTTTTCAGTTAGCAAATGAACAAATCCAGCTCTAATACTATAAATGTTCCTTTTTATATAGCTTGAAAATAAAACAGCCTTTTGCTCTATAACATGTAAAGAAAGTGTACAATGAAAACGAAAAAGGCCTGACACTGTTTGCCTTTTCAAAACATGAGGAAGACCAAAGCTTCAGTGACATGGAAACCTATTGTCCTCTTGAGAATGGTCCCATCTGTGTTTATGAAACATTGCATTTTCTCACATTTCCTCATTTGTCTGCCATAAAAGTACACAAGGTTCCTGCTAGATTTACCTTTTTTACTTTTTTCTTGATGTAACCAGTGTTTAGATTATGATAGACCAGGCTCCCAGAATTTTTTACAGCAAGTAATCTAAGACTGGAATCACAGAAGTGAGTCGTGCTGTTCATAGATGTCTAAATTTTTCATGTGATTTCTGAGAGATCGACCGTTCATAAATCGATGCATGCATAAATTATGCAATCTACTGAAATGGGTGAGAAATCGCACAAAAAATCGATTGTGCAGGTATCCGACCAGTCTGTAGATTTTGGTTGATTGATCAGTAATCGAGGGACATTATTATAGAAATGCAATCATTCCTATCGATCAGCCCATGCAGGCCTTATCTCACTTCCATCATTTTCTATCACATTTATTTGAGTAGCCGATCTCTACTTACGTCACCGATCGATCGGCGACTCCGGATCGAATTCCGAAAATGGTGCACTTTTCGATGTGCGACTTATGATCGAAGACTTAATTGCATGTCCTGATATATAACAAATCTATAGTCAGCTTTTGGGATAGAAAAATTAACAAGAAAATATGATTATATCTATCAGCCAGGAAATAATTTGGGATTTAGCTGACTTTCTTCATATTCTAATCTATGAGCAGCATAAAGGTAAAATTGAACTAGAAAAACTTAGGTTTTGTCCAATTGTAGCCTGGATGCAGATAATATTTGGGTTGCCATTCCATGTGTACTGTATTTTTTGGGTCAGTGCACTTAACATGCCCTGATGTTCAGTAATAGAGCCTGCAGAGTTGGACAGGTTTTATGCAATCCTTTTTTTTACCTTTGGTCCAGTGGTTGCATCTGGTAATGAGGGAGCATGCTCGGCAGAAAACGTGTTCGGCTTGAGCATTGCCATGCTCATGACATGGGGACCATGTTCAGGTCTCCACCCCGCGGGTCGAAGACATCCAATCAGGGGCAATTTTAGTATTGCCCTCACTGTAATGCCAGCAGCCATCTTAGCTGCTAGCATAACAGCCATTGGATGGTGGGAACACTTGATCGGCTTCTTTATAAAGCAGCCGATCACATGTTCGGCTCAGATCACAGACACGAACACAATCAGATCAGATCACAGACACAGAACACAATCACAGACACGAAAGACCTTTTAAGGACTCTAGGCTTCATTTATCTGTGCACTATACAGGGTCCAGTGCTTTGGGGGCATATATAGTCTGTTGATTCATCTGGGCACTATGGAGGGTTCAGTGCTTTTGGGGCATATATAGTACACTGATTCATCTGGGCACTATATAGGGTCCAGTGCTTTGGGGGATTTATAGTCCACTTCTGGTCATCCTTCCTCCCACCGTGTAGAGGCTTGCCAAACCAGTGATTCCACACTCGAGTATTCAGAGGAGCTCTTTACACCGCCACAGTTTCGCTTGGTCCTCTCGTCCAGCACAGGAGGGACCTGAGATATTGTGTCCTGATTTCCAACATCTTGAGCCTTCAGCTCAACTGCAGGCACTGCTGTATAATGTTTTAGAGGGAAGGCTCAACTGCACGCACAGCTGTAATGTTTTACTGCATGCACTGCCGCATGATATTTTAGAGTATAAGCTCAACTGCAGGTACTGCCGTATAATGTTTATGTATATGTGTAAAAAAAAAGTGTGAGTGGTATATCTGTTAACTTATCATTGCATCTCTGTAGCTTTTTATTGTTTTTCTAAGTGTTCTTCTTTTCATCATGGTACATTGAAGCAATCAGCATGTATGGTTGAAACAAATAGAAGTTCAAATAAAGCTGACAAGAGAGAGGGATCACTTTTTTGTAATTTTAGCTTATCTGCAAAAAGGAGTTTAATTTCACAAACAAAGAACAATACAGATTTAAATTCTATAGAAAAAAAAAACAACAAATAAACATCCATCTGGTTTATCATCTATATTTTAAGAAATCGTAACGAACAAATGACAGTTTTGAGCTAATATATTTAACAGTTGATTTTCAAGCAAGCTGCTGGAATATGTTTTACCTGCCAAATTATTTCTATTGCTGCTCAGCGAGATATGAAAAGTGTTTCGCATTGCCAGACAGCCAAAATGTTGACCTCCATATAAATACCAGCACAGGTCAATTACAAACACACCAATCTTCTTCTGATAAACCACCGAATAAGCAGAAATACAGTGTTGTGGTCATCCATCTGCTTATTCTGTACTCTAATTGAATCAGCATATTCACGTTCAGTAGCTTTGCATTGAAGGAGGGTCTGTCTGTCTTTTAAAGTCATATTGCTGCATTTCAGGACAAATTCAAATTAAAGATGTAATAAATAGATATTTTTTGCAGGTGTTTTTGTTATTTCTACCTGAATCATATTCTTTTCTTGATGTATGTGTAGAGTTTGGAGTTCAAAAGCTTGCTTTTTCAATGACTTCAGTTAGTCTATAAAGGGGATCACTTGAACTCCAAGTGCTTTGTATTCATCGATGTACACAGTACAACACTCTACTATAGGTGTATGTGTATAATTATGAATGTACTTTGACCTTTTTTTGCAACCAAGATTTTACAGAGACGTATTGCAGATACCAAAGTGCATTTAAGGCCTCTTTGGCCATTCTTTTCGTCACCATAGCTTCAAACACAAACATTAGCTTTCCAGAGAACTTGGATGCCTTTTTCAGACTTTGTAAAGGGTCTTTGTTACAATGGGAAGTTAGCTTCCAGGTTATTTGATGTTTCCATGTCCCTTGGATGATCTGGATGTTTAGAAATGTATATTGGATGTTGTGGGGTTTATTTAAAATCCTGTAAATATTTAAAAAGCAATGAATCTGACTTTGACCATGTGATGGACATCGGTGATTGAAAAACAGACAAACAACATAATGATTATATAGGATATAATTTGTTTTATGGTTGGATGAACAATCTTGCAGTCAGCTTGCCAATTGCACACTCCCTGACACTCCCCGCTGTGAGATCAAACTGCACATTTCAGAGTGGCATTTTAATTTTTTGGGCAGTATTGCATACTTATGCAATATTCATGCTGTCTAATCAGCACCTTGATATACCACACCTATGGATTTTCTCGGCAAAGGAGAAGTGTTTACTGAGGGCTTTCCCCACATTGGCGGCCAGCCAATGTGGGGAAAGCCCTTTTAAACTACCCTGTCCCCATTTAGGCGGGCAACTGCGGTCTGAAACCGCTAGCGGCTGTGGCCAATCGCGCCTATAGAGACGAATAGACACGGTAAAAAATTGTGTGTGGGCGCGATTTTTTACCGCATCCATTCATTCTCTATGGATGAGATCCAGGGACAGCTGCATTGACACTGTATTGAAAAATAAATCTGCCCGCGGAACCAAGCCGCCAATGGGAGAACAAGTCCTAACACAGATTTAGACAGATTTATGAACAATATTTGAGAGTAATGGGTGTATGTAGAACATATTTTAGATCTTTAAGTTCAGCTCATGCAAAATGAAAGCAAAACCAAAAGCATTTTTATATTTTTGCTCAGTGTATGATATTCCTGTGCATTGAGATGTAAAATAAGAAAGTCTTCTTAATTCAGAGTGAACCTAAAATTGGCTGTATGGTACCAGATTTTGGTAAAAGCCTACAATGCTGTAATTGGAAATTAAGAAGTTATTGTAACCAGAATATGAGCATAATAGCCATGTAACTAGGATTTCTAGTAGTACTCAATCCTTCAATTTATGGCCCAGCAGGAGAAACCTTCTGTGTGGCAGAATCTATATTCATTATTTTGGAGAAATTGAGGAGCACATTTATAAAGGGGATGATCCTAAAGGGTTACCATAAAATGCCATTACATTTATGTATTAACTCTACCTTCATGGTGGTGTTTACAAAAGGAAATATGATTGATTCAAACATCCTAGTATCTCCTTTTGTCACAATTCCCATTTCAAAATAATTGTAGCAGTGAGGGCTGTACAGCCAACTTCAAAATATGGGGATAAGTGCAGATGCCTACTAAAATGCAGACTTTCAACATTAAATATGCATATGTTACATTAATATGCAAATGACGTGCAGACTGCAATTGAGCCAATCAAATTTGGCATCTGCAAAATTATGCATCCTATTAAGCATGTGGAGGGGCACATTTCTCCAAAAAAATAACTAGAGTTTCTGAGCAATATTTAAATTTAAATACAGAACACAGGCAGTGTCTAGCTTTGGAAAAACCTGAACAAACCAGCTTTACTTTGATAAATGGTTAAGTTTTTTTAATCATTAACATGCACTTTGAAGGGGATGAAAATAATGTCCAATGTATGATTATTTTTCTGTTCTTACGATTGTTACAACTAGTAAGACCCACAGGGCCTCCACAGTCTTAATGATGCAGTTAATGATGTGTGAATTATAGATCTTGACAGCCTGTTTAATGCAAACAACACAACCGCACCAAATAGCAAAGGCAGACAAATTAACTACCAATAATATGAAGGGTAGAAAATACAACAACAATTTAAAAGCTGCCATGATGCAGACTGGCCTGACACACCTTAATTAAATTGTATAACACTATGCATGACAAAAAGAATCAGTCACTTCTTATTAAAGGGAAACATGTCATAAGCCATTTTCTGCAAAAAGAACCAAAACCAGTTTCCCAGCTATATCGAGTAATACACAAGAGTTTTATATAGACTACTAGAATATGTAACCATTATTTATTTGCAGGAATAACTTTATAAACCTCAAATATATTAACCTGCAAGCTACAACTGCAATCAGTTCTCCGGTGTATCTACAATTTTGGTTATCATTTGATATGCTTAATAGCATACATATATATTGTTACATTAACAAGGCTTTCTTCATATGGACTAATACAAATATCTTTACTGTTCCAATATCCACACCCAGTACACCAAACAACCCATAATTCAAAGCTACAGCATTAGATGTCATTTGATAAATTCTGCAGAAACCAATATCCCAGAGGACTAGCAGAACACTTCCATGAGAAAGACTACAGCAACAAAAGCATAAATGCACCCTTGAAAATCTAAAGAGAAATATATTTCTAGTGACTACAGATAATCCTACAATAATAATCACTGCAAAATGTATCATACACAAAGAAGAAACCTTCATTGTTACTGAATTATATAGCTGTATCTCTAATGATGGGGTCCACCTCATGCAGAGCAACAAGTGCCACCAGGAATCTAAAGGAGAAACAGAAAAATTACAAACAAAAATGCATCTTGCTAGACACACAACAAGCATACATTTAAAGTTAATGCCTGCACACTGGTGAGACATTATTTCTTACAAGTAGACCATTCTTAAATTTTTTTTAGTTTTGTTTTTGTCTGCTTGGACCAAGAAGTGGGTGCATTTGCAAAGCTTGAGAGTGTACTGCTGCTAGTGACCCCTGCTGGCTGAATTGAATATTGCCTTCACTGAATTCATTGCATTAACCCAATTTATGTGAAAACTTAATACATCTTTTTTTTCTGGATTTCCTGCCATAAAAACTGTGTGCGTCTTATGGTCCGGTGCGTCTTATAGTCCGAAAAATAGGGTAACTGGAAACAAAAAGGTATCATAGAGAGTACTTGACTTTGGTATCTTTTGATGGTCCAATGGGATTACTCAGAAGGTTTAGCTTTTAGAGATAAAAGTTAATGGGAATTTGAAACACATGAAATACCACTTCCAACATCAGAAGCTTATCCTTTCCATCAGAACATTTGTCTCACCCTCTACTGCTACCATTGTTTAGTTGCTCATGCATTTCTCCAACGTTTTGACAAGAAGTTGGTGAAAATAATTATTTCCATTTTGTTCATCACTATCATATAATACGTTAGGCATATAAAAGTGGCAGAAATGTTGTTACAGTTATTCCTTGAGTTTAACTTAAACTCGAAGAAATTCTTTTAATAAGAAAATTTTTAAAAATTTTTATGGCTTGCTTTGAATAAAGTCATGCAAGCGATACCAACTTATGGTGTCAATGGTTTCCTGTGGACTGAATAAAGGTGGGTTTACACGTCAAGATTTTTGTTTCGTTCAACTTCAGATTAGATTTTTTGATTGGATTTCGTCTGTCCATTTATCGAAGGTAATTAGATGTTTTTTAGATTTTTGTACAACCGACGCAAATATCGAATAAAAAAAAATCGGTGGAACCACGAATGAAAAATCTTTTTGATTTTTTTTTAGGAAGTGATGTATTCTGTGGATGTTGACTGTGATGTATACTGCACCATACTGTACACACACACACCTGTATATTCACTGCAGCATACTGTACACACACATAACTGTATATTCACTGTGTATTCAAACTCATACATACATATCGCTATTAACAACGAACATTTAATAGTGAAATATATATATTTTTGAAACACCTTATACCACAGCTATAGACAGCACGGTGGTACGTTCGTCCACAATGCAATTGTTTCGTTCGGAAAGTTCTACTTGGAAAAAAATATAAACAACCTCATAGACTAATCAAAATCATACATTGTAAAAATCCCAACATTCATTGCGCAGGAAATATGTCATGCTACAGGTTAAATATCGAGTCAAAAAATATAGAGTGAAATAAGGAGCATTCGAAAAATAAACGACAGATGAAAGTTTACCAACATGTTCGATAACCTTGTGGACGATTTTTGGTCAGATATCGAACAAAAAAAATCCATCAGAACAAATGGCCGTTCTAGATTTTTGTACAACGAACCAAAAAATCGTTCGTCGTTCATCTGTTGGACGAAAAAATCTTGACGTGTAAACCCACCTTTACAAGTAGCTGTACTCCACTGCCCTTGTACAGTCTGCTGTAGGCACTATATCAATTGACTATATACATACAGTGTACAGTTGATACAAAGAGTTACCAACACAGCACAGTGTTGAAAAGAAAAAATGTTGAGAAAGCATTATTAAAAAAATTATTCACTATATATTTTTGATTCATGCTAGTAGTGTTTTACAAAACAAAATATTTCTTATAGGAATTTCTTTGGGTTAGGCTAATGATGTGAAGGGTTAGGTTTTAAATTTAGTTCTAGGTTAAAGGACAAGGGTCTTGTCTATGACTAATGAAATGATTTCCAACAAGCTGCATCCTAGCCAAGATTAATGAGATGCAAAAAAAATTATATTAGCATCTGAATTGCAATCAGTTCAGCAAATGCACAATTTAATTGGGTCATTGACAGTAGGCATGCAATTAACATGCTAATAGTAAAGTTTTTGCATCTGATAAATAATTTTTATTACATACTTAAAAAAGAGTATATGTGTAATATAATTGTTGATGTATTGTGGATATACAGTATATATTTTATATATATATATATATATATAGATATGTATATATATATATATATCATAAAGACTATTGAACTGAACAATTCATAGCCTGCCCCAGTGCAATGCAACATATTTTAGTAGTAGTAATCAGTACAAATAGATAAAGGTTCTATAGAAATTAATAGAAATAAAGATTTGACTGAGATTTCCTTCCAATTACATGAAAACATGATAAAAGGAAATTGGTTTGCTGTAGCAGGTAGAGAGAGATTGGCACAGCCAATTAAAATTAAGAATATCTTTGTGTCAGATATTTCCATAACTATTTTACTGAGCCACAAGCCAGAAGGAACAGAGTATAGGATGAGGTATAAGTAATGTATCAAAAAATGTCATTTATTACAGAACTATGGATGGACACAATAAATATCCAGAAACGCTAGTTCATTAAAATTTTTGGGTATGTAACATTTTATTACATTTCTTGAACATTTTAAACAAACGATACAGAAAATCTAAAACATAAACTTCATCGGCAGCCGTTCTTGGTACGATCCATGTAGAATCAATAAGTATATGAATAATATGCACATACAACCTAGAATATCATAGTAATAAAGAAATATACACAGTGACAGGTAATACATAACCAAAACACCTGTATGATTCTAGTATAATAAAACTAAACTAAATACAGATGAGGGGTAAAAAAAAAAAGGTACAAAGTACAAATAAAGGGAAAATAATACCAAAGTCTGGTCACAAAAAGGGAACACATAAGCCAAAAATTGTTGATGCAACTGGTTTACACAGGTATTGATAAAAAAATATATATATAATTTAAAAAATGGCCCCAAAACGTTATACTGTATGTAATAATTGCACATGCCCAACAATACACAGATTAATATGAATACACTTTTAAATATCCCCTCAAACTTTAATATGTAATATTTACATAAAATGTTCCCACGCTAATGCGCATGCCCAAACTTGAGGACGTGCTGTAATTTGGCAGCTACAGGCAAGTGTAGCAGATGCTTTGAATAGTTTTTGATACTTGAATAGATCTAGATTTTTTTTGCTGCAGTTGTCAGGTTTTAACCCTTTGGGAATGGATATACAGTGGAGGAAATAATTATTTGACCCCTCACTGGTTTTGTAAGTTTGTCCAATG
>CM070032.1:51440687-51488734 GCA_036250615.1 Ptychadena robeensis | reverse complement strand
CCCACACACTAAATTTTTCTAGAATGCATAATTCTTTTTTTTTTATTACCCCAAAAATGTTGTGGTTCTACATTTTTTTGAACAATATTCAATCAAATACATTGTTTAAATAATTTAGAATCATTAACTGAATTGTTAATAAAACAGACATGTAAAACATGATCACCAATATTTTCAATTTTTTACAGTTAACATTTTTTAAATATATAAAGACCATTTTCAGCAATATTTCAGAAAGTCATAAGAAAAACATAACAGTGATCTCTCTAGAATTTATATTTTAAATGATGTTAAATTATTAAGTATTCTACCTCTTCTGTGGCAAACTGAACTAACATTGATTTTCGGCAATTCATTATCTTTGCAAATTGGAACTTTTTTTTAGTAGATGCGTCTGACAATTTGTTGTCAACCAGATGCAATTTTATTTTAATTCTATATAAAATCTTTCTAGATTCATATAATCCCACTTCACTGCAGCATAATGCAGAAGGCAGAGAACAAAGCTTCTTTTATTTCTTGCTACTGCTGTGTGACTTTAGTGAGTGGCTCAGAATGAAAAGAGAAGGCTTGCAAAAGGAGAAAAAAGAATAAAACAATCTGAATTGGCTACATAATGCCACAAAACACTTTCCATTATTGTATGAACTACTGACATGAGTTACCCACTCTATAATTTGATTTGTTTAACTCCTATCTATAGAATCACCTCTATGGCTTAGGGGAAATCTTTTACTTTTTTCTTCCACTGTTTTCTTATTCATGGAAGTCATCTTTTCCCATGCAGATAATGAGAGTCAGTAGAACTGTGCTGTGCTTTGTTGCTTTAGAGTAATGAAATGCAAGAAAGTGCTACAAAGTAAAGTTGTTCATGTCTAGCATTTTTTGCCAATGAAAAAGACTTTAGGCTAAGGCTGTTGTGTTGGAAGAGAAAAATATTATTATAACACCTGGCTTTATTAATAGGCAATATAGACTAAGATATGAGAATAGATATTCTGGTAAATACATTAGTTATGTAGAATTAAGTTAATTAATAAAATCTTAAACAGGTCTTGATCGATCGATGGGCTTGTTTGATGGTGGCTTAGGCACGATCCTAAAATATTATACTTACCTGCTGTTCCGTCTTTATTTCCATTTTTATTTGCTAGGACTCCAGGTGTTAACTCAGGGCGCAATATCGCTAGTGGCCACTGGGGGGCATTTAATGGTTTTCAATGGGAATTTTCGTCAGTGTACTTTCAATACAGAGCTGAGATCACAGAATTACCCAGAAATCACAGTGCTTTTATGATGTGCTATCACATGTCATTAAATAACACTGCCTTAAGTAACATCAACATGTAGTGTTGAGTCCAAGTAACTGCAAGAATTGAAATCCAGTAAATAAGGGGAGGACTAAAGCTGGAGGTAAAGAATCATCTAACAATTTTCCTCCAGCCTTAAGGTACTCATAGACAGATAGATTTTTCCTTTGATTTACAAATGATTAATTAGCGTGCGCATCGACGGAGATTGATCGTTTGGGAATCAAATGCTGGCAACTTGCAGCGAACGATTCTGCTCCAAGAAAATGTCGATCGAACAGGGATCAAACATGTTGGTCAATCCCTGTTCGATCCCCATTACTTTGGTTGGAGACTCTGGATCTCCATCCAAAGTATAGGCAATGAATCGAGCACAATGGCTACTGTTTCTATCCATCCTCTTATATCATTTAGCCATGAAAGTGTATTTGGCTTTCATTGTCTTCTGTGACATTTATTTATTATTCATTCGCCTTTAAATGGAATTGCGTGAAATGTGATCACTAAAGAAGCAGTTATCCTGTTTTAACACATTTTTCCAGAGATCAGACTCTGTCCTATGTAAACCATGTCTATTTTTTAAGCCAAAGTTACTTATTTTATCTCTTCAAAATGCACAAAGATGCCCTGGCTTTTCCACAATTATAACAATTCCCATGCGACTTATAACCTATAATATTAAATGTGCTGCATCCTATAGAAACCCCCTAATGTAGGAGTTCATTTTTTAATTAAGCTTTTGTAGTCCATTTCTAGTTGTATCCTACTTTATTGAGGTGGGAATTAAGGATTGTGATGTTTAAATATAGCCCTACTTATATGAAACCTATCATTTTGCATAAATTAAGTTCACAGTGCAGTCTTATTTTTTTTTAGTCTATATTTTGGCTTTGAACTAAGTTCAGAAACTACATGTGCTAAAGCAATCATTTTTAATTTAAACACTTCCAAAACCCTCTTCTATATCTTCCACAATAACTGAACAAGAAACTGAATGCAACCTTTAATTGTTAGGAGCCAGTCTTAGCAGTGGACTATTAAACTTTAACAGCAAATGGACCTATGAGGGTAGGTCCTAAAATTTCAATATAATACATTTTATAGCAAGCTGTAGAGAGGAATCCCTTCCCTTCTCATTGTATATGGTGTGGGGAATTAGCCTTAAAAGGTGCACTCGCAATGACGTCAGTCCACACAAACTGATTCTCACAAGGGTTCCTGCCTGCGTTTATTAGCAACACAACAGGTCCAAAGCAATTACCCTCGCAGGGGTTAATAGCAGGGATGTAAATAATGTACTCATAAGAAAATGCCAAACCTTCTGGGTTGCAGGCATCAACACAAATTATTTCCTTTTTCCTCAGGAAAATCTATCCAAATGGCCTAACTCACAGGCCTGGGCCTGACACTCCCTGAGTGCCCTCCAGTATCCACTGCTCAGGCAGCACAGAGTCTCCCCACCTCAACAGGAGCCCTGAGTTACTGGTCTCAGCTCATTTTGTGGAGACCTCATTAGGTCCAGCAGGTGTATCTTGGTGGAGTGGGAATGCCCACCCAGTTCTTTCCATTCCAACTCCAGAATCCAGATTCCTGTAACCAGAAACATAACAAAACTGGGCTGCAACCTGCTGTTTCTGTCCAACACTATTCTGGACTCCTTCCAGGATACACCATCTGACCCTTTCACTGCCGGATATGGACCATTAACACTAACAGACCACCAGTCTGTCACAATGGTCATCACAAATTTACCTAAATTTTCTTCTAATGAAAAGATGCCCATTCGGTTCTAGAGGAAATGTTAGTATAACCCAATATTTTTTACACAAACAACCAAAATGAGGTAACTATGGAAAAAAAAGATATGTTGACCTATAGGTCCAGTTATCCTAAATAAGACATAATCACTGTACATGGATATTTTAAGAAAACAATTATTCAATTAAATAACACATTAATTGAACATCTATCTGTTTTTTTAGGTTGACCAGCCAGTTCTCTTCAAGCTCTGTTATTTTATAGTTATGTTATCTTTTAACAATTGTGTCGTTATTATGTTAATACCATTTAACAAGTGAAATGCATCTCTTAGTTATTGCACAGCTAGTGTCAGTGACCTTTAGAGAAGCCACAATTTAACTTTTTACAGATACTCTTGAACCGCTGCTGGGATTAAAGCAACAGAAATAGTCACAGCCAGAGTTATTAAGACAATTAATTTCAATTCTGTCACATTTTTGTTTGATTTTCTTTTGTGCTAGTAGGATTTCCAAATTCACATGAAGTACAATAAAGTGTGGTCATTATTGCAATTATATGTGTTCTTGTCAGGATTATTTCACTTTGCTGTGAAAATATCAATTTACATGTTAGTGAAATGTCTTTAATGCTGTGGGCAAATTGTCAACAAATCTGTACATAATTAAGAACAAAATATCTCTAATTTATGCTATTAGCTTAAAGTTGATCTGACTGTAGAATGTGTATGCTGAGAAAAAAGGAAGCAAAGAAAGCCAGCTGAGATGCCTTTAATAATTAAAACCTGAAAAAACATTATATTAATCATTTATTCCATTCCATTAAATCTTCTTTAATCTATTTAATATATGTTTTCTTTTCTGATAATTAGATATATACCATAACCTGATGTTTGTTACAGACTCCCAAATAGACAGGTAGAAAAATACAGTACATCTTAATCTTTTAGGAAAATCTTTTTAAGTTTGTTTTATTGCTTTGATTTTATCATAATGGAAATGATCAAAGGCTATGACAAATGTATAGGCATTGTGTAGTAAAAGGTAAAAGTAGGTGGAAGATGTGTACAATGGTAGAGAGTGGGTAAAACACTATTAATCATTTACAGAAACATTAAGGATCATTTACTGGACTCTTAAAAACAATATTGTATGTTGAAAACCATTATTTTCTTACTTTTGTCAAAGTCAGTTTTACTCTTAACCTCCCTAGCGTCTGTCCATACCGTGCGGTAAAGGCAATTGCTTTTTCCACCCTCAACACACACCAGCGTCATTAATGACGTCGCCTGTGTGGGCGGGAAAGCAGACGCTCCTCCATTTACATGGAGGTCTACGGCACCAAAACCCCGGAAATGTTGCTGCAATTAAGACAATCGCTGCAGCTTTCTGCGGGTGTATCGGGTACACGCGATGCCCTAGTGGCTGGAGCGAACCCAAATGAACAGGGGATGTCTCAACTGCTAGGGAGGTTTATTTGTGTGCGCAGTTTTTCTTTCTGTTGGAGTTAGGGGGCTCCACAGTGGTAGTTTTTTCAACATTATCTATAATAAACTCATTGTTTGCAAATGTTTTACTGCAAAAGTATGTCAGTTTCAAAATGTCACACAATCCACAGTCACACTCTGAACACAACAGTGTTCAGTAGGCCCAATGTGTCATATTGGGCGGAAGATCAACAATGAGAACTCATTGAGCAATTGCTTGACAAAGGGCTTCCTCAGAGTTCTCCAGAGTGACTCTAACTAAGGATTTAGTGGCATCCCTAACCAGGAAGTGATGTCATCTATAACCAGGAACTGATATCATGCTGGTATTCACACGGCTGGGGTGACACACACACAAACAGCAACTCCTATCTATGTAGCAGTCAACTACTCCTTGCCAAGTTCTACTTATATATCTGCTTATATATCTTCTATATTCGATTTGATATTCGTAAATACAAGTGTATGGGCATGCATTGTGATCTTTGCGATAATCTTCAAAATAAAATGATCACAATGGATCACAATGGTAAAGCTTGCAGTATCGCGAATATTAGAAATTGTGAATATCCACTAACATATTCGCTACATTTGTGAATTCTCAAATTGCCAATATTCAACTAATAAATTCTCAATTTGAATATTGGAATTCAACACTTTGCATTATTTTAACTTTATAACTCTTTTTGACATATCAATTTCGACTGAAACATATTCGACACAAGCTAAAGCAATACTTATTTTAATGTTGCTAAGTGCTTTCCCCTCCAGCAATGTCAGCAATGACACCATGTTCAGAGGATTTGCAATTTACTTACAAAGTCAACTAGTTGCAATCTCACAAATTTTTTTTAATTTAGGCCTTTTTTAATCACATTGGACATAAGAGGGTATATTCACTTTTAAAAATAGGAGAAAGTAGGTTTATTCACAAGATACTTCTTCTGAAATAGTCAAGGCACTACACATTGCCTGCAGATGAGGACTCTGAGCTGACAAAGCTATTTTCATAACTATTACCCTACCCATTTATAATACTGCATATTTGTGAGATGGGAATCTTGTTCCAAAATGACTTCAGTAATACTCCTCCTTCTCAAATTTCTACCAGACCCTTGTTGCCTTTGCTTCACAATGAAGGAGGCAACGGGGGCAACTATGCCTGCTAGCTATCAATCCCCTCTTCTTCTTGCTGCTGTGTTCCACTGCTTAAGGAAAAACATGTGAAGAATTGCACAGCCTATCACTCTTTGTGGCTCCCCATATTGGTCACCTATCTAAAAAGCGCCAAAAATGCTGCACACATCTTAAATGGATATGTTAATTTCATTCCATAATTGTACAGTTAGTCATTCTAAGCACGCTACTGCTAGTGCAGCCTCCACCCCACACACGCCCCTGGCTTCATCAATGATTGGGGATGTGAGGACATTGGCGAGGGCACCTGCCCATGTACCCCAAATCAGTGATAATGCTGGGCTGCCTTCCATGTTTGCCTGTATTATTATGATAATTATTATTATTATTTCATTTATTTATATAGCGCCACATATTACGCAGCGCTGTACAATACTTAGAGTGGAGATACACACCAAAACCACAGGTACAGGAATGACACACGGATGATAGAGGACCTGCCGTTGGGGCTTACAGTCTAATAGGTTGGGGGAACGAGTATACAATAGGTGGGGGGATGGACTGGTATGGCGTGATGTTAGGAAAGAGAGATGATAGGCAGACTGAAGAGTGGGATTTTAGGGCTTTTTTAAAAGTGCCAAAAGTAGAGCAAGTCTAATGGGACGAGAGAGAGAGTTCCAGAGAGTAGAGCGGCCCTGAGAAGTCTTGGCGCCGTGCATGTGATGAGGTTATGAGTGGGAATGTCATTAGTAGGTCACGGAGGAGCGAGGGGTGGTTAGGGTGTATTTGTGTACCAGTTTGGAGATGTAAGGAGACAGGAGGTGTGGATTGATTTTAAAAGCAAGGCACAGGACTTTAAATTTAATTCTCTGCCGACAACTGGAAGCCAGTGTAGAGATTTCAGAGAGGAGCCAGATAGAGCGGTTAGAGGAGTAGATAGTCTGGCAGCGCCATTCATGATGGACTGAAGAGGTGAAAGTCTAGAGAGAGGGAGACCAGAGAGGATGATGTTGCAGTAGTCCAGACGAGAGATGTATTAACGTGTACCAGGATTTGGTGGTGCTCGGGGAGAGGAAGGGGCGGATTTTGGAGATGTTCGGAGATGGAAGTGGCAGGATTTAGCAATGTCTGTATGTGGGGAGTAAAGGAAGCGAGAGTCGAATGTGACACCAAGGCGCGAGCTTGTGGAATGGGGAGATGATGGTGTTATTTACTGTAAGTGAGATGTTGGGTGGAGGAGGCTTGGAGGGTGATGGGGGAAAGATATGAGTTCAGTTTTGCTAAGGTGAGTTTAAGAATCTGTCAGCCATCCATGAAGAGATGGCCGAAAGGCACTGAGAGATGTTTGTCCAGGACAGAGGAGTAAAGGCCGGGTGGATATGGTAGATTTGGGTATCGTCACATATAAATGTATTGCGACCAAGGATGAGATGTGTTTGCCAAGAGGAGGTGTAGAGGGAGAAAGGACCGGGCCAAGGACTGAACTTGTTGGGACGCCAACAGAAGGGGGGGTGAGAAGAGAGAGCCATTGAAGGAGGTTGGAAATAGCGGTCAGTCAGTAGGAGGATACCAGGAAAGAGCAGAGTCATGAATACCGATAGAGCTCAAGGTCTGTAAAGAATAGGTGGTCAACATGTCAAAAGCAGAGGAAGATCCACAGAAGAAGGAGGGAATAGTTGCCTGGGGGCCTTGGCAGTGACAAGTCGTTGGCAACTTTAGGTATGGGCGGTCTCCGTGGATGAGAAGTCGGAAGCAGATTGGAGGGGGTCAAGGAGGGAATTTACAGTCAGATAGTCGGTGAGCTTTGTAACGAGGCGCTCGATAATTTGGAAGCAAAAAGGAAGAGAGATCGTTCGGTAGTTGGAGGGAAGAGAGGGATCCAAAGCGATGGGTTCTTTAGTATGGGGAGACTATGGCATGTTTGAGGATGATTGAAGATACCAAGGAGAGGGAGAGGTTGAATAGTTCAGTCAGTGCTGGGGCGAGGGTGGTAGAATGGGTCTTAAGAAGTCAGCGGGTATCGGGTCAAGTGGGCAGGTGGTGGTGTAGGGAAGAAGAGCGAAGCAGAGAAGGTGACTTCCTCCAGACTGACAGGGGAAAGTGAGGTGAGGGAAGAGTTACAGGAGATGGAATTGGAGAATGGGGGGAGGGAAGATTTGCATGAGGATGGGATGGAGGATTGGAGGTGAGAGGAAGAGTTACGATGATGGATGGGGGAGGGGGGTATTGTGGTTGGCGCAGAAATATATCGATTCGAATGGCTTCAATTTTGCCTTGAAAGTATGTGGCCAGGTCTTGGGCCACATACTTTCCACAGCATCAAAATGGTATGGTTTGAAAGTATGTGGCCAGGTATTATCCGATAGGATAGGCATAGGAGTTCCAGGAAATAAACAGAAATAAGTGATCGCCAGGCTGATGTTGCTGAAGGAGGTTGCCAGATCTTCTGGAACAAGGAAGCCATCAGAGGCCACCTCTGGGTAATTGCTTTTATCAACTAACATTTACCCCTAACCCTGCTTAGGAATAAAATCAGGAGGGGGGGTGGGGTGGTTAATGGGAATGCAATGTGTAATTGCAAATTTCCTTGCATAATGATAAAGTGCATGACTAAATAATTTGTATTTTATCAGTAGGACAGGACTTATTTATGCTATGGGCCAAATAAAAAGGA
Source organism: Ptychadena robeensis (assembly GCA_036250615.1). Classification (NCBI taxonomy): domain Eukaryota; kingdom Metazoa; phylum Chordata; class Amphibia; order Anura; family Ptychadenidae; genus Ptychadena; species Ptychadena robeensis. The sequence continues at coordinate 51,480,369 of CM070032.1, read as the reverse complement.
TTTAATTCTCTCATTGTTATACAGAATTCACTGGAAACCAAGTCACACGTATCTAGTTTCATGTAATTATGGTTTTCTTACTGTTGCATACCATGATAATGAGAATGATATTTTAATAGCTCATTTATGCTTTGAGAAAACACGGATACAGCTGACATGATTTATAATGTTCCTTACTGCCAGCTGGAAAATTTAATTCTGGTGAAAAACTTGTGAGCCTACGTTTCTTGGATCCTTCAGTCCTCTTCAGTTACTCTTTTTTTAATGTAGGAGGGGGGAGGGGTGCATTTGCATCCACTTATCATGCGTTCAGGGCCAGTTTTTTTGTTTTTATTATTTGAATAAGATGGGAAATGCATTGTAGATACATCAAAAACGGATACCCATGCATTTTGGAAGTGACCAATGCATTACCTATTGAAATGCATCCATGTTGTGTTAGTTCTATTAGTTCTTTCAAACATGGTCCACTAATGCAACATGGAAACAACCCCATTAAAAGAAATGGATGCCTTTACTGCAATTATATCCATTTTGATGCTGTGGAATAAAAGCCTGACTGTACAATAAAATGCCCCATCACATAACATATTGTCTTAATATAATATGTGCATTTTTCTCAAATATCAAGAGATGATGAAAGGTATACTGCACCAATTTATATAAGCATATTTGAAATGTTCTTTTTGTGTTTTTTCCTGATACATTTGGAGTATTATCAAACATTAAGATAAAATATCCTAAAATTAAGTAATAATTTCCCCCTTACAATTTTGTTTCATTCCATGCTTAGGTTTTCCCTTCTGGTAGCAGAACAACTCTGGCTAAATGATTCCTCTGCAATGCAGAAAAACAACAAACCTACTTAACCTCCCAGCCTTCAGGCTCTCATTTGATAGGACAGTGGCTCCCAAACTGGGGGGCGCAGCCCAGGGGGGGGGATAGGGGGCTAGTGTAAAATGTCTGAAACAGTCTTAAACTGTCTTGTTTGAATTGGGGGAGAGATCGACGATGTCCCTAGGGAGAAAAGGGGAGCCCTGCATGGAAAGCTTGGGAACCACTGGGATAGGGAGACAGTAGCAGAAGACTGTTAAAGCACTCTCTCAGTGTTCTCACATTTCCTTAGCATTGTCATCAGATTTGGCTGCAGGGCACCTAATTGGGTCTAATTTAGTTTTTCCCTTTTACAATCATAATGCTGTTCTAAAACAAAGGGCTTAAACATGTCACATTAGGTACTAGTTGTAATTAAAATTAATGTTATCATTTCTTTAACCTCCATGGCACTCTGCCTGTAGCCAGTTAGTTTAGAGTTTGGTAACAAAACAAACTTTGCCCTAGCTGGTAATGGGCACACACGCCAGTCCTCTTTGAGCCTGCAGAATTCTGTATGGTTGCAGGCTGGCAGATTGTCTTCGCCGTCATCGGTAATGCCGAAGACATGGGGGGCGCCATAGACCTCTATTATAATGGAGAGGCAATGGGAGTAGATCACTGAAGTCTGCCTTTTGTTTAGTTTTTTCAAGAGCAAGATAAGCAATATATATTAACCTCCCTAGCACTCTTGTGAGGTCCAGAATTCTGTACCAAAAGCACACCATAGACTTAAATGGACTTTTTTTGTTGTTGTAGGCCTGTAACTTCACATGTCCGTATAAGGGTCTAGTAAACATCCTGAATATTATAATGTTTGAAACAAACAATTATGTAAAAAACAATATGTTTAAATTAATAAAAGTTATTCTTTTTATGAAAAATGTCTAAAATACTTCTTCTGTATGATAGATTTCAAAATTGTATGTAATGAACACCCCAGGGGAGAGAGGGTTAACTGCAAAAGACATATCTGCAAAGTGAACCACGCGGAAAACCTTTTTTCACATAGAAAACTGTTTTCGTGAAATTTGCTTTCGAATTTACTGCCGCCTCCCCGATGTGACGTAATCACGTCACTCCACGGGGGGAAGCGGGTGCTGTTCTGTTAGAGCAGTCTCCTTGTCACATCGAAGACACAAGGACAGTGTGAAACAGTAATTATCTCTGCCAGACGGCCCCATCTTGTCCAGTGCAATACTGACAGGACAGCGCTGGACGAGATGGTGTTGTCGGGAATGGCAGGGGGGTTTAAAAAAAGGATGCTTGGTATATATATATATAAAAATATATATTTTTACCATTTCTATTGTTGGTCATTTTGACTTGGTATTTTAAAAGTATTGGCACCAATGAAATAAATTAAATAAGATTCTTTTTTAAACTGGAAGGGCATCTTTTTAAATAGTGTTTTATTTTAATATTAGGGCATTTTACTGCATATGAGGCACGTGTCGGGATCATAGACTTGTAGAGCAGAACAGAAATGGTAGTAAGCCCTTGCTGTTTACATTCGCAATGTCACTGGCAAGTCATAAGAGGTGAAAATCAACAGCTTTGGCACCATGAATGTACATCACTGACACTTCTGTGAAAAAGCTGTATGGAGTTGGGAGCTTTCTGCTGTCTAAACACTGCATATCATTATTAAGAAATCTGAAATGCACTCTAGCATGAATTCCTGAAGTGAAATATATTATCTTAACCTAATCAGCAAGATAAGGCTGTCCATGCACTTTTTCCTTGATTAAATATTTTTACAAGGAAAAGGATTATGCCTGCCATACACATGCTGATTAGCAGCCGATTTTTCCGCTGACCGACGGGCGTGTGTGCTCGCGCCAATGGGCGTGTGCCCACAGCTCGGCTGGCCAGAGAACGGACATGTCGGATGTTCTCTGGCCGATGCCAGCCGATGCCATTACCTTCAATGAAGACCGGCGTCTTCATTGAAGATAATGGCCGGCACACAAAGGGTGCCCGGCCAATTGAAGCAGCCCTAGAATGCACCGTGATGACGTCATCACGGTGCATATCGGAGCTCATAGGAGCTAGTCTGTCTGCACCCGTCTGTGGGTGTATGGCAGGCTTTAGTCTTTATTTTGTTTGTTGCAGACATTTACCGTATTTTCCAGCGTATAAGACGACCCCCAACTTTTCCAGTTAAAATATATAGAAATCTAAAAATGTAATATAGTGTAATAGAGTTGTGTATGAAGTGAAGTTTTTGTACAGCTATTTAATGTGTTCTAGCTTTAATCTCAATACCCCTGCAATATCAATTTCAGCCACAATGCACCACAATGTCGCTAATGAGCACACTTGTCAGTAGCAGCCAGCTAGTTTCACTTCGCAGAGAAGGAGGGGGATTCTGAAGCGTTCTCTCCTCTCTCAGCTAGCGCGAACAGCATGGCTCGGGGGAGCAGCCCATAGATCTCCCCTAGATGATCGGAACAGAACAGGAGAGCACCCTAGCACACTGTACCCGGCGTATAAGACGACCCCGACTTTTGAACACATTTTGCTGTGTTCAAAAGTCGTCTTATACACCGGAAAATACTGTACTTAAATATAATTTAAGTTAGAATTTTACTCAACAAGGGGGAGTGAAACCCAACCACTAATATGACTATGAAATGTTTACTATGAAAGTGTATTTTCCACATACTGAAAAGTTGTATAATATTACAAAATTAACTAATCATGTAGTTGCTAGCATTTATATAAAATGGCACAGTAAATCCTTTCAGAAACAGAAGGTATTCACATGACTCATTCCATATTCCGCATATTCCAAAAGCAAAATTCCTAGCTTTAGGAGAGTGGGTTGAGCCATGCAAATCATTCCATTTACACTGGTTTACATTGGTGAACTCCTCACTAAAAACAGATTCTTTAAGCAGAAATTTCATTACACAGGCTGCAAATATAAGGAGTGAATTTCAACACTGGTATAATGGAAGGGGATAATTTTACTTCTCTCTATGCAGGAATATATACAGTCAATTGACAATTGACAGTCCATAGTTATATAAGGCATTGACCCAGGTGGAGAGATGCTCATACCTTTTATTAGGTATATAATATTAAGTCTAATATTAAGCAAAGAATAGTTTCTAATTCCAAGGCTTTGTATAAGGTAGAGTCCTCTTATCCCAACCCCTAGCCCGGTAGGGAAATGACACTTTCATGGCAGAGATGATCTTTGCCGTCCCTAAGGCCTGGCTGCTAGGTCCTATCTATACTTTGTATGACATGTTAGCACCTCCCCTGTTACTGGGCAGAAACTTCCATTACACTACACAACCATGAATGTTATGGTGAGAAAGGATTAAACAAATTGAAAAGCCATCGAGCAGTGCATATCACAGTAAAGTCTTCTTGAAACAGCAGGATTTAAATTTTAAGACATAGTGCTGAACAAACAAACAAATAAAGCTTTCGAAAAATGTGTGCAGGCTATTCTAGCATTGCTTATGTCTCCTTTGAGAGCTTAATTACTGTATTTTTGTATAAGACATACTTTATTTTTACCATTTAAATCAATGGGAAAATGTATGGCCCAATTATGTAAAAAGTTCCTTTCCCTCCAGCGAAGCCAAAAAGCCACTGCCAAGAAAAGAGATATTAGATACCCATTCTCTGAACACACTGGCCAACTTATGGAGAGACACATTTTACAATTAGATAGCATAAGTTGTGTATTTACATTAACATTCTGCATTGAAATAAATAGATTTTGTGACACAGACTCATATCTCCTTCCATTTGTAAATAGCTGCTCATGGGTAAGTTGTTAGTGCCATATTGTAAAATGTGTATCCTCATAAGTTGATCAGCGTGTTTAGAGAGGGTACTGCTAGTGTATAGGAACATGCTAATGTTTCAGTCCTGACACACCTGCTGAAGACCTCCCTCCTACTTGGTACTGGCCTTTAGACTTGGCTGTCAGTAATACAGTAATACAGAGTGAATATTGCATGGTTCAGTCCTGCCTACTTTGCTGGAACATTGTGTATGCTCACTTGATATGTGAATGGCTGTGTCTTTAAAACTATGGGTTGCGTCTTACGGTTCCGTTCTCTGCCTTGCTGTTATTTTGGCATCAGTGTTTTCATATTTCCAACATGGAATCATGTTAAATTTAGATATTTCCGAAGTTGACCAGTCATGACAGGTACTTTTCATTATGCTCACTTTAGATATAGACTTTAACTCATTCTTAGTATAGACTGACTTCATCACATCAATAGTGATGAGCTTCTAGGCAATATTCGAATTTGCGTAATTTCGCAAATATCCGCCATAATATTCGACTTCATATTCGTAATCTCGAATATCCGCACTTGTGGACATGAATTGCGATCTAAGAATCGCAATTGCGATCGCATATGCGCAATGCAAGTCAATGGAGCTTGGATATTCGTCTGGGAAAATATCTGTCATTTTCGTTTTAAAAAATCGCATCACGATTATATAATCGCGATCCATTGCAATGAATGAGATCGCAAAATCGCAATATATCGCAATAAATCGCGAAAAATTTCGATCGCGTCAGATATCTGATTGTATATTTGCGAATATTCGCAAAATGGCGAAATAGCGATATTCGAGCAAAATATTCGAAAATCAAATATTCAAGCTCAACACTACACATCAATATATAGGCCAGCACCATCAGGTTATGTCGTTTATTTTCAGAAAAGTACCAAGGTCATTTTTACTAGAATCCATAACTTAAATTTGCCAGAATGTCAGAGTCAGAATGGCAGCCTTGGGGACACCACCTGCAAACCGGCAATGTTAATTGCCCAATTTCTACCTTCGCTTATTCCCCATAGCATCCATCATGTGTAAATAGCAACAAGGACCTTAACAAGTCAAATGCCCAATATCTCTCTTGAACTCTGCTCTAGACATAATAGGAGTTCAACTGCAATGTAAGTAGAAAAATGAATAACTTGTATTGCTACTTGAATAATTTATTCTATTACAATACTGCCTACTGTACAACTATATTTGTCAGGATAATCAATGTGTATTTAAGTAATTATTATCATTAACTGCCTGTTTATTGTATATTTAGACATATTGTACTGGAAGAAAGTAGCTATTTTTAGTCACAATGTAATATGTGCAATAAGGAACAGGTGCAGTCACTGCAGAAGAATGAGAAATATGCCACAGTACCAGGAAGAAGAATGGGGTGCATTAAGCATGTCTCTTGGCTTTAACATTAGAGAAGAACATCTGTCTCATCCCTGTGATGGCAATCATTTTAATCCACTTTGTACATATGTACTTTACAACAGGGTAGGACCACACACAAGCAGTGGAGCATTCAGCACTAATATAATTGCTTCACAGTTGGATATTTTTTCCATTAGCCCACTATTTAAAATCAATTAGTATAGCTTTACAAAACACCATAAAAATAGTTTATATATTTAATAACTTCAGTTGCATATTTACACAGTGAACATTATTAGTATATTGTTGAAAATATTTTCATAAACGCAGACAATCAAACTAATACCTTTCAGTACTTTGCATACATTCTTTTAAAACTTTCATGAATAAAACCGTATAACAACCCACACAATTCTTTTGTACATGTGTTAATGGTCTATTGCTCACTAAGCCCCTTTTTCACAATGCCTACAGATGTACTGTATTATTTTACCATATGGTGTACAAAGACATACTACCATCCTCACAATGCAGGATGAAACATCTGTTAAATTGATTTTAGCATGCCAAATAACCTTCAGGAAAGGAAACACAACAATGCCTTCATGTTTAAGATTCTAATAGCAGAGTTTAGAGAACCTACGTGGCTATTTATCTGATATGCAAGAAAAATCCAAGGGTATCGGACGAGAACGATGACACATAAGTTCAGGGGCTTGATATAGAAGAAAATGATTGTGCTGTGGTTAAACTTGGGTATTGAGCCATGTATGCCTAGCATAACTTTTAATAATTTTGCATTTATAATGCTCTGATTTGCTGATGATTTGCTGAAGAAAACTATTTTGATGGAACTGCACTACTACAGACACTACCACCACTGTGCTTCACTGATGAGGTGGTATGCTTAGGATCATGAGCAGTTCCTTTCCTTCTCCATACTCTTCTCTTCCCATGACTCTGGTACAAGTTGACCTTGGTCTCATCTGTCTATAGGATGTTGTTCCAGAACTGCGAAGGCTTTTTTATATGTTGTTTGGCTCACCAATGGTTTACATCTTGTGGTGAACCCTCTGTATTAACTCTGCTGATTGATTGTTGACTTTGACACACATACACCTACCTCCTGGAAATCGTTCTTGATCTGGCCAACTGTTGTGAAAGGTTTGTATTCACCAGGGAAATAATTCTTCAATCATCCACCACAGTTGATTTTCATGGTGTATATTGAGATAGTAGGCAGTGTATCAATAGGGGTAACATAAATTAAAGCAAAAACTTGATTATTAAATGTACTGTGATATTCTGAGTGATATTCTCAGTGTGATATTCTATGGGGATTAGAATGGAGTGCTATCTATATTCTATACTTGATCAATATCTAGCATGCTTTTTAAGACATTTTTGCAATTTGGATAAATTGCATGTTTGAAACGCTGAGGATTTTCTTGAAATGATATCTTTTTTATAACCTGTCTAGAAGTGTAACTAAATGTGTGGCTAATACAATTAAGCATTCATTATTAGGAAAATTAAGGATTTCAAGTTAAATAGTTTGTTGTACAAAAATATTCAGAATAGTAAAAAGGAACAGGGTCCAACTTCAAAGCGAACACATTTGTTGTGCTGGCATTTTTGTTTGAAAATTTACTCATGATGAATAATATGTGCAGAGTTCATACATAGAATCATAAAAAGTAAGTTTTATTTTTGCAAATATAACTTGATTAGTAAAATAAACACAGCTCTGAAAGGAGCTGCACTAACGAGTAATAAAAAGTTGTTTTACCAAGTATGTAAATATCTTAAATGTATTGTGGGGGTTCAGCCTCAAAGGGATGCTCTTGAAAGAGGTACAACCACAAAACATGTATTTTCAGGGCTTCCTGCCCATACTTATTCACAAAGAAAAAATAATTACCCTAGCAGGGGTTATTAGCAGTCTAAACAAAAGTCAACAGAAAATGCAAAGCCTCCTGGCTTTTTAAATGTAAACAACAGAGCTGGAACCCACACTCATTTTGAGCCCCCCTGTATCCACTGCTCAAGCAGGCTCTTGTCTCCTGTCTGGTTATAAGCCCTGACACTCTGGTCTCAGCACCTTATATGGAGACACACCCAACTCCACACTTACCTGCAAGCAGGTGTTAGACCTTGAGTGTACCTGGGCAGAATGGAAAGGCCCACCCAGTGCCTTCCCTCCCATTCCAGAGTCCGGACCCTGTATAAAAAAAACATTCAGCAACCTTTAGTTGCTGTGCAAAAATATCCCAGACTCCTTCCAAGATGTATCACCTAATGGGAACACCACCTAAGTGTAGGACAAATATGGCAATCTGGCATGACCTGTCCTAGTGGTCCAGTACATTTATTTGAAGCAAGTCTGGAGCTGGCAATACTGTCTTACTCTTACTTGCAAAAGCGCATCAAATATGTAAAAATTCCATCTTTCTTGCACATAACATTCACTGGTTTTCTATTGAGTTAAGTTCTGGGTTTGGGTTGAGCCATTCCAAATATTGAATTTTTATCTTTGGAAGCCACTTTTTGTTGATTTTGATGTATACTTGCAATGTTGAAAGATTACATTTCTTTTCATCTTCAGATGTCTAGCAGATTCAGAACGTTTTTGGGCCAAATGAGGCTGGTATTCAGAATTGTTGCTTATTCCCTTCCTGTTGACTTGACCGTGGGGTGGCTGTATATATATGTAATATTTTCAGGTTTTGTTAGGTTTCTTATTAAAAAGCATGTTTGCTGTTTCTTTAACTAGTTACATTTAGCAATTCATGTTTAAGCTGTTTTTAATAAAACCCATATGGTGCCCCTTATGTTTCCTTGTTTTCATATTTTTTCGAGCCACTGGCCCTACATTCTGAATTGTTTGGATGTAAGTTTTCAAAATTGTTGGCCGTTTGACCCTGTTCAAGATTTTATAGGTGTTCCACCATCAGAAAGATAGCTTTTTGGGGATTTAGATACAAAATACTATTGCAGATTATAGGTTTGTCTCATTTATTGTCAGCAAATCTTTGTGGGTGTTCATGGATTTGATTCAAATCCATTTACCCTAACTCTAATTTTAATAATACATTTTTAGAAGTCACACCCTTTTCAATTGTTTGGATTTTTACTTTAGTTTTTAGACTTTTTCCATTGTCCTTAACAAAATCCCAAGTATAACATGGTACAAACTGATATGGTGAAAACGTTTTCAATTATATTTTGAATCACTCGAAAGGTCTTTATTTAAACCTGTGAGCTGTAATTGCTAGGACTCTTATTCGTATACTTCCATGTTCAAAATATATATTATTTAACGGTCATCTCTATAAATTCCATGTTACCACCTTTATATATATGTTTAAGTAACCCTTTAATGGAACAATTTTCTTTACTTTTTGGGCTTTAAGGTTTCCTAATGCATTCGCTAACTTGCCTTAATCCACGGTAAATACTCTGTTCTAAATTTTAAGTTTCAGTTTGTTTGTTTGTTATAAAATCATATTGAATTTTACCAATTAAATTTTTTGAGTCTATTTGATTTTTAATATGATTAGATAACAAAAGACATTATGGTGGAAATATGAGTTATCTATTGCTTTCTAGCTCACAATATCTTGATATATTTGCTGCATTTAACTTGCCTTTATATCAAATAATTGGCAATTGACACATGGATCTAATGTACTCGGCCTATGTGACCCTCCGTATAAGAATGAAACATTTTAAAGGTATTAATTAAATATCTGTCTAGTATTTTCAATATTTAAGACAACAAAGTTTCTAAAATGCTTCACACTATAGCATTTCACTATATCTGGCTGTCTTTAATACCTTTCATTCACCACAGAATAACTATGCTGTAAATGAGAGTTAAAAAAGAATCATAATTTAATCATATAATCTCTAGAGACACTGTTGCTTAGAGCCTTAGAAAGCATTGAAGCTGAAGTTGATACTCGGCTTCATGCTGATGGCAGTTACCAGGGAACTGATCATTTCAAAAGTGATATCAGCATTTTCAGCTCCAATTATTTTATTTATATTATTACTAATTTATTATTTTTTACCAACTTTCCTCTAATTGGGAATTACCGTATTTTTCGGACTATAAGACGCACCTGACCATAAGACGCAGCCAGTTTATAGAGCAGGAAATCAGAAAAAAAATATTTCATTTGTTTAAATGAATGTGAAAAAATCTCATGCAGTACCCCTATTCAGCCACACCACCAAAATGGTGTCACTAGAGAGCAGACTTCAGCGTCTTCTTACACAGAGCTCAGAGAGGGAAGGAATGGGGGAGGAATCTGCAGTCCGAGACAGTCTGCCTGTCACTTCTCTGCTGCGTCCACACACTCTGCATACAGTTCAGCTCCCCACAGCTCTGCCGGCAGAGATCACACAGCTGACATAGCTTATCAGCTGTGTGATCTCTCGGCACACAGCAGGTGTGCTGATTGTGATCACAGAGCTGGTCTCCTCTCCCTCTGCACACAGCTGATCTATCTGCCGGCAGAGCTGTCGGGGAGCAAAGTTGCGATCACCGGCGGCCGGATGGCTGCGGGTGGTCGCACATTCGGACCATAAGACGCAGGAACTTTTTCTCCCCAATTTTAGGGGTGAAAAAGTGCGTCTTATGGTCCGAAAAATACGGTATATACCACTGGCCTTTCCTCACGGTATTTTAAATTGGGATAATATACATACATGACCCATTTTTTTTATCAAACTGCACAAAAGAAAAAATGGGTGGCTTTGATTTCCCTACTGAGTCAAGTCCGCAGAGTGTTGGGGGTTCATCAGTTTGCCACACTGAACCTTTAATTCATTTCAAATATATATTCTGGACCATAATGTATAGTTTTTACTACCCAGACAATGTTTTCTGCAATATGTATATATGAAATTTAGTTTATATGATAATAAATAAATTGAGTGATGACATTTTCTTTAACATGTTTGGTTTTGTTGTTACAATATTGTAAAATTAAATAACCAGATCTATAAAAAATAGAGTGATAAACTGATGAAGATGTGCCTACTGATAAATAGGTAAAACAATGATCACTTGCAGAAATAGATAATTAAATGAATTTAAATTCATACAAAAGAAACTGGATCATTGAGCCAATTTTGGTATAAAATGTATATACAATATAGGACATGGTAGTACTAAATAACAATAATAGTAGTGATATCAATAAGCCTGTCATTAAAAGTCAGCACTATTTACTGTTAATAATACCTAGATTAAAGTGCCCTGAAGAAAGGTAGTGTTGACGACTTCTATGCATTCACTACTCTTTGACCCCTCTTCCCCTTAACACATCTTAATACCTAAAACCTACCCTTCCACTTCACAATGTAGTAGTATGGAAAATAAAGTAAACATCATAAATGTTTTCAAATATATTTTACATCCACATGCATCTTTAAACGCAGAAAAGGACCTAAAGGGGACATTCATATGGGCATCTGAAAATGCAGCATGTATGTCTGAAAAGTGCTGAACCTGATATGGATAACATGAGTGGCATTTTTAAATGCTCCCCAAACGAACACAGGGAGTGGGTGGGCACATTCCCCATTGTGAATGCTCTGTATTTTGTTTTCGTGTTGACTCTTATATTTTAAACCTTTAATACAATGGTTTATTTTAATGGGGTTTTATGATATCTATTTATGATATCTATTTCTAGAATTAAAAAAAAATTAGTTGGGAAAACCAAAGAAATATGTCTGAAAAAGAAAGTGACAGACTAGCAGAGTACCTTGGATAACACATGGTTAACCTTTGGGGTTTGTTCATGTGACTTTTGCCTCATTAGCTGACACTTTAACCATGATAAACATCCACAATGATAAATCTTCTTCCCTTACAAAGACAAAAAGGGGTCATACATAATACACTAATTTCTCCTGGCAGCATATGTGCTACTCATGCATTTTTCATTAGAAGCCTTGTATGCTCAGTCAGGTTATAGCTGTTCATCAGTGTGACTTTGTATGATAAGACACAAATCCCTTACACAAAACAAGCTGAAAATAAAAATTAGGCTTCTGCATCACAGTTTAGATTTCACTTTTAATTTCAAATATTGAAGCAAACTTGTTAATTTAGTGGATTATACTTAAGTGTAGAATCTTCTTCAGTTATTCATTTTATGCTGTAAAGTTATATATACAAATCTAACTATATATATATATATATATATATATATAAAACTAGTTGGACATGTTGGCTGCTATAAAACATTTGATAGAACATTTGATTGCTAGTATATACAGTTAATAAACAGCAGATATATAAAAAGTATACACTTTTATATTTATATATCTTATATATTTATATATAACATTTATATAAAAGTATACAGTGAGGAACAAAAGTATTAGGACACCCTGTGATTCTGCTACCACTTAGAAAAACAGTGCAATACAAATACATTCTTTACAAATCATACAATGTGATTTCCTGAATTGTTATTTGTTTAATGCTGCCTCTCACAGTGGGAATGCACATACAATGTGGATTTCAGACCCCCCCCCCCCCCCCCCCCCCCCCCCCCCCCCCATGATTTGTAAGTGGGAGAACTTGCAAAATCACAGTGTTCAAATACTTATGTTCCTCACTGCACATAAACAGTATAATACATAAAAAATAAAAAAATGAATGAGTAAAGTTGGGTTTTAATGGAAATAGGAAGAAAGGTTCTATGACATTTTCATATACATATTACATATTACAATTTATGGTGATGATCATTATGACTATCATGTAGCACTTATGAAGAATCAATATACAATAGCAAATGGAGGATAAATGGAAAAATATATATTATGAAAGACATCAGTCAGACTGTATCCCTCACTTACTTGGAGCCATTCCCAGTTGATTGATTTATTTTTACCCTACATTAAACAGGCTACAGACTTTAAAGGGTGGTCAGACATGAATGATCTGACAGTCCTCAGGGCATAGAGTCAATACTACAAAGCACTCCATAAACTTGTCGGCTTGGCTCTGTTCTAAAAATTGGCTGAATTGAAAGTCATCTCATGTTTTGGGGGGTCCTTTAGGAGTTGTTATCCAATATCAAAAATGTTGATGTATATTTAGCTGTTTGCTTGAAATTGGGTTTTAGCCTTTCTGCTGCTGGAATGTTTAATATTTAACATATACACTGAAGTATACCCTTATCTCCTTAACCCTCAACACAAGGCTAGATTTACATAGATGTTTGCAAGTAGTTTTTCTAGCATTTTCACTGAACAAATACTGAGTTCTACCAGGGCATTTAGTAAACAATATTTGAAGACGACTTTTGGGTTTTCAGCCCCATTTGGGGGGGGGGGGGGGGGTTGAATGCTTTTTGGATGCCTCAAGTTGTGTCTAAGAGGTGTTTGATGTTCCAATTTCTCCATTGACTTTAACCTCCTGGGCATTACGCCCTTGGATCAAACTGCACCTGTGCCAGGATTGGGCACAATCACCGGCTCTCCATGAGCCTGCAGCTGTTGTTTTTGGTTGATTTATGCAGCTTTTGCAAAGCAGTTAAGAGTTATTTTTACTGCTCAGGATTTCATGTTACATGTGGCTCTGGTTACTGCTATTGGTAATTAAAATTTACCTACAGCCACACTTGTTGTTATCTTATCATAACACTCAATAGAAACTATGCTCTTTGGACAGCATCTGCTTACAATCTACAGTTAAAATGCCCTCAAGCTTTAACCAATAACCTTGCCAAACAATGTCTCTGATTGATTTTTTTGTCAGAGCTTTTCAGCTCTTGCATATACAGTATGCTTGACCAGGTCCTTTCTCTTTCCTTCCAAGTCTTCCTGGAAGCTGTAGGCTGACCAGGAGATGTCACATTCTTCTTGTTGTCAAAGGATTTAGAATCAAATTTCATAACATTTCCTGTAGGTAGTAGACAAGTGTCAATATTTTGGTCCATATAGTGCGTATATTATACTTAAAGCCTTCGCCCTACATGCTAATACATTACATACCTGTCAAGTATCCCGATTTGGCCAGGAAAATCAAATTTTATATATGTCTTTCCCAGCCAAATCCAGATTTCAATAAACTCCATATTTTTCCCAGGATTTTGAAATTAGGGTAACTCCCTCCTTAGTTCCCACCCTACTTGTGCAGATGATGTGTGGGGTGTTAGGGAGAGTAATTCCCCTTCTCTACTAAGTTAGGCGGGTACTAAATAGGAGGGAGGGGAGGTAAATCTCCTCTTAACAGAAGTGATGTCAGTGCCCCACATCCTGTATTTGGAATGCAGAAATGTTGATACAGACACTGGAAGTGACATTAGTGACTGTCATTTGGGAAAACTTGGCAGATATGTATATCATTATATATTATTTTTGCATTAGTCATATGTTTTTAAATGTTTCATGATACTCATGTAAAATTATAGCACATGTATGCTGTCTATGTTGCATTATTATTTATAAAGGGTGTTAGACTGTGTTCTTTGATAAAATTGAATACACCTGGCAGTTGCCAGAAAGATCACTGTCATTAACAACATCCTTTTAGAATGGTTTTAATATTTTCACTCATAACCAACTGTGTTTATTGTTATTAATTTATATTTACTGTAATTAGAATAAGTTGAGTGAGTCCTATTTTTTTGGAATTCTAATTTTTTTTTTATGAGTGAGGGTTAGTTTCCACATACGTCGTGACCCTCTCCACTAAGCGTATACGTTTAGCGGGCTCCCGACGTAGCAGATAGACATTGCCTGCACAGCGGATGGTCTGTCTACACATCCGCCAGTGCAAACAATCAACGTATTCGACTACGTTGATCCTTGCAGCAGCGGAGCAGCTCTGTGCCATGGAGACAGAGTCTCTGCCAGGTATCCGCTACGTTGAGGTCCCCGAGAGGGTCCTGACATATGTGGAAACAAGCCCTTAGATTAGTATAGATCAAGGGTCTGCAACCTCTGGCTCCAGAACAGCATGTGGCTCTATGGCCTCCTTGTTGTGGCTCCCTGGCTGCTAGCAAGCCTCATCATACAGTACACACCACATGTAAGTGGACATGCTGTATTAGCGTTTCCCCTACAAATGTATAAAATCCATTTGTGTTGCATGGATAAAATACACGCAGGAGTATGTCAATAGCAATATTTTGTGCTTTGCGGGTCCAGGCTATAATTCTGTAGTGAATGAGGAGCCAAATATATTCTTTTTATAATAAAGGTTGCCCATCCCTGGAATAAATACTATAGGAAATTGATTGTTATGATTGTTTTCTTTGTTACATATTTATTCTTTTGCTTCATTTTCAGTTGTTCAACAGTTATTACATCTTGATAGCACAAAACACGTAATTTTATACATATTCCAACCTACCAAATTGTAGTTCTGTGCATTCTTTTCTTGATGAATAAATACATGTATAAATAGCCCTGATCCTGCGCACATGTTGGAGCGTCTATCTGTAGCATCAAATTACAGTAAATATATTAGGAATTCAACTAACTTACAAATTAATCCCCATTACACAAGCTTAGATTTTAACATTGTCAGGCTAAATTTAATGCAAGCTTTACTGATGAGCATGCCATCACCAATTAGTATGATTCTTTTAATTACATATGCACCTGTCATGTAGCAATTGCGCTTGAGCTTTAATAACTGTGTTAGGCTTTCGCTGTTTTAGTTTTACACCTGTATTTCAGTGTTGTTGGCTCCCTGCATAAATTATTTAAAACTCATCATTAGAGATGTGGTGTATATTTATGCCAATGGTGTTGTTAAAATATCACCATCTTTAAAATATAGGATTATAGGGCAGGGTCTTCTAGCCTTCCTGTGTCGTAACCTTTACCTGTGTGATGTCTCATCTCTAATTTATTGTACAGCGCTGCGTAATATGTTGTCACTATATAAATATAAATAAATGATAATAATAATTACCATCACATAATTTATCTTTCTCAATGTTCATTTTACACATTCTATTAATGCATTTACAGGTTAAGGGACTGCAGTATTTAGACAAGTGCATTGAGCTTCACATTACATCTGTTGGTGCTTTGTGGTTCTAATTATTGTCAATATTACCACTATAAAATGTTTCACCCTTTGTGTGCCAGCATTTCTGTGATTTGTTAGATTGATTTCTGGGCTGCTTTCTGGCCGAATTTAAGTTGGACGGCAGTCGATCAGTTGGCAAAATCGCCCACAAATCGAACTGTCTATGGCCACCTTCTGAAATCTGAAAGGAAAGTGATACCAAAATAAATTACAGCATTGAATATTGTACACGTTAAAATATGTATTTGTACCTTTACAGCTATTAGTATATCTTTGGTGAGTAACATAGGAAAATCAAAGTCCAAAGTCCAATAGTAGATGTATCATATAACTCTGAAGACATTTCTACGAGGTGAACATTGTACGACTACAATAAAGAAAATACACGTAGGGCACTTCTAAGTGTAGAAGTCGACTAATAAGATATTTATAGAAACTCTTGCCTTTCACAGATGTTAAGTGCAGCTTTTAGTGTACTCAGCAAGTAGAGCTCATGTAGCGAATAGCTCACTGATTTCTGTGCTTGTTCCTCATCTTACTGTCACTGACCTGAAAGTATGGAACACTGCCCATTGTACAGCAGAAAGCTTTGTATGGTGAAGGAACACAGCTGGATCACAGAACACACTAGGTAGAGAAAGCTTAACCGCTGTAGGGAAACTTGATAAACTGAATAGGCCTCCATAATGCATATACATTATGTGAATTTGCTAATAATGATAAATATACAAATATGAAAAAATATCCAAAGTAGAAAAATCGCAGTTACTTAGGAGACATTTGGAGATAATCGAGACATTTTTCCTAATATTACATATTCCTTTAGAGTAGTAAAGTTTTGGTTAATAGTCAATGACAAACTGACTAATATCGTTCAGAGCAAACTGTCTAGTTATGATCAGGTACGGAATCCCTGTATTACTTATCTAACAGTCTCTCGGGAATGGCTACGCTGCTTTTCATACCATCAATTTGCTCCCTCCAGAATTTGTTTTATTTCCTTTTTCTTTTGGTTGTATGGTCATTTGCTATTTGAAAACATATTTGTACACATTTTTTATTACAGATTAGAAATAAAGCTATATAAACTAAAGCACTCTGTGTCACAGAGAGAAGTAGAGAGAAAACGTCATCATCATTGACTTGTACCTGGGGCAGCATAAACATTATATATTGGCATTGATTTGCAAGGTAAAAGCATGTCATCCATTTTATAGAAAATGTTTTATACTTTAATCTGTGGGTTACTGGTGTCACTTAGCCTATGGGTGCACGATAACAAAAAAATTTATTATTCCTTTTACATCAATTCAATCCCAGCAGGATATATTACAGAAAATACGATTCTACTTCTATATAGGGCAGAAGCCTATCAAGCATTTGGCAGAAACATAATCTGCCTTATTTCCGGTTGTTATATGAGAGAAGGCAGTCTTGCCATTACAGATACTAAAGGGTTTTCAAAATGGCATATGGCAATTCTGTATATTCAATATAGTAAAACTGATGGATCTGGTAGTTTTTACAGCCAGTAAATTGAATGTCTAAAGGGAGCTCAGAGATTCTTACTTACCTAGATCTGGCTGACAGCAGACAAAATACAGCTCTCAGTGGATAGCAAAAGAAAGTAATAAGGTTAACATATTTACAAACTTGTTGGATTTGCTTGGCAATTTCATAGGATCTAAGGAGTGTTAAAATATCCTTTTTCTAAGTTTAGATTTTATAAAATGACAAGAAAAAGGAGTCTTTATCCCAATCGCAGCTTTATCTTGAAGTAGCGAGAATGCTTTATGGCAATTTGCAATCTAATCCACATTACTTTTACACAGTTATTCATACTCACAATTTATTAAAGACACACGGCAGAAATCTTTGTAGTGCTAAATATTTAACTTCTTTGACAGGTTCCTTTAAATCCAGACAATGTAAGAAATGTAGCAAATCAGTGTCTTTCTTTCAAAACTAAGTGGGGCTTTCCACTAGCAAATACTCTTGCCTGGCATTTTCTTTGTGAACAGCATTTTCCAACTATATATACTATATGTATAATTAAATAAGCTAATTTCTTCTATGTGACCTAACTAATGTTCTTTGCCCAATTATATTCTCCTTGAAACCCTACAGCTGACCTAAAATGCATTTTGCACAAAACAATGACCATACATCATCTTGAAGAGATTGCACAGTAGTTACTTAGTCTGGCGAATGGCAGCAAAATGTCATCTGAAATGAAAGGCACACAGCCCAGGGCTTATCAGGGAAAGCACAGATGATTCATGTAATATCATAAATAAGTAATATAGGCTTCATGTCTGCTAGGTTTAACTGCAGAGTTTCTCTTACTATTGCTGGTTTATTTCAAAGTAGCAATAATAATTTTACTTGTTGATAGTGACAGCTAGTAAGATAAGCTGAGCTGTTTGCACCATTCATATTTCAAGGTCACCGAGCAATACATTTTTTACAGGTCAGATTGTAAACAAGATCATATATACAATGCCCTGGACAGATATGAATGTAATTTAGGTTTTTCAAAATCATATTCTATAAACATGCATCTATGCTGTTATTGCTTGTTGCTGCATCCCAGTACTTCAGGATACTTAATACATAGAATGTGTACTATGTTGTGTCTTTTTTTTATTATTATTATTATTATTAATGCTAGTAAAAAGAATACAGAAGAAAGACAAATATTAGAGAAAAAAAATATTTGAGCATGAGCATAATGCATAAGTATGTTTTTATTTACTTAATAAGTAGATTACACAGAACTAATATTATTGTAATTGTCCTGTCATTGTACAAAAATTTTTTTTTAATGAATATACACTAAGGGATCAGTCTGATAGGGACTCCATGGGGGCATTTTTACAGCGATTCACATAGAGATGTTCTGTCTCTCAGCACTGCATTTACAGCCTGTTCCAGGATAGAGGAGGCACTGCCTAGAATACTTTTCTTTCTAAGTCTCTAGGCTCTCAGTAGTACATCCCCTTTGCTCAAACATGCTGGATACTGGCTTTTTCTTGGGAAGAGGTGCAGCACTGATAGCCTTGTGCAAGTTTCTCTGTGAATCTCCGTTTGTCTCCAGCTCTTTGTACTACCTTTTATGCTAATTAAAAAGGGGAATACAGCATGTTTATATAGGATACACAAACAGTTTCCACCTATTTTGGGTAAGGAAAAAGTGAGGGTCATAGAGCATAATAATATAATACCTCCCAATAATGTCTATAGATAGATAATAACCATCACATCCATAATCACACAAATTCAAATTCAACAAAACTATTTCATTTCACATGTATTGAAAGGCTTTAAAAAACTTAATTCTGCCTAAATTATATATACAAAAAATCTCATTTTACACATAGGCAGAAATTTTTATTTTAAGCCACAGGTAGCTAGCCCTCCTGCCAGGGATGTAAAATTTAGGTCCAGACTGGGCCATGGTATAATTATATTTGCCACAAGGGTTTTAAAATGTTATTTAATTAATTGCACAGACATGTTTTTTATTTTACCTTTGATTTCACTTGTGTTATAGTATTATGTTTTGCTTGTTCTACATTCAATGTTTTGGCAAAACTTACGTTTTTTTCCATATGAAAAGATTCTTCGTTTTATGATGAGAAGGAAAAACCTCCTAGATTTTTCAATAAATATCAAGGTTGGCTGTAATATTGTCCAAGTTTTTATTTATGCCAACTGGGTATTCAAAGTCCACGTTCTCCTAACAATCCACAATACATATTAAGGCTACAAAGATACCAGGAGATCATAGACTCAAACATGTCTACTTGGTCCAAGTATAAATTTGTTTTAGCAGATTAACTGTCTTGTCGGTTAAGTTCTCCATGTGTTATTGCATGTCTACATGTTTGGTGTCTTTGTAGTCTCAAAGAGCATTGTGGTGCTGAACATAATATAATTTGATCTCTCTACTTTGGAATTCTATCTTTTTATAAAAAACAATTTGGTGTAGAGGTGAGCATGTAATGTTATTTTCATGCTTTTAAATCTATTTAATAAGAAACAACCATGAAGGTTATGGTGAGAAGAGATTAAAGAAAAAAAGCCCTCAAAACAGGAGGCTTGATTGTGCTATGCACTGCTCGAAGTTGTGGGCTTTTCGATTCCTTCAATCCCTTCTCACCATAACCTTCAAGGTTGTTTCTTTATGGTCGGCACCCAAGCCCTACTCCATGCATCGCGCTGATGATGGCTAGAGAGCCTAAAACAGCTGTATGCAGTTTGGAATAAATGGCTCTATACTGTAAGGCTATATTTGCACTGTACACCAGCGGCTCTGGATGTGTATTTGGCTGATGGAGCGTAAAATAATAATTTACATGGCTCCACCCACCGTCATGAAATGAAATTTTTTACCCAAACTTTTGGGATTTTTGATGGATTGGGACATGTAAATACCTTAAGAAGGCTTAATTGTGCTATAAATCTATTTAATAAAAGAATAAGCTCACAGTTGATACCTTGAAAGCCCACCTTCTAATGTTCTAATGTTTACTGGATTATATTGGATAGTTTTAAATCATCTGAATTAAGATGCTGGCATCAAGTGCACCACCTAAGGTTTAACAACTTACTATGTAAGTATTCCGGTCTATATTTTAACTTTAGTTTACAAATATTTTTTTTTAATTCTGACAGCTTTCTGCTATTTATAGAGCCATTGGTTTATTTTTTTAATTAAAATAACTAAGAATTTGAGCAAAATATATATATTTCTTTATGACTTTAATCCCCTCTCCTCAGTAGATCTTTTTTGGTTTCTTTAGTTAATTTGCTTTCGCACTTTTCTATTCCCTCTGCTCTTTTTTTTTACATAACTGATCTTCTGTCAGTCAATTTCGGGACTTATTGCTTGCAGAAATCTTTTTCATACATGTCCTATTAGCAAGATAGCTGAGAGAGAAAAAACACTTTAAATTGATGTAAGTCATTTATTCCAAATTATATGTAAGCAATTTCAATGTGTGTGTGTTAAATTCCAAGATGATGTTGCTAAAATGATCTAATCAGCCGATGATCTCATCAGACTCTGCTTCTTTTAAAATAAATCTTCAACATGTTTCAAACATAACTGGAAAAAAAATGTAACAAAAGTATTCCTAATCATCACATTAAAAAAATAGTGTGGCTTAGTAAATCATAAATGAAAATAGTTTTACTGCCTTTAAGGTGACTGCTAGGGTATTTTTTATTTTCCAGAGAGAAGCAGTAGGTACTATAGATATGTTTTCTACTTCCTTTACCTTTTTCCAATTCTTCTTTTTGTTTTCCTATTTACCTCTCCTTGTAAGGTTCCTTTTAGCACAGTCTAGTTTTGTCAATTACTTCAAATATGTCAAATGTCCAGTTTGCATTGGAATTTTGTCTCATGTAATCATACAATATATTTAAAACATTTGACAAATGCTTTTAGAAATAAAGTCTATGAATTGGGAAACCCACATTCATGCTTCTACACCAGGGCTACCCAAGCGCCTTAAAAAAAAAAAAAAAAGTAGTCAATTTTAGTAGAGCACAAGTCAAGTGTGGGCACACCTGCTCTACACAGTATGGCAGTAGTAGATCCCTTTAGCTATCTGACAAAACTAGCTTTGCTGCACTTAAATTCCCAAAAGTATTGCCCGTTAAAACATTAACTCTTGTCTCAGTCCACAGTCCAGCTGGAGAGAATTCCGTTTTGGCTTACAATACTATATAGGATGCCAGTCAAGTGTGCATTGAATTTATTTCAGTTTGTTAGGAAGTGTTTTTTATTGTTAGTTTTCAATAGAGTAGACTGTATATTTAATAAAGATAGTATACATTCGCCCTGAGCTTAATAAATAGAATAAAACTAATAAAACATAAACTAGTAAGGAAAGGGAGTTCTGAATGTGATGTCTTAGCCAGCATGGCATCCACTGCTTTGACCAGGTTCTTTCACCTAGTACTGGTAGGGTATTAAACCCCAGGGGGTTAAGTGCACCAGTCCAAATAGGTCTGCAGATGGGAGAAATGTCAACACCCCATGCACCTTTTTGTGTGGTTCACTTTGTGGTTTGGACTTAATGATATGTTGTGCTTCATGCACTGTCAGTTCTTAAAAACAAGCTTCACTGTTTTTAGAAATCAGAAAACCTAAAAATGACATGCAGAAAAAGAAAGAAAATAAAGTGTTGCTCTTACTACTTCCACCTAAATAAAAGAGTAGGAAGCATGCAGTAATAGCTTTACTCACTTTTCCTGTCATTCAGCAACTCTTTATTTAAGTCATATTCTAGTTCTTATCATGTGACTTCATTCTTTACAAGGCCTGTTATTGAACTTTCCACCAGAGTCTGCCAATCCTTGGGAAAGGTGAGCAAAATTATTGTTGCATGCTTCCCTTCCCTTATATGCATATTGGGGAAGAAAATGAATAACCAATCTTTCCAAGTGGGCAGAGGCAGATTGATGAGTATGAACAGTAAACTACTGTAAATGACACTAGATAAAATTCACTTTAAAAAACACTTTTCTGAACAGTTTGACTTAATGTTTGGCTTCTGTGTTGGCAAGAATTTCCTTTTTATTCAAAAGTAAGAAATCAGTTGAAACTCTTTATTTACATATGAATAGTAATTTAGGAATAGCCCAAGGTTTAGGTGATACTTTATTCCCTTCTCTAAGTAAACACCTCATTCCTTCTTTTATATTCTCTTATGTATTACTAATATTATTTGATTAAATCATCCTATATCATTTAACTGTAAATATGTAAGTGATTCCATATAAATGTAAAAAATGTCCTTACTACTTTACTGCTCTGTTGAAATATGTAGTGAAGTAAGTATGTGTAAAATAAGGAATGAAGATATGTCCCAGTTCTGCCATCCAGCAGATTTTACTATAACTGAAGTGATTTATTTTCGCAGCTCATGTTTCCTAGACCAGTCGACCATAGCTCCTGTCTTCACTTTATACATTTATATGTATGTTTACACTTTATAATGTTGTCTTGGAAACCCCCACAGGAATAATTGTATAATAGATAGTTTTGGACTATCCAACTGTTAAAACATTTATTAATCAAAGTAGGTGAATGCCATTAGGTTTTAGGACAATTGGTGTTTTGGTGGTGTGGTCGAACACAAACACAATTTACCATTGTATGGCTTTTATACTTCTACCACCTCTAAAACATAAATTAGTTATTGTGCAAAATTATTTACTTGGTCTTTATATATAGTTTACATTTACAGAATAGGTACCCCTTATGGCATCAATGCAGAACTTAACTCAGTCTGCAACATCCTCTCGTTCCCTTCCCAGTGTTTTTTCTATTCCCGGAACTTTGACTTGTATATGACCATCATTTTGTCTGCTGGCTTTCCAACCTATTTCTACCAATATGGCTGTGAGTTGTGAACAGCTTGATTCCTGTACAGTCTAATATTATCATCCTACCATAAATTAATCCGCTGCCTGAACTTTCAGACCATACTATAGAACAGACAAGGGCAAACTAAGGCCTTGGGACCAGAACTGGGCTCTTTGTCACCTTGGTGTCAAGACTCTCTGGCTCCCCTGAGCTCATTCCCTGCAATATCTGGAGATAATGCCTAGAGGATGATTGTTTGGGTCTCCACCTAATGGCCATAGTTTGCCTGCAATTGAATGTTTAAGATTACTATCAAAAATATCTGTTATCTGTTATTTATATTTTCTTTTTTTACATTTTCTATCCATGCAGGCATCAATGCAGAACTTTACTCGGTCTGCAACATCCTCTCGCTTTCACAAAGAGGTTTAGCAACCACTATGAAGAAGCGCTGTGGTTAACACTGTGCTAGTGGGCACTTCTTTTTCTTAGATTGTAAAACTCCAGGATCAGGAGCAGACCATTTCAATAGTATAATATGGCTTTACATGTAATGTTATGATTAACCATTGTTCCTTTGTAGGTAGACAAAGACACAAGCAGGAAATCTAGAACCAATGGACAAAATGGACAATGATCAGCAATTGATCGACTAAATGTGCATATTTCGAGGTTATGAAAAGAAAGGGCATAAATGGCATAAAACAAAGAGGATGGTGATATCTAGTGATGAGTGGCATAGGCAATATTGAAATTCATGTTATTTCGCGAATAATTCTACTTATATTCAATTCAATATTCACAATTTCGATTGCAATCACATTGCCATTGCCTTCATAATGGTAACATGCTATATTTATTATCGCATTGTGAATATATGTTTGCAATACATGGCCGTAAAGCTTCCCGATGCATAATATCGCAAATATTTGAGATTGCAAAATTTGCGAATTCTTGAATGCCCGATATTCGCTGAATACATTCGCAATTCTAATATTTGAGCTCAACATTAGTGATATCAGCTGCATAAAGGTAAATTAAACTCATTGGTTTGGTTGTTTCAAATGGGCAACTCAATGTAAGGACCTCTGCTTTCCTGGGTACTGCTGGTGGCACTGGGTTCCCTGGTCCCCAGCAGGTGGCTTTCTGCAAGTGTGGGCTAGGTTGAGGACACCGGTCTCGTTAGCTAGAGGCCTATAAAGGTGTGTCTCACCCTCCCACACTTGCCTTAGCATTGTACCTGTAATCTGTACCTAAACTCTGGCATTTAATCTGTACCTGGCCTTAATCTGGACTCTGAACTCTGGTCCCCTTTACTGGGACTTTCTGTGTCTACCTGTTTGTGGACAGTTCTGATCTAAACTCTGGACTCTGTTTGCTGATCACTGATCCTGATCCCCAGCACCTCGGTCTTGTTTTTGCTTTCTGTTCCAGGAAGTCATCATTAAATTCAGTTTTCACCATATCCCAGTCTGGTGTCAGTGTATGCTGCCTGTCCTGGTCACACCCCTGTCCAGATCCCTGGCACTCAATCAAGTATTGAGTATTGTGCCAGTTGCCATAGGCAGAATTGAGAGGGAAAAAAATTATTTGTTCTATATCTACTTGTCCACCCCAAAATAAGGGTAGTAGTAGTAAATATATCTTTTTAGCCCCTACATTCCTCCACTGACCTACTAATGACATCCCCACTCATAACAACATCACATGCATGGCTTTTAAACTTTACTAGGGTTGCGGTTTTTTCCTCTTCCCACTTGCTCCTACTTGGCACTTTCCTAAAAAGCCATGAAACCCCACATCTTCAGTCTGGTCTACTCATCTTTTCATTCCTAACATCACCACCTTGCCAGTCCCATCCCTCCTACCTATTGTATACTTTGTTCCCCAACCTCTTGGATTGTAAGCCCAATTCTCACATGTCAATCTGTACAGCTTGTGTTGCATCTGAAGTTTTTTGCATAGCGCTGCGTAATATATACATGCTAAATAAAAATTATTAGCCAGAGCTTTCTCCAAGGATAAAGTATATCAATGAGCACATCTGTACTTGTAAGAAAGGATTTTAGGATTTTAGGATTTTTAAGTGAAAATCAAAAGGGTAAATTTCAGAAATGAAAAGAAAACAAACAATGGTGTCACATTTAGAAACTTGCAAGCTACCATAAATTACATATTTTTTTTAGGGGGCGGGGGGGTTAATATGCTTTAAACTTGAAGACTTCTTAAGCCAATAAATTTAGTTGTCAGTTAAGTGACAATAGAATTTAACATGCTACTAGATGGCTACATTTTTAGTTACTGTACTTTTCAGACTATAAGACGCACCTTTTTACCATTAAAATCAATGGGAAAGTGTCCCTGTGTCTTATGGTCTAAATATGTAATAAACTGCAATGCAGGAGGCAGAAATGTTTCCTTTCCCTCCAGCCAAGCTAAAAGAAACACTGACTGAGATCTTATCTGCATTAGCACTACCCATTCTCTGAACACACTAAGCAACTTATGGAGAGAGACGATTTACAATTAGATAGCATGAGTTATGTATTTACATTAACATTCTGCATTGCATAAATACATTTTGTGACTCATATCTCCTCCCATACGTAAATAGGAGCTTATGGGTTTAAGTTTTTCAGTGCCAGATTGTAAAATGTGTCTCTTCATAAGTTGGTCAGTGTTTTTAGAGAATGGGCACTGCTAGTGTATAGACACATGCTAAAGTTTCAACCCTGATATTCTACTGGAACTTAGACCTCCCTCCTGGCACTGGCCTTTTGGCTGGAGGAATGCAGAGTTAATACTGCATTGTCCAGTCCTGCCTACTTTGCTGGAGCATTCTGTATATTCACTTCATATCTGAATGGCTGTGTTTTTGTTTATTCCCCTAATTTTCCAAACTTTGGGTGCGTCTTATGGTCCGATGTATGTTATAGTCTGTAAACTACAGTGATAAGTAGTGGAAGGAGTTTGAAGGTCTTTTAAACATTTATGTAACAAAAAATAACGATTGGCAGTGGCAGTAGGTACTTTAACCATAGATTATTTTAAAATTAGAATAGAAATGTTATGGAAAACTTGAAAAGGCTTTAGAAGTGCACTGACCATATCTGATGATTTAGTAAAATGTGTTTCTTATTTGAAAAATCTTTTCTTTTCTTTAGTAGATCATCTCTTTAACAGATCATCTGTAAGAGTATTTGATCTAGCATGTCAAACATACTAGGAAATTCTTTATAAATAAGATAAATGCTGCCATACACTGATGCCCATGAGATAGATCAGCCTTCAAACTTAGCATGATGACGTCATCACACTGAGCCCGATATCGAAGGAGCTCAAGACAGGGGTGGCCGCATCAGATGGGCGCTAGATAGATGGTCGCGAGCGCACACAGCGTGACGCCAGCGTTTGAAGCAGCCATCTATTGAGGGCTATCGTCAGGTGCATGGGCACCTTTACAGTCTTCAGCAACAGCAACTAGGAATAAGCGCAGAAAAAATGTTCTGCTTCCTTCACATTTGTGTCCATTAAATAAAGATTATTTTTCATTTAAGAATCAAAATATACAAAATGTAAAGTCAACCTCTACAATCTCATAGATAAGTCCTGTTTATCTTCATCAAACCCATTTGATTTGAATTACCTTATATTCTTGTGAATTACCTTATATTCTCAATGTTCTGAAAGCTTCCCTCGGCTTATAGTCAGGTTTAGTATTTGTTTGATTACCGTATTTTTTAGGCTATAAGATGCACCGGACCATAAGACGCACCCAGTTTTTATCAGCTATTTCTGTGTCCGTGGGAGCTGCAGAGTGATTGTAGTTCCCACGGACAGGAGAACTATAGATGCAAGTTCAGCTATAACTCTTTCTTCATTGCCTATGGCAGTAGCTCTCTGAGCACCAGCCGGCATATCACATCTGACAGCTCCTCTAGCTCCCTGGCTAATCTCCATGCCGGGAGAGCTAGCGGGAAGCCAAGGTGTGACCACCGGCGGCTGAGTGGCTGCAGGGGTCACACATTCAGACCATAAGACGCAGGCACTTTTTGCCTCCAATTTTGGGGGTGAAAAAGTGCGTCTTATGGCCTGAAACATACGGTAAATATCATATAAAAACACATCTGTGGCATTCATTCCCAAAAAAGATGTTAAAAACTATTTTGTGGGCCAAATATATTTATGCCTCAGCCCAGATTTGATTTACAGATACAGAGAGTTTTGTGGTTGAAAGGAAATTTATCTAAGCAACATAGGAGGGATGGCATTCTATTTTTAGTTCTAATCATTTTATTTTCCTAAATATTTCTTGCAGGCAAAAATAAAATAAATATTACATCACATTTGAAACTACCATCCAGAACAGTTTTCATTTTGAATAAAGAAAATACAGCTTTCTTGATTACTGTGTTGAATTTTGACTCTTATTCTCTGAGCTAAGGCAGAGACTTGTGGTGTACAATCTTCCTACATTTTCTATCATTAAAATTATAAAAGAAGAAAAATCTGTAACACTGCTGCTAAAAGCTGGAGATGAACTAAGCAGAACTTCATTTTCTGTTGCCAAGGAATATGGCATCATAAGATGATGAACTCTACAGTGACCTAAATTTATTAAAGAGCAGAACTCCATGCTGGTGTTCCAAGCTCTCGCTAGCAATTACCGCACATTAGGCAGAGGAATGATTCTCAAAGGGGAAATGTCTAGTCTTTAAATCAAGCAGCAGTGAAGTCAGTTGACAGCAAATTACTGTTTGCATATTTGCAAATATATATATATATATATATATATACACATTTCTTTCTAGTTCAATATAATTTTAATGGTGGAAGACACTTTTATAATAGAAAGGGTCGTACATCTCTATGCTTTGCTTTAACTTTTTCTCATTTCTACTCAATCTTTTATGTATTGCATTTTCAACCTCTGAACTTTGTTGGAAGGATGTTTCATATATTGCAAAGCTATTCTTCAGTTCCAGTCGCCTTCATTCACAAAGACAACAATTGTTGCTCACAGCATGCTGAATCTAACTGTAAATGTTGTTCCTAAGAAGATAGAACTGTTTGACCTATTAAGCATTATCAAGACATTTTTTACATGGTCAATAAACAATACTATTCATGTTTTTTTAAGGTTTAGATAACTAAATCTACTTTCCAATAATATGTTATATACCATTTTTTCTGTTTCTAATTGTGTAGGAAAATTGCTTACTGTAAACTAAAGTATACCTTGGAGAAAATGCTTTTCTTGACTATGATGTGGTGCATGTTTAGTTGGTAAAGTAAAGACCTTGTTGTCTACTGACCAGGTTAGAGAAGGAATCTTGAACTAGTTATTTAGGCTCACAGACTCCCTCTCAGGCTTTATTAGTCCCAGGCTTTCACTTCAGGTGCTGGACTTGGAAAGGGTCAACAAAACCACAACATACCTTCAACAGCTCGCATAAAGCAGCAAAAGACCGCACTCCGATGTGAATTAACTTTATTCATTATCTATCCATATAAGACACAGACATGGCCCCTCCAGGGGAGCCCCCTCTGACACGGTTCAGTTCAAAGTAACCTTATTTGTAGAGTCCCTGGAACTAGACAAGATTAACTGCTTCTATGGTTTCTATACAATGTGGTATGTGTCTATACAATGTGGTATATGCCAAAAATACATGGGCAAATTAATGAACAAGGTATATCTCACAAATTGATCAATCCAATCGGTGTAGTGGGTCCCGATGCATTTCAAATGATCCTATTTTGTGAAATATTAAAAATATTAAAAAATATAGCCTTCTATTCACAACTGCCAACCACAGGGTATTTTTTTTCTTGTAGGGACATAGTTGCCTGTAAAAGAGAAAGTAATCTGCCATGTAGAAGTTACAGAAAATCAACATGGGTTGATTTGTCAATCTCAAGTGATTTACTTGATCGTCTTGTATCTGGCGGTCCAGGTAACTACCGTATATATACGGGTATATGTATGTATAGTCAGCCAGGGTCCACTCACCTAAGGTTAATTTCCATGCTGAATGCTTCAGGCAGGCAGCTTCCCTCTTCAGCTGATTATTTTCTCTCTGAGCTCCTGTGAGCTCCATGGCTTCCGACTCACAGCTGATCGATGTAAACAAACTCCACACTGCCGCCTGGTGGCCGGTTACTAGTACAAATACAACACTCCATAGCCTATGGTTAAAAAATAAGAATTGCTTTGCAAAACCCATCCTGTAATAATAATAATCCTGTGTTCTCTTAAATTTATTGAGGTTGTGGCACGAAGATTAATCCTAGCAGCATAACCTTGAATTAAAGTAAACTGTTTTGGGAAACAAGTTGGTGGTTTTAGTTTCAGCTTAAGATAAACTTGCCTGAGCTGATATAACAGTGTGAGTACTGACTGTTCATTATTGAATACCTATAGTGTACCAGGTTAATCACTTTCTTCTACTTTTATTCTAGAAGCTCTTTATGTCCAAAAAAGTCTAGAAGTAGTAGACAAAGCATTGTATTTGTAGGAACCCTCAGAGATAATGAAAGCAAGGTTTGGAGTCCTTGGGGAAAAAAAACAGGAACAGCCGTTACCGGTTGCAATGCCTCAGGGCTCTGCAATGTGATATTATGAACTACGTTAAAGATAAAATGAGTTTCTCTACTGAGAACATTAAAGGTTCTGGGCAGGTAAAACACAACTCAGAATCATGCTAACCTGCAAGTAACATGGCGAAACACAATTCTGAATGATATTAAGTATTGTTTTACAATTTCCAATGTGTATTGTGTTGACTTTGAAGTGATGTTCCTCAGAAATCATCAGGGAATGCACAGATTTTTAATAATGTATATACAGAGAGCATTTTTGCACTATCTGTTGAAAATCCACAACTGCAATTGAAACTGCCCATATAAAGAATAAACACTTACCATATATACTGGAGTATGAGCAGACCCGAGTATAAGCCGAGGTACCGAATTTTATCTACAAAAACGTATTATGTAATTGTTTATGTAATTTTAAGCAAAACCCTCAAATAGTTGACTATTCCTTTGAGTTTTAAATTAAAGAATGAGAAGGGTTAATAACCGAGGGCGCTTTGAAAACAATTGTCTCCTGGCACTGGCCTTTTGGCTTGGCCGGCAGGAGTATAGCAAAGATTTGTTTTCTGGCACTAGCCTTTGCCTTGGCTGGATGAATAAAAAAGTATACTGCATGCATAATCTCTGCATATTCCGCTGGAGTATTTCTATCCCCACTTTATAGATTTCTGGCTTTTCTAATGTTTTTCTCAATTTCTCTCCAAAATTAGGGGGTCCGAAAAATACGGTACATCAACTTTTTAAATCATTAAGATAACAGACTTCAAGCCTAGCAATAACTGGTGAGGGCAGCTGTGTTTAGCATATACATCTAGCAATCATTTTGACTCTTAGTATTATACTTGGAATATAGTATAAGCAACAGTGGTCCAGTAAATAGCCCTTGCATAGAGAGGAGAGTTTGCTTCTCAAGCAGCACTGGAACAGGAATAGAGTGGAAGGAACAAAAAATAAGAGAAAAATAGGGAAGAAACCATTTTTGTTTTATTTAGGAAAAAAGCATTAATTGTAAATTGGAATAGTTCTTTTTACATGAAGGTTTGACAACCGTTTAACCTCCCTGTAGGTTACATTTCAGTACAGTACATTTCAATAGATAACAATTTAATTTGTTTACATTTCCCACCAAGTCAGGCCTCTAAACTCTTAACATCAGTTAAAAAAAATTACTGGCAAAATACTGCAGCTCCCCTGTGGTTCATATACAGCTAGGAAGACCCCAATTTCCCCAAGTGCTAATAAGGTGATGGCATGCAACACCTATTTACCCTAAGTCTGTAACTAGGCTTCCTGACACTTGAAATTTAGTATAATAACCCCCCTGGCAGTATTCCAGAGTGTGTCTCAGAGTAGATTTCCATTAGCAATATTGGTAACCCTGAGCCACACTTGGGGTAGTGCACCCTCTCCAGCCAGGGCTCATCGCTGGAACCACCTCCCTGATGCCAATGAGGATGCCAGGGATGTCTATTTTTCCTATTTCATTATATCTATAAATAACATGCAAAAAATAACATATAAAATAATGTTGGTTAGAATACTATCTTTCAAAGGTAAGTGCTGTAACACTGTTCTTTTTGCTGACCATATTGATAACCCACAGTCTAAGAACACTGGCTCACCAAATCACAGTCTGCCGTTTGGAAGACACAGGTGTACTTTAAGTGTATTGGCTACTTAGGCTTAACTGCTACTTCTTGACATTTAGAAAGCACTCCACTTACTATCTGCCAAGAACATTTCTAAGCAGTGTGAGCCAAGGCAGGGTTTGAATTGCTGCGGTCACCATGGAAACAAATAGCAATCTAATCATTTAAGTGAGCTCCTGCAATGTTTAACCTGATCTTGTCATCTGAGAGAATGTGTTTATTGAGAAAGACTTTATTAATTACTAACTCATGTTGAAGAAATAACATCTTGTACAGTGAGGAAGGAAATTAAGTTGGTTCTCTATTGGAAGTGATTTAAGAAGATGCTTAGAAAAAAATCTGAAAGGATATAATAGTAGAATGCAATCACACATTTTTTTCTGGTCATATGAAATAGTTCTCTAGAGTTTCATATTTTCAAATACAGCAAGTTTGGAGTTCATGTGATACCGTTTATTGGCTAACTGAAGTCATTAGAAAAGCAAGCTTTCGAGATATCGCAGATCCCTTCTTCAGGCTAATACAATCCTGGTTTTTGAAACTCACATTTATACACAAAATAACAAGGTCATAAAGATTTTAACAAAAGCAACAGTTTTGTCTTGACACACATGACTGATTGAGGTGAGAGTATATTTTCTAATAAAAACTAACTAATGTGGATAAGGCATTGCACACCATGCTTCACCCTCAAAGTCTATAATAAAGTTATTATTCACAGGGGAAAGGGAATAATACATGTACTCTAAACAGGGCCGTTTCTCCCGCTATAAGTAGTATGCAGGAGTACACCACACGTGCATAGCGACTAGCACCCCCCCCCCCCCCCCCCCCCCCCCCCCCCCCCCCCAGGAAAAATACTGCAGTTCCCCATACATATACATTCATATACAGCTAGGAAGACCCCGATTGCCCCAAGTGCTTATGAGGCGATGGCATGCAGCACCCATTTACCTAAGACTGTAACAAGGCTTCCTGTCACTTGAAATTTAGAATATTAACCCCCCTGGCAGTATTCCAGAGTGTGGCTCAGAGTAGATTTCCATCAGCAATATTGGTAACCCTGAGCCACACTTGGGGTAGAGCACCCTCTCCAGCCAGGGCTCATCGCTGGATGCCAGTGATGATGCCGGGGAGGTGCCCTCTCTATATGCCGGTAATGAATTACAGACATAAGCGTCAAGGGCATTTGCATCCCCAGTGTCAGTGATCACAACAGGAATGTGCAAAGGACAGAAGAGCATACTGGTTTCCTGAAATAATTTTACGGCCAGGGGGGTTACATTATTATTTACAATATTCTTGCTTTTTCCAGATCTAAAACACCAAAACATTATTTTTAAGAAGGGTCTGAAGACAGAAGGATCAAAGGATCAGTTTTTTTACAAATGGTGTGAATATTTATTTTAATTATCCAAATCATTATTTTAGCTTATCTGTCTAACTCTTCATGTCTTTGTTTTTGCCAGCACACTTGTACAAAAGTATTATTCATAGTCCAATGGATACCACATATAGTAAACATCCCTTGGTGTAAACAAATCTTACCTTATCAATCCTAGGGAACCCTTATATACATGTAAAGTCCACCCTACTCACATGCTGGCTACAATGCTTAAAACAATTCTATATGTTTCCACACATCACAGAATATATTACCACTGTCTATTTCAGAATTTCTTTTGGATCTCGCTATGCATTTCTGTGTTCATTATATTGCATTCTTCAACTGAATCAGGTTGTAGCTGCACTCATTCATTATAATGCTATCATTTAGAATATTTTATAGCTATGCAGAATCATGGCCAGTAGAAGACATATGGACACGTTTTGTAGAGTTGGACCCACAGTGATGTCATAACATTCCTTTTGGTATCCACCATTGATATTTGCACACTCTACATTTCAATTGCATATTAAATATTTTTTCTTATATGCCACATGTTTTAACATTAAGTGTAAAACACTGTGGTTTCATAATCATTACAATATCTTCTCCTCTCTTGGTTTTATGTGGTGAATTGTTACAAATTAGAATTCTTTTTTTTTTTACAGACAGTTTGTTGACATGTTAGAAAAATGACCCAATACCTTTAATTGTAGTCCTTTTTTCCTCTTTCATATGTCATGTAGTGGGCATTACTAGTACTTAATCTGTGATATATGCTGAAAATGTAACTGCAAAATGTAATTGCATTTGTATTTATTGGAGAAATCCATCTTATCCAATTAAGTTTAAATAGTGACATTTTTAAGTACAGAAATTCTTCAAGGACTGGAGAGCATGTATATGGGGAAGAAAGATAGATATGTGGCATTGCAAAAGGTCAAATGCGCTGATAGTATCACTTGCTCAAAGGATAATCAAGCCTAATCCTCTATTTTTAAACAGACTGGTATGTAATGATTTAGAAGAGAAAAAATCTAATATTCTACAATGGAAAAATCAATGACAGCTCAATTGTCATGGACATTTTCTATTTGACTCAAAGTAAAAATTTATGGGTAAAAAAGACATGTTACATATAGGAAAGAAATCATAATTATGTAAGAAATACACACCATGCTCCAACATTTCACTGGGTCATAATTCAACATATGTTTTTTGCAAGGAGGAAGCATTTGAAACCATTGTCTTGTTGTTATTCGTGCCTGTTAGCATGACCCATTTTATCATACCCTTGTATGCGAAAAATTCCTTACAAAATTAGCTGGGTGGGTGCAGTGTGCTTTCTAGACTTTTGGGGGCCCAATGCAAGTTCTTGGATGGAGACCCCTCCCAAAGGGGGGTAAGTGTAGCATTGGCTGCTCCTCTACCTACTTCTTACCAATACCCCCCATTGGCAGACAAGCAGTGCTGTACTGTACGGGCACACTACTCCTCCTTCCTCCTCCTCACCGATAACCCCCCCCCCCCCCCCCCCCCCCCCCCCCCATTTTGTCAGCAGACCAAAGTGATTGATGCTCTTAGCTTATAAAAAATGAGGATGGATGATAGGTTATAAATGATAGAGTGACACACCCAGATTAAATAATCAATGAAAAGTTTCCTAAACCAGGTGGATATTCCTTCCCTAGGTGAGGGGACATGGAGAGAAGTGACACCATAAATTAATAAATAAGTTACATTAAAAAGTCTTTACTACACACATCAGGACTTACACATAACAACAGGGCCCTTTACAGTCATAGCATAAAAGCATCTGCCTTGACCTATAGTATTATAAAATCATACATTTTACAGTACAGTTTTCATATGGTACAGTAAACTATTCCAATTACATCTCCAATATGTTTCGTCCTCTCTGGCTTCTTCAGGGAGAATTGGCTGTGCAGAAAAACATAACAACAGATCACATACATATACATAAACATCCATAATGTATCAGTATATACCAATGCATACGAACATGTGGCATTGATTTAAAATGTGTAATACATATCTAAAAACATACAAATATATTATGTAACTCAAAACATATCTCTAGCTTCTTTGGTATAAAAATGTCTCAAACAAAACATAAAATGCTGATCTTCAGAAATCACTCAAAAAATCACTTACTGTTGCAAAAGTAAGCATGAATATATTGCTTTACTTGCATCACCTCATCATTCCGGAAAAAAGTTGTCACTTGCAATATAGATTATTGGAGCTGAATGATCTGATGAGCCTTGGCGGAGAATTATATCCAAATGGCGACGGCATGTATTTAAATATACCTAAACACATACCACATGTGAATAAACATCACTTACTTCTGGAGCTGGTGTGCAAGTGAACGCAATGGAGACAACCAGTTTCACAGCCTTCTGTTTTGACTAATGATCCAGGACCTAACTCCTGATGAAGCTTCGATAAGCAGGCGATACCTGTTGAGAATTATTCACTTACCAATCTATTTGATAGAAGCCTTTGTAACTAGCATTATTGCTAATAATTTTGTACATGTATTATATTGATTTGTTGTTTTTTCTTATATCAATCCTTTGATCTTAATAAAATTTTGTTTTTATTTGAATATTGTTGTCTTAACATATTGTGCCATTAACCTTCTGAGCGTCTGGCCCGAGTTAACTCGGGCTGAGTTTCATGCATCATGAAACTCAGCCCCAGTTAACTAGAGCCGCGCTCTAGGTATCGCCGTCTTCCTACGGCGGTCGGGAGCACCGGCATGTATGCCGATGCTTCCGGGTCCGCCCCCGATCGCGTCACCAGTGACGCGAAGGGGGCGGGGGTAGGCGGCGCCATAGACCTCCGTCAAACTGGAGGGGCGTTGCTTTTCTTCAGCATAAGTCCGGCGTCTCCAGTGACGCCGGGCTTATGTTAATGACCTCCAGCTGAGCAGGAAATCACGGCGGAGCATATTGTGCTCCGCCGCGATTGCCCGTGGCACGGTTATGAAAAAACCGTGCCACGTGGCAAACGCTCAGAGGGTTAAAGTCCCAGGGGCTAGCCACCTCATGTATTGGTCGGGGGTTTCTGGCCAATTAAATATTTTTTCCCCACTACAAATACTGCAATATTAGAAACACAAACTTCCTTCCCCAAGATGGAAGGGGATAAGCAGACCCCAATGGGGAATTCCAATGAATAAAGAGTTGCAGTCTGACCAATAAAGACAAATAGGTAACTGGAGGAATAACTGATCAAGTGAGGCCAATTGTACTTGGTGGACACTTGATGGTCCTTCCATGGTATACACTGCCAAAGTATTAGCCAATTAGTGATATAGCCGTCCAACTTTCATAAATATTAGTGAATCTAAATGTAACCCATATGTACTTACATAAAAGTCCGACACTGGACAGTCTCTCCAAACAGTCTCAAGCTTCCAATGGTCTCAGTCCAGCCACAGGCTTAATACTCTCCTCTAACCAGGTGATAAGCAACAGCTGAACTGGGTCCGGGAAGATCCTGTTCAGGAGAAGGAAGGTCCACAATCCTGCCATCTTCCTCCCATACCATAGGGACATCCGGTGTCCCAAAACACAAAGGTTCTTCACCAGGTAACTATCAAGCGGAGCGATCTCCCAGCCCTGACACAAAACAAAGCAGTCCCCTGATGTTGCAAGGGAAAGATGTCAGCATTAGATTGGACCAGCCCCAAGCAGTGAGTGGCATCAACCCCTATCACCACCCAAGCATACAACCCACCAAGGCAATGTATTACTAGGCAATTCACATTTACTGTTGACTATAGGCAAAATAATAGTGGCAATATATTAATGTTAACTTTTGCAACATAATTGAGTGAAATCTGAAGATCAGCATTTTATGACTTTGTTTGAGACATTTACATAACAAAGAAGCTAGAGATATGCTTTGAGTTACATTATATATTTGCTTGTATTTTGTTAGATATGTATTACACTTTTTAAATCGATGCCACATGTGATATATATGGTGAGGAACATGACTAACTATTAGATATGCCCTGTACAACTTAAAAGGCTTAAATATTAGTATGCATTGGTATATACTGATAAATTATGGATGTTTATGTATATGTGTGTGATCTGTTATGTTTTTCTATACAGCCAATTCTCCCCGAAAGAGCCCGAGATGGCGAAACATGTTGGAGATGTAATTGAAAGAATTTTCTGTACCTTATGGAAACTGTACTGTAAAATCTTGCTATTTTATGTTTTTTTTATACAATTATTGTAAAGGGCCCTGTTTTTATGTGAGAATTAAGTCCTGATATGTGTAATAAATACCTTTTAACCCTCCTGCCGTTCCTGGCGGCCCCAGCTCTGACCATCAGAACAGCAGTGGGCGAGCTGAGTTCGTCAGGCCTATTCATTAGATCAGAGCCACAGGAACACAAACTCACTGCTCCATGTGTCTCATATCTAATGAAGAGGCAGCTGCACGGATCACTCCCCCCCCCCATGCTCTCCTATGTAACCTGGCACATCTGCACTGCCATCTAGTGGTTGCAGTGCTAATTTACCTGATAAAGTTTACTATTGAAATCTTGATTATCCGATATTGTGAGTTATTCACAAAGCATCTGTAATTAATAATATAACTTATATAAAGATTTATTAATTTATGACCGGAAGATGCCTTAACAGCCCCTATTCTCTCCATGTCCCCTCACCTAGGGAAGGATTATCCCCATGGTTAAGAAACTTTTTCATGAATCTTAGCTTATTGTTTGCCTAACAATTTGCTCCAACAAATTTGCTCCCTGTGGTCAAATTTCTAACCACTGGTTGCCATCTGCAAGAACCCTGCCCTGGTAAGTTATTCAAATTTATGGCCATTTTGGGCATCTTGGCCTTGTGTTAATAAAGACAATAAAAAAGGTACGGACCCATTATTTACCTGTTGGGCACCCCTGATTTAAGGATTGTAAGTACATAATAACCAGTAGAGAGGTTTACTCACTGCTTTTTCTGCTTTACAAATAAACACTATGTATTGAAGCCTAGTATTTTTGCATGCTTTTGTTACATAAACTATACCTCAAAAATGCCAATTGATGTTTATGTTTAACACATGTTCGCTCACATTTTTATTTTTTGTCAAATTGATATGAATGTATAATGCATTTGACAGTTGACCTGTGGTTTTTGAAGATATGAAAATGAAAAAATAACAGATATTGTAGAACAAAAACATGGAAAGAAGAGAAAAGGAACAATAATTTAAAAGAAATAAAAGACTAAAGGATCTAAAGGGTGTCAAAACACACAGAGGGACAAATATTAAAACCCGTACAAAGTCATGCGCCTTCTCATCAGATATAATGATGAATCTTTGCATACGGGAACAAACTTTTTGCTTATACATTGAAGCTATAACAAAGTGTAATACTATAACACATGTGAAATCAAATGTCACATAAAAGACATATATGTGGCATTAATTTCATAATGAAACATTTTAAAAACAATGGTGCAGGCCAAATATAATTACACCGCGGCCCAGATTTTGCCTCTGGGATGGAGTTTGACACCCCTGATCTAAAGAGTAAAGATGTTGAGTAAGGAAAGATAAAGGGTTTGCTCACACCCATAAGGCTGGTCTGCCAATCCAGACATTTCAAAAAGATAATATACAGAGTGGACCCCCCCCCCATGCCCCAAGCCACCGCCCACCCACTGGGCAGTGATCCCTGGCTTGGTATTCAGGGGGACCTGAATATATCCATCATCCCTTTAAAGATATTGGGGCGAGCCAATGAATATGATCGAATCTAAGAAAGTCATTATGACGCTAAATAAAACCTACCCTACTGTATTTGATTTTCTACTAATTATACTTACCTTTATGTTGATTCCTTTCACAGAGGTTATTGAATATCTCTGAATACTGTATATCTCCTGATTAAGCAACTGTAATGTGCAAAACATGTTGAGATTGAGATATCCATGGTCATTTCATGATATGGTGACGTAACAATACATTGAGATATGTACAATGAACTATGACAAAATATTATTTGGACTGATTGATAAGTTAATTAAATGGATTTCTTAATTCTGAACTCAATTGGATTGCCTTTAAAGTCCCTAAATCCCCTACCATGTAACTTGGTATGGGGAGACACGGCCTTTTCTCTTTTTCAAAGATG
The DNA here is from genome assembly GCA_036250615.1 of Ptychadena robeensis. Taxonomy (NCBI): domain Eukaryota; kingdom Metazoa; phylum Chordata; class Amphibia; order Anura; family Ptychadenidae; genus Ptychadena; species Ptychadena robeensis. The sequence goes on along the minus strand of CM070032.1, from coordinate 51,441,027 downwards.
TTGAGTAAGCTGTTGGTTCAGTGAGGGTGCCCCATATCCATACACTGTACAACAAACTTAACTTAGAATTATGGCTCCTCCGATTCATCCAACATCCCACCATATGAGGCAGACACAGATCTCAAAATGTAATTCATTTAAAATGATGTAACCATTTACCATGTTTTATGAATTATACTGAATACCTAAAGCAAAAATGTTTTGGGTGAACTAGTTGCATTACAGCCAACAGTATATGAAAAATGCTTGTTTTGGAGGATATTTTGCTTGTATGCATCTTAAAGTTTTGGACTATTGGTTTGGACCACTGCTAAGATCTAGGCTGCGGGAGGGGGGGGGG
>CM070032.1:51425692-51437584 GCA_036250615.1 Ptychadena robeensis | reverse complement strand
TTGTGTTTATTTGTGTGTGTGGTGTGGTGTGAGGGGTAGTCCAGCATTCCCACGGTCATGCAAAAATAGGCTAGAGTTTTAATGTTAATATTGCCTTTGCACCTTCAGAGCTAAGTAGGTTTGTCATTCGATTTCCCACTCTATCAACATGCAAAGTAAAATAATTGTTGCATATGAGTAAGTATATGACATACTCCCCCATCTCTAATTTCACATTTATAGATGCACCATGATTGTCTCATCTTTAACACATGGGAATGGTACCCTGTATAAGCTCTGTTTGGAGCTTGCACAAGACATAAGCTCACTTATAGTGTTGAGCTCGAATATTCGAATGCCGAATATTTTTCGCGAATATCGGCAATTCGAGAATTCGCCAATATCTCGAATATGTCAGCGAATATTCGCAATTTCGAATATTCGCAATATGGGCATGTATCGCGAAAATAATATTCGCATTGCGAAAATAAACATAGCATGTGACCATTCATTTTAAAGATTTTTGCGATGCGAATATTATTTTCGCAATGCGAATATGATTTTCGCAATACATGGTCATACCGCGAATATTCGAATTTCCGAATATAGAATCGAATATTAGTAGAATTATTCGTGAAATATCACGAATTCGAATATTGACTATGCCGCTCATCACTACTCACTTATACATGCCCGCGTATCGAAGCTGCCCACCTGGAGCTTCCAAAAATCATGATCGGCCAGGGAACATATATGTCTGTTTTTCTCTGGTTGTTTGCAGGGTCCCCCATCCAAAGTATTCACCGGCGAATGGTGCGCTCCAATTTTTTGAACAACCGGCCACAGCGTGATCACATCATCACGCTGCAATCAGCCGGTCAGGATCGCCCACGTATCTATGCGTGTATGGGGGGGGCCTTTACTGTTACTATGGCGGTCCAATTAACCAGGAAAACTATGTCCAAAAGCAGTACAGAAACTATAGCCATGTAAATGGTTTGTATTTCCTGCCCACTCTGGATACCTGGTAATCAGCACAGGCTATATGATGCTGGTGGAGAGTAAATAAATATGTTTTGCTTTCAAAAACCATAATTTGATTGCATAACTCATTGGAAAGAATGTGTTAAAAGATTGGAGATTAGAGGTGTCTAGTGGTGTTCTCTCTATGTTATCAAAAATACCCGCTTATGCATACATATATTCATACATTACACATACTGTATACATAGTTCGAGCCAGTGACTCATGAGGCACAGGACCAATATAGTAACCAAGCATCTTTTAGACGGAGATAAGCATTACCTATAATTGTATTTTAAAAGCAATGTTTCCTTTACAGTTGAACAAATTTGAATGCATTTCTCAACTTTACAGAACAAAGGTTGTTAGTAAAACATAGATAATGATTTATTTGTCTAAAAAACAGCAAAGTATATGAGTCAGCAACACCAGCTTGTAACTGCCCTTCCTCTTTCTGCTGTTCCAGCAATTGATTAATGTGCTCTATGCCTCTGAAGTCTACTAGTTCCTATAAATTACAATACAGAAATACGCACTTACCAAAGATTATGCAAAACAATAAAACTTAGTTTAAGATTAAAAAATAGATAACCAATTACGTGTATTCAATTATTGTCAATTATACGCGATATATTCAGCTACTTACCTATATTTTCAGAGTTTTAGGGAGGAATGTAAAATTGTAAGAATCCAAATATACTTTTAAGGTGCTAAAATAGTATACTTAGGCGGAGATAGGTGGTGTGAGAGTACAGATCCCAATCGCCGCAAAGCTCGGCCAGAGACTAGACATGTCCATAGACATGTCCAATGGCCAATGCCATTAGCTTGAAGGGGAACAGCGTCCCCGTCCAAACTAACGGCTGGCACACAAAGGGTGCCCACTGATACTCTGAGCGACAGGACTGTCAGTCCTCACTCATTACGTGTCTGGGGACCTTAAGCCAATCCTAGTCACAAAATGTGTAAAGGCAGATAGAACTTAATAGGTGATGTAAAAGCTTATTAAAAACCTTCTGTTAAGTTTAGTTTGGCAGGAGAGTTGTTTACGGTGTTTTCTATGATTAAAATTAAATAACCAAATTGTATTCTAGTTTGAAGTTCAGTTTTCAAATGTGTCCTGAAAAAAGCAAACTTGTTGAGTGAATAGATAAATATGATTGGGGGGAACTGATCCCAAAATGTTGTTGAGTGAATATGTTATGTATAACCCATTGGTTCTGCTTCTCTGGTTTATTAGAATATGTACCACTATCAAGCACAATCACAATCCGAATAGTTATTTGTGTGGACAGAAAAGTTATCCCCAAACTCTTTGGAAAAGGATCTAATCTCTAATTAAAGAGTAACTGAATGGTATTGGGATGTGAGCCAGTCTCTGTGGAAGTGAATTTTGTAGTTGGAGATTATGAAAATGGTGGCATTACCTTTACATTGCACAATTAAACCAACAGCTACTCAATTGTTAGGCCCCCATACACGTGTCGGATTCCCACCGGATTCCGGCACGATCGATTCCGGGCACGTGCACGCCAAACGATCGTGCCGGAATCGCATGCAGCCCACCTTGTCCAATCGATCAGGTTCGATCGTTCAGGGGCCCAGAATCGGATCCGACAGAGAACCAACATGTTGGTTCCATCAGATTGATTCTGCCCAGATCAGGGGGAGTTGCCATTTGTGAGGTGGACAATCGGACACGGAATCGTCCCGGAATTCGTTGGACAAGGTGGTATGCAGCGATGGATACTCTTAATTGGCCGATTGATCACACCTGTGATTCCCTGCAGAATCGCCGGAATCGATCGGGTGAGTGATCAATTGGCCATGGAATCCGACACGTGTATGGCTAGCTTTGAGTGCAGAAATTTAAATTTTTTCAAGAAGTTATGTAAAAACGACATCTCCCCCATTGTTTTAATTATATTTTCAAGAACTGCATCATTGAAGCATGCAAGGACACAGCTTCAGGTACCCTAAGCCAGGGCTTGTGTCCACTGCTGCTTTTTCGTGTGTCCCCAGTGGCAAAAAAGACACAGAGAGGCACTTCCCATTCTAATAGTTATTCCTTATTCCTTTGGTGGTGTAAATACCAAGTTTCACTAATATGCAAAAAAAATTTTGTAAAAAAAATATATACAAAACATGGAAAAATAATAAATTAGCATTAATGTGGTGACAATCTGAGGGATTTATTACATTCCCACCCAGAAGACACCAGAATATTCATAAATATTTGTTTCACACTTACCATGTTAAGGCAAATAAATTTTAAATGCCATTTAGTATTAACCACTGCAATAAATTATACATTTTATACATTTGCTCTGCCAATATAATTGGATGTTTTTCCTTGTGCAAACGGTATCTTTATTTAGTGTGCAATTAGTGCTTGCATACAGGAATGAATGTACTAATTGGCTTCTCAGCTGTTCCATGGCCAGGTGTGTGATATTCCCTCATTAACCCAATTACAATGTGCAGATAAAAGGTCCAGAGTTAATTTCAAGTGTGCCATTTGCATTTGGAATCTGTTGCTGTCAACTCTCATGATGAGACCCAAATAGATGTCACTATCAGTGAAGCAAGCCAATGTGGCCAAAACAACTGTTTGGAACATTCTTAAAAAAAAGGAATGCACCGGTGAGCTCAGCAACACCAAAAGACCCGGAAGACCACAGAAAACAACTGTGGTGGATGACTGAAGAATTCTTTCCCTGGTGAAGGAAACACCCTTCACAACAGTTGGCCAGATCAAGAACACTCTCCAGGTGGTAGGTGTATGTATGCCAAAGTCAACAATCAAGAGAAGACTTTACCAGAGTGAATACAGAGGGTTCATGTAAACCATTGGTGAGCCTTAAAACAGGAAGGCAAGATTAGAGTTTGCTAAACAACATCTAAAAAATCCTTCAAAGTTCTGGAACAACATTTTATGGGCAGATGAGACCAAGATCAACATGTACCAGAGTGATGGCAAGAGAAGAGTATGAAGAAGGAAAGGAACTGCTCATGATCCTAAGCACTACTAAGCAACCAAAGAGTTTTGTAAGGGTAAGAAGTGGAATGTTATGCAATGGCCAAGTCAATCATCTGACCTGAATCTGATTGAGCATGCATTTCACTTGCTGAAGACAAAACTGAAGGCAAAATGCTCCAAAAACAAGTAGGAACTGAAGACAGTTGCAGTAGAGGCCTGGCAGAGCACCATCAGGGATGAAACCCAGCATCTGGTGATGTCTATGTCTATGTGTTGAAGACATCAGGCTGTAATTGTCTGCAAAGGATTTGCCACTAAGTATTAAAAAGGGAAAGTTTGATTTATGATTATTATTCTGTCCCAATACGTTTGGGCACATATGAAAACTGTTGTAATTCCTACACCATTCCCCTGATTTGAATGTAAATGCCCTTAAATTAAAGATGGCAGTCTGCAGTTTAAGCACATTGTGTGTTTCATTCCAAATCCATTGTGCTGGTGAATAGAGCCAAAAAAGTTCCAATGTCCCAATATTTATATATTTATATATTTTATTATATATGTTTTTCACTATCCTCCTACTTTGTTTTAAGCATTTTACAGCACAGAATACAAGTATTTGAAATGCTCAAATTAAGAGTGTGCTTGCTCAGGCATTTCCCAGCTCCTGAGAGCAATTAATGTAAGCTGAGATGTGAAACATCATCTATTATTAAAAAATGAATATGTAATGTTGACCTTCTAAAAGAACAATCCACTTTCTACACGCATCCTACCTGCACAAGCTCAGCGGAAGCAAGCGTTAAAGAATGGGTGATTACAATTATCTCTAGCGGTTGGCAGCTTAATTTACAGAGTTGCAGCTGTGCTTGAGAAAATACAAAAACAGCACAAAAACATAATTTAAGTTACACAACTGTAATGCACAAGAAAATTTCTAAAAAACCTATAACTTGTCTGTATTAGAGAGATGAGTTATAAATCAGAAAGCGGCTACTATTGATTTAAAACACCTCATATTCAATGTTTGCCAGAAGGTCATTTTTTTTCCTCTAAAAGCAAAGCTTTTTCTCTAGAGCAGAAACAGCCTGCATTACACACACAAATCAAACACATGACTAGTATAAAGGATGAGGGTGTAAGTGCTGTATGGTATTGAACTGCTCCTTATCTAAAGATAAGGGATAGAACAAAGTACCAGGAGGATTCAGAGTTATACATAGTAGATGGTCTAACAACATATCTGCAGCTCACCCATTTTAAAAGATTTCCTCTATGTAATGCTGGCTGAGCCACATTTAAGGTATATGCGTCATGATAGTTTATTGCAAAAGGTAAAAAATATGTCACATTTAGTATATCGACAATTTGTCTCCACAGTGATAAAAGCATTAGGCAGCAAGAAGAAACATTTATTCAGCATGTATGCACTTTCAGACTGTGCTACTGAAACCCCACAGTAAGGCAGAAGAAAGAATTTACTAATACAATTTAAACATAAAACGTAGTTTATCTTTGTCTGTAGTAATAAATTGCCTCTGGTGTATACTACAGGAAAAAAAAAAAAAACAATGTACAAAACTACAAAACATAAACCTGCCTGGCGTATACCTCCCTTCTGATATACAGTAAATCACTTGTTCTATATGACACCCATGGTGACTGGTAGATTCTGTAAATATGTCGTTTCTTGAAAATCAATAAAAAAGAGGATACCAAGCTTGTGGGACTACAAGTCCAAGTAAAAGTCCTTGTACACCATGTGATGGTATTGTTTATACACCATTATTTCGACCCTATCACTAAAGGTTCAGTAGCAATGTAGTACATCAAGTTTGAACTGATTTTCTTTTCTTTTTTGACTGGCTCATGTTCTGGATGCTTGAGAGTTCTTGTTACTTTCTGGATAACAGTAAGTCTTTCCTATTTTACATTTAACAGTAAACTTTGACATTTTTATATGTAAAAAATATATATAACTATATATAACTTTGAATTGTATTGGATACAGGTATCACTGTATCCAGTACAATTCCCTTTGGCACCCTCTATCCTCTGGTGTGATGAACACACCAGGGGAGGGTTTACGTTAAGGCACAGTTTTCGGCATAGTTTTCTGTCATCACGTCACTCGGGGTGGGACATTGGCTAGGTTCATTTAAGGAGCCAGTTCAGATGATCGGAGCCACGGGACAGCGCAAAACTGTAAGTATGTGCTGCTGGGGCTCTGATCTTCACCGTGATAAACACGTCAGGAGAGGGAGCGATAAATTCAAAGGGGCACATTTGGGGAATCGCACTGAAACAGTTTTCTGCATTTGAATTTTCTGCCGCCTCTCAGATGTGACGTCATCACGTCCATCGGGGTGAACATTGGCCTAATTGAAGAAGACAGTTCAGATGATCGGAGGCACCGGGACAGTGTGAAACTGTAAGTATATGATCTTCACTGGACGGCACCAACTCGTCCAGAGCAGTGCTGACAGGCCAGCGCTGGACAAGATGGTGCCATCAGAAACGCTAGGGGGTTAAGGACCCATAAGAGTTGATCACACTTGAATATCCATAGTAACTGTAATGCCACAACATGTATTTTATGTTTAGGCCCCAGTTCTCCCCTTTCTGTTTTTAAAAACTATTGAAAATTGGATGAATGGAAGACTTTAAACATGCAGAATATGTGCCTCTGACATGTTTTACCCCTCAGGGCGTGAAGAGAGGACATATCTGTTATGACCTGCTTTGGGCAATACATGATAACAAATGTGAACTGGTCCATTTTACATAATGTGAACTTAGCTTGTGTTAACATTTCCAATGAGGTAAAACCAGACAAAGTTTAAATTTTTTTAATGGCTCGGTAAACAATTACTGCAAAATGTGACATGAGAGGTTCACCAGTAGAAGGAGCAGAAATGCAAACTGCTTCCCCTTTCCCTGCCCGCCCACCTTCATGCCTAGAGGTGCCTGGTAAAGACAAGATATATGTCAAAAAGTGTAGGGTATAAATATTAAATGTCAACCCTACATAAGCTTTAAAAAGAAGCTTTCCCAACTAAACTTTAACATGTTGTATATAAAAAGATTAATAATCTTAAATCATTAATTTACTCCAGTCTACTTTTCAGTAAAAGATTGGTTAAACTAAAGCTAACCTGGCAAGAATCAGGAACAGGAATCTGCAGCATGTCAGATCGTACGGTGATCTGTCATGTTGGTAGATTCCCGTACGATCCCATTACTTTGGATGGGGACGGCAAGAGACCTATGGCATCTTTGTCCTTAAAACCATCTTATGGCATGTATGAGGATCGTAATGGCTAACCTAAAATGTGTTCACCACTACCCTGAGTTTTCTTTATATAAGAAGGTAGAAGATGCTTTGGATTGCTTCATATTTGCAGATACAGTCTAATTCCAAGTTATGACTACTATACACATTTCCATTAAATTATATACTGTTTTGTCCTTTCGTTTTTTAACTGTCATTATGTCAGTAGATTTCAGGGGAGCTAAAATGTATTACTTCTGCCATTGATTGTGGAACCCTTCCTTTTCTGTTTAAGGGATGTGTTTATACATCTTTATTCATACCAAGGGTCACATGACATTTTCCAATATGTCTCGCTGCAGACTCATATTATGGGGAAGCCAGGACAAGCATTGCAGGTGGGGCCCCATATGTCCCCATGAAGACTTGTGTGGGAGAACTGAACCTAACATTAGGGGCCTTTAAGAGGAGCTTATCCCAGTTTTATGTGCTCAGTTTTGCCGGAACAGAGGACAATGACGTTGGGCTGTTGTTCCTACCAGTGTGCAACACGCTGCTTAGAAGCATGTAGATGGTTTCAGAGCAAGACAGTCTCTAAATGGTGTTCAGGCCTGTGTTTTGGAAGCAATTAATTGTCTGCAGTCCAGTTACTTGAAGAGGAAAGTGGTGCCTCAGACCGCGGCCTCATTACCTGTGTTGAAGAGACCACTAAGAGTGTGGCCCAGTGTGAGAAGGCGACACATACAGAAGTTGACCTGAGACTACCAAGGCTTGCATCAATTGAGTAACCCGTTATTGTGACAAGGGGTGATTTGCATTATTAAGATTCTGAGTCACATTTTGCTCAGTTCTTCTGAACTATGTCCCCATAAGCATGGTTTCTTAACTCACTTCTCCCTACCTGCTTTGTGTAACACCCATATCTGACTCTACCCTCAGCACTATCACACCCCACATAAACACATTTGCTGTGTACATTGTCAACAGACAACACAGTAGGTTCACAAATTCATCACGATAGTGAAGAATTGAACTAAAATGAATTAATGCCAATACAATCATTATTTCCCTTACGGCCCTCAATAATGTAAGGTCTTGCTTCCCAGACTTCTTGGCTTCAGTCTTTAATTCTATGTTCCTCTACCAATTTTCATGTAACAGTATCATGCCAAAAATTCAGCTTACTACATTTTCACAGAAACACCTGGGCATATGATATTTTTATCCAGATACCATTGTATTCACAAAATACACATTGTGTAAAGTTTTCTGGCTTTTCCTTGAAAAGGGGAACAAGAGGATGGATCTGTCTGTTCTTAAATATATTCTATTTTCCAGCATTAATGAATACTCCTATTTTCAGATTCTAGGCTTCACTTAATATTACCTTTTCAGACTCCACTGTCAGTCCCTGGGGTTTATACACTGGTGGTATATTTACTATCTTCTTGTCATATAGGCTTGTGTAAATGATATGCATTTTTCAAAAAGTGATCAAGATCACAGCATCACAACTTTAAAGAATTACCATTCTGCATTCCTAGAATCTTTGCAAAATGAGCAAGAGAGATACATGTTGCTAGGAAACAAACCATTATATGAGGAAAACTGTGAAAGAGTATTTTCTACACCACTAGTCAGTAACTAAGCAACTAGGTCAAGCACCGTATATTAACATACTGAGTCAAAATACTGTGCATACTTCTTTGTACCTATTTAGAAATACTTATCCAGACCCATACAAGCACAAACCATTAGTGCGTAATCCATAATTAAATTATTACAAAAAACACGCTTTACAAGTGATTTACAGCCCCAGCATCAGTTTGGTGTGATGTCATGGTGTGAAGCCATTTCAAGATCCACCAAAAGTATTTACTTAGGTTGTTCAAAATCAAGTAAGTCACCATGTGACCAGCCTTCAATGCCCTCCCCATAGTCCTGATCTTCTGTCACTTTTACCAATGTTTTTTGTTGTGTGTCAGCAGAGGGGGTTTGTGTATTTTGTTGTTTTTATGGGGTGGTGCCAAGTCTGGACCATTCATTGGGTAGTCCCCATGAGCTTGGGAATAAATGAACATGTGAAGTGACATGGTGCATTGACAAAGCATTTTAATTCCAAAAAGATCAACTTCTTTACAGAAGTATTATTAAATGTTGAATAATTATTCTATAATATTTTATAAAATTATAATATTTTACTAAGCAATGCAGTTTAATTAAGGTTTCTGTGCTAAGGATATTAAAATACAACTTGTCATTTAAAATTTGCCGCTCATTGTAATTTTATTTTCCTTCTATCTTGAAATTTATTTGATTTATTAAATTTGTTCGTTTCTGGTCACAAAAGCTAATTCACAATCAATCAATTAAACTTTGGAGCTATAATAAATGCATTCAATTGTTATGAGGTCATTTTTGTATTATGTTGTGGTTCTTAGGTATTGGTTGGGTAGTACTGGAACACGTGAGCAGTAAACACTCCTTCAAGTAACTTGATGCCTTGACAAAGTCTCTGCTTAAGGACTACTTGTATGACTAGTTGCCCACAAGCTACCAATCCAGTGTCAGTGCTAACTAATGCTAGGCATACACATGCCGAGTAGGTCAGACAGACCTACTCCGATATTCACCGGAATGCAAACGTGATGATGTCATGACGTTTGCACCCCGGTGCATTATGGGGCCCCTTCAGTCGGGCAGCACCCTTTGTTCTCTGGCCGGCCGTGCTGTGGGGCGACAGGGATCTGTCGCCCCATGTGGGCACATGCCGATAAGCGGCCGTTTTTTAACCTGAACGACGGCGCGAGCGCGCACGCCCGTCGGTCAGGTTAAAAATCGGACGCTTATCGGCATGTGTATGGCTAGCATAAGATGAATTTGTGCACAATCTTCTCATTGTGTAATATGGGATATTGGATATTTGTACTAATTTGATCACTGGGAAATTTAGGATATTGCAGCATATACTAAAAGAGAAGACAAAGATACAACTGTATAGGGGATTTTTAAGCTTAGTGAGTGAGGTAAAGCTGTACTGGCTTCAACCACTATATTGTGAAAAACTCTAAGGGTTTGATCATCTTTGGGTATTCTTTACAAAATTGTTTTCCACCACATTCACTAACCTTACCAAATATATACTGTATGTGAGTGTGAACTTGGAATATTTCGATAAATGACCACTATTAGTTTGTGGTCAGCCATCTTCTGAACAGTTAGCCTATCTTATCCACCAAAGCATATCAAACAATATAACTAGTAAAGTACTTGGGTATGCTGTACCGGACCTTTACTGGTATACACATTAGTTCATTTTACCTCTATAAGACTTCTGGAGTCTAGGCTGTGCTTATACACAGAACACCAACGTCTTTCCAAGGAAAAACCATGCCTGTGCCAATCACATTTCAAGACCACGCCCCAATTGCTCACCTATTAGATATCACAATGGATATTACAAAAGTAAAGAGTTTAAACTTCTGTTTCCTTTTGAACAGTGTTGATAGAACATTCCCATAACACATTGCACTGTAATTGCAATGGTAGTAACTTCAGTATATTAAATTGTAAAAAATTATTCTATATTATTTTATAATGCGATTTTATTAAGGTTTCCCTAGTTAAGCCATTTAAATGCATAGAAACCTATTATTAATAGAGATTGTCGCTAATTATAATTTTATTTTCCTTCTATCTCGATGTTGCATTGATTTAATAAAATTGTTCGTTTCCTGTCACAAAAGCTAATTCACAATCACTCAATTAATTAAACTTTGTAGCTGTATTAAATGCATTAAATTGTTAATACCATGGTTTGTGCATCAGCTATACATAAATTATTCCCTTTAATGCATGTAAGATGGGGAATTAATTATTTGGCCACTTCATTTATGTTTAAGGTGCTTGTTAAATCTCAATAACTGTGGTTTTAAAAATCAATTGCTATTTGTTTAACATTAAATATCTAGTTCAATAAATCTAGTTTTATAGCATTAAATGTCTGCCAAAGAATTTGACTGGGAGACCGATGAGGTTGTTCAACACTGATAATTTAATGACATTAACGTGAGTGGACCTTTGAAAATGTTTCTGTGGGTATTATCCAATATGTGATGAGAGTATTTTACTGTTATCTATTTATATTTATTGCTTTGACTTTTCTTGCTTCAACTAGCTTGTAGAAGGGGAGGTATCAAGGTCCTACTTCTACTGTCAACCTTATGTAGTATTCACTTATTTATGCTGGCCAATCCTGGGATTCCTTTGTTACTAATGTTACCTGTATTACTAGAGTTCACAAAAGTAGCAAAATAAATAAACATCAATCAAGAATTTCCAAACTTATGAAAATAGCGTATGTGCTTTTCACTGTGAGTTACCCATTCACACAAATTAGCATGTTCAAAAAGAAAGGGACTAATATTATTATATGAAACAAGAGTTATGACAATTTGATTCAATGTAGGCAATTCAATTTGCATAGCGTAAATGTGCTGTCCCCTCAAAATAACTTGCCCCTAAGTAAAAATTTTCCAAATTGTACCTAAAGTGTCAATATTTTGTATGACCACCATCATTGTCCAGCACTGTTCAGTTTATTAGCACTACACATGCTGCTACTGGAATCCTCTTGCAC
>CM070032.1:51406426-51425592 GCA_036250615.1 Ptychadena robeensis | reverse complement strand
CGCGTTCGCCATTCGCGAACAGCAAATTCTGTGTTCGCGACATCACTATTGGCTAGTCATGCAGCTTTACAATCAGTTTCTTCAGCAAGGCAGTGGTCATCTTGCAGGTGTGTTTGGGGTCATTGGCACTGCCTAATCACTGGCACTATTATCTTGCTGTTCACCTGTAGCAACTGGCAGAATGGAAGAAACATCCTGACTGTCCTAACCCCTTTAGGGCACCACCTCAAAAATAGTTGTTGGACTTCTTTGGCACTGGGAACCTCTATGGGGCCCTTAAGATATGCACCTTTGATATTTTTGCCTCCTACTAATGGGCTCTATACTCCAGGCAGGGATTGTGGGAGAAAATTGAAGATTTAACTGGTTTAAATTTCTATATGCCTATTTTGGACAATGTTTATTCTAAAGAGTTTTGTGGCTGACCTTGTGCGAGCTACTGTAAACTGTACAATGTCCATAACTGGGCTTATGTTGTGGGGACACTACTTTACTACCCTTTCCTATGCTCTCAGTTCTGCTGTTCCTTATGCATACTCCCCCACTATGTAAACATTCTGCTTAGGGTATCCCTTCACAGCTTCTAACAAGTGCTCAAAGTCTCCATGAACTTGGCTTACCACCTTTCACAGCTGTAAATATTGCTAAAAGCACAGTACACGCCTGATGTCTTTTTTGTATCCTCTGTAATGCAATTCACCATCCCTCTTCAACTATTTAAAAAATGCACCTTTTCTGCATGCATTTTTTTTCATATTTGCATTATTATCTGTGCTTGTGTCAATGAGGCATCATGGGCATATTTGCGTGATGCATCCATGACAGAAAAACACAGATTTTTATGGTTTTATAAATACTGTGGCAAAACGTAGTGCCTGGTCTATAGGCATCATATTTATTATACATGGACTGTAACTACATCTGCACATATTTCTTTGCAGAAGGTAGGGCCCTCACACACGATTTAGGCAGAATGAAGTGGAGCCGCGGCTACTCATTATATCATCCACATTCAACGGTTGGCTTTTCCACTGGCTAACCACCGCCAAAGCACCCTCACGCTGAACACTGTGTGTCAAGGGGCAAACAGAGCACACTAAGCGTAAATGCTTCACCTTGAGTGTAAATGGGGCACACTGAGGGCAAATGCCACACAATGTGTGCTAATGCTGCACACTGGTTTCAGCTAGTTTCTACTGCTTTTGAGGGCTTTTTTGTGAAAACAAGCTGTAATATGTGTTTTCTGTTCAAAAACGCAAACAAACATGTGTATGTGCAAAACGCATGCGTTTTTGCATATGCGGAAACTCGTGCATTTAAAAAACACATGTAGTGTGAAAGGGCCCTTAATCTGTATTTTGGGCATTGTTTCTCCAATAGACAATATTCACACTAAAACAGCTATCACCAAGTGCTGTTTCATGCTCACAAACTTATTTTGTTACATTTGAAAGGCAACATGTGATTGCTATGATTAAAATGGTAAAAAAAAATCATATATACTCATAGGAATGCAAACACTAAATATCTTAAAGCCTGGGGAAGAAGCACTGTATATTCATTTTAGTTTTGATATATTTTACACACACTTTGCTTCTGAGGTGATGGGTCATGTTTTCTGTATCTTCCAAGCAAGTACTGCTGATTTATTTACATTTTGGCAATTGATATGTTCCTCTTGACTTTGTATTGTGTGTGTAATTTTGTTAGAAGACGATTCGAAAATTATCCTAATTTAGTTCTTGTTTCAGCAGTGAGGGGCTATAAGCACTAAAATTCATTGTTAGTTAAGTAGCATTTTATGACTGTATGCGATATTCACTACTTATTTGTCTTGGAGGACTGGAGAAGAGTGGATTTCATAATTTTTCTGAAAGAAGTGTGAAAGCTATTTGCTTTCCCCTAAATAACTTGATTTGCAAATACAGACCATGTATGTGTATGAAGACTTTTAACTGATTTTCTTGATTTCTTGAATGTGTTCATTAATTTCTTTTTTTTTTTTAAATGTAAACATCCACATTTTTGGAATTAAAGCAAACCTAAATTCAAAACCAAAAGTATGGTAAATTTACATTTTTACTTACCTCTGAGCTGTCCTAGTGGCCCAAAGTTGTTCCAAAATATTAAAATAATATACTTACTTGCTTTGTCTTCATCTGTGGAAGTCCCTGTCTTTTTTACAGTCTTCTGGGGGTTAATAGCTGCAGTGACATGTACGGCCACCAGATCAAATTGTTTTCAATGGTAAAGAGATCAGTGTATATAGACGTGATGATGTGACAACTTTATGTATTGAGAGTGAGATAAAGAGAAGAATGCTGTGACTGTGGTGAAGACAGAAGAGGAGAGAGGAGGGGCTATGAAGGACCTTTAGGAATATCTCCTTACAGGTAAGGATTTTGTTTTCTTTTTAATGCTAGCCATACACTCTGAGATAAAAATTAGGATCCATTAAAACAGACCAATGTATCCCGACGGCGGTATCGGTTTGGATCGTAATATTTGGCAAAAAAGCTACCACATTGAAAATCCAATTTACGATCGTATTTTTTTTTTTTACGAGGATGTCATCGAAATTCATCGCCGTTTATATCGGCCATTGTGATGTATTTTTTTTTTTAAAGGGGAAGCCTCGGCAGTAATTGGTCGGTAAACACTATGAAAACAGTATGAAGTTTCCTGATGTTGCCAGACCAATTAAAATTTTTTAACATGTCCAATAAATTACGATCGTAAAAAAACGGCAATTACGATCGTAATATATCGGTTGTACCATGTGGACATGTGCGGATTTCAGGACGATAAAATACATTCATTGGTCGGTTTTAATGGATCCTAATTTTTATCTCAGAGTGTATGGCCTGCTTAACATTGATTGTACTAATTATTAGGGGTCTGCCAGCAAGAGACACATAGTAAATAAGGTGAGTTTGTTTTATTTTTTGAAATGAAGGGCCAATAAAAAACTGCACATAACTACCTTTTAATCCTATGTTGTAAATGAAACAAAAAATTTAATTTAGTTTACATAAACACATGTAATGTCAACATTATTAGCTAAATATAAAGGTTTGATTGTACTACATAAAAAAACATCTGCATAGGACAGTGAAAAGTCATCAAACTATGGCCTGATTACGTTCATAGGCATGGTTTTATAAATCATTATAGCTCATTTTAAAGTGGAATGGTTTAAAGGGGAGTACGGTAGCTTTGGTGAAGGTATCTATTATTTGTGAACTGACTTGATTCAGGTCAGATTGAAGTTCAAGATATCTAGATTGTACATCTTATCTTTTATTGGTTTTATGACTTTGCCCACGGGATGGAATTTTTAAAGTCAACATATAGAGAATAAATATGAAGTAAGTTTTGTGCATATAAATATAAGCTGCCACATCTATTAAACAAATCATAAAGTTCCTGGGAAATCGAATAGATATTCTGGTGAATATATAATGTATTTTAAATTACTACTGTAGAAATAATTGTCCATAATAAAATGTTGAAGTAGCAGTAGGTCTTGGTCATTAATTCATTTTCACATGAAGAACCACAGGCTGCAAGCAATTCTTTTTATAAGTTCATAAATAAAATTGATTTATACTAACCGCCTGCAACTAAACATAAAAAATGTTATCAGTTCTGCTACAAATATAAAATGTAGCTTGATCAATCAGCTCTTTACTGAACTGTGCAGAATTTTCTGCAAAGACTTAACACAGAAATTGGAGGTAGGAAAAAAAATTAATAATACATTCACTGCAGCACTCGACTAACAACCCATAAGTGCTTTAGAAAAATGATGACTATTGATGGACAGCCTCAATTTATACAGGAGCAGCAGTCACATTTATAGAAGAAAGCACAGTGAATTGCTTGCCACAGAAAATGACTTACTTTAGATTGCAAGTGAAAGGTTACACCTCTTGAGATTCTTACTCAAACTGTATTATGTTCTGTTGTTTGCCAGTTTCTTTTCTGTGTTCAATCAGTAATGAGCTCGTTTTTTTTCCTTTAGATTTTTTTTTGTTTTTATCATTTAGTTTTACTTCACCAACCCAGAACTAATAATGTTGCTACAGGTAGAGTCTGGTATGGCAGAACTACCTTATTGATTATTATTTTATATATTTTATTATATCGTAGTTATATAGCACCAACATATTATGCACTTTTACATTAACATTACATTAAATTAAACACTTTTACTTTTACTTTACACACTACATCCTTTATGTTTTCTCAGAGGACCTCACAATCCAAGGTCACTAACATAGTCATTCATATGTTATTAACAAAAAAATAAAGGTGGGTTTACACCTGTAGATTTTTTCATTCGATCAACACAGAACAAACTATTTTGTTTGTTGATTGAACAAAAATCTAGAATGGGCGATGGATAAATTTTGTTGAACAAAAAAAACGTTTGAAAGGTCATTGAACATGTTGGTAAATTTTTATTTGTCGTTGTAATTTTGAACTCATTTACATTCGATATCGGCGATGGACAAACAAAAACTCTAATGTTACATTCGACAAAGACATCAAACAAAAACTTGCCAGTTCTACACATGTAAACCCACCTTAAGTTATATGTAACTAACATAGTCTAAGAATTTTTTGGGGGGGAATCCAATTAACCTCGCAGTATGACTTTGGGAACCCAGGAAACCCATGCAATCACATGGAAAATAAACAAACTCCTTGCACATAGTGCCCAGACCGAGATTCAAACCTACAACACCAGTGCTGGACCATCATACCACCGAACCACCTTGCCAATTACTGTATATCTGGGGAATTTCAGCTTGGAAGGTTGTTCCTTACCTTTGAATTAATAAATGTATACTATTAGAAAAATGAAAAAGAATGAAAAGAAAACAAATATTAAAAAGAGATTTTGGCTTCATGGTTATGGCAGTGGTAGGTGGTAAGTTTGCAAGTTTGTAAATCAAAAGAAAATAGTAAATTATTGGTTAGTTAGTTCTGCACATGGAAACCTGTGTACCTTGCCTTGACCCTAGCTGCCCTGCGCTGGGGTACTACTGTGCCACAACTGCAATGCAGCTAGTGTAAACAAGCCCTTAAGTCAGGGAGAATATTTAATAGAAATATTAACAAGATAGTAATAATTACACTTTTTTTTTGGGGGGGGGGGGGGACTGTGTCTTTGGTTTCCCAGACCCTATAACATTTGACATATCCACCCACATGGCAATGCAGATAGATTTTTGCTGCAACAGTATAATAACACAATGGGCTCATCTAGTGCAAGCCTTCTCTTTCTTTTACTGAGGGTTTATTGCTCTAAGCAATTTGATATACACAGTATTACTGCTATTACAGAACTTTCCAAATGGTAATTCTAGACAGCAAGGTAATTTAGGAGTAAGCTGGGACATTAAATCAATATTTATCAGCACTCCCAGCATTTACAACCCAATCCAAATGTTTATTCTTAAATGATATTGTAAGCCACTAAAAATATGCTGGTGATAAAAATGGATTCAGTTTTTGGTTTGGGACTACCCATAGTTTAGTATTGTACCTCGGTGAAGTAATGGAAAGTCCTCAGCTGGATATGCAACAGAGATATTTATTTTCTTGAATTGTTCCATTCACACCGAGGATATATCCTTGTGAAGCTTATTTATGTTTTTATAGTTTATGTTTTTCCTGTGGCTGAATGGGTTTCCCCTGGGTCTTTAGTATATTCCTACAGCCGAAAAGCATACTGCTTAATTGGGTTGCATCTATGCTACATGGCAACCACTATAGATTTTTGTCAACTAAGACAATTTGGTCTTTATTACAATTTTTTTTTCTTTATTACAAATTATTGTCTATAAGACTTTACTTCAATTAAAGGTGAGGCAAACATTAACCTCATTCTTTATCCTCATTGAGTAAGTAGCGAGGTGTCAGACTGCATGTGGGTGCCATGAAGATGAGGAGGAGAAAATTTTATTTATTGAGAATACATTGTAACTTACACCATCAGGGAGCAGCAGTCAAAATTATTATTATTCATTTTTATGCGGCAATATATTACAATTAATAGAGGTTGAAATGCAACACAAGCTAACATACAAATACAGACTGACACAAGAGAAGAGGTTTTGGAAACAATGTATACAATAGAAATGGCGAAATGGGACTAGTTAGGGACTAGTTAGGTTAAACTGAAGAGGTGGGTCTTCAGAGCTTGTTTGAAAATGTAAGGGCCCTTTTACACTAGCTGCATCCATATTTCTTACCTGCAACATCCGCATTTGTGTTAAACTGCAAACGCATCCCTTGCCGGTAAGAGACTATGCTGCAATGCATTGCACTGTGAAGTAAATGCTAAGAGATGCAGCATAAAAATAAGTTTAGGTCAGTTCTATTCTTGAGGGTGTAGATTACTTTGTATTGTGCCTACTGTGGATAGTGGTGTGCAACCTTGGTTGGAGGCACATCTGTGTAAGAAAGACTAAAGCTAGGCATACATGCCTCCATTTGTTGTACGATCAACCACAACATGCAATCATAGATCGGTGGTATGACTGATGGTGATCGCAGTGCACACCAAGGTGAGCAATTGATTCCTGTTCAATACTTTGGATGGGGATCGAGGGACTTTTGGTTAGATCTTGGTAGATAGCTCAAGGTCGTTCATTCGAGAATCTAAAAATCGACCCGTGTATGGTCTGCTTAACTCCTTCTTGATTACAAAAATTATTGGCAGTACCAGCTGACTAGGACGTGACGGGCTCCCCTTTCCAAGTTCATCCACCCTAAATCCAAAGTATTCGGAAGCTGTTATTATTAAAAATTTTATAGAAGCTTTCATTTCCCTAGAACCATTTAGTGACCTTTTTCAAGCAGCGAAACTAAAAATAAAAAAAAGAACAAAAAGAAAAGTTTGCCCTTATCCATGGATAAACATGCACATGCTGATAACAGGCTTTGTATCATTATCACTCCCATTGTGTTTTGTATTTTGTTTTAGTTATCTTACGCAGGCACCTGACTCTGCTACCAATGTAAGAGATAATAATTACACATTAAGCCCTCTTCACATTGACAAATACCTTATTGTAAACACTTGTATGATGTGGCTTCTTATCATATTTGGACACAAGGTCATTAAAGCCTAAGGTAACAATAAGTCAGATAGCAGGCTGTATGGTAAACATGATTCGATAAGAACAGGAAATTTTAGGTTATAAATCCTAGACACTAACCAATTCCCATGTGGGTGGAAGGATATTGTTGGGTAATCCACATCATAGTCGAAACATTTGAAAGGATAAACATTTTTCTTCTTCTTCCTTTTCTACAATAAGTATTTATATTCATGTACATCCCTTGAATAGGGGAATGCAGTTATGTATTTTCTTTTCATTTTCAATGTTTGCACATATGAATGCTTCAGAATATAAATTCCGCAAAATAAACAGAAATTCATTGAATTGTATCGGTGTGTAATGTAGCTTAAGGCATCAGGTTGTTGACTGCATCATAGCATACCATTACACTTAATCCAGCATAGTATGGGAAGTACCCTTCAGAATATAATGTTTGTATAGTAGGTGAAATATAAGTTCATGTTTACTATTGACAAAGAGAATCATGTTTTACATTGATAAAAACAAATAAAAACATAGCTGTACAGAAAGCACGGTAATTGCAAAGCATCGTCTCTTTTTTATAATAAAGGGTTCAGAACCACCTATAGTCATCCTGGCAGACAACATCAATCAACTTAATACAGTAGAACTGCATGCACATGGTGTTCCCTAAACAGGTGTTATAATTGGCAAGTATGTACACCACCATGCCGGATCCCCCCACTTGTATACTCTGTTCCCTAACCTATTAGATTGTAAGCCCGTTCGGGGAGGGTCCTCTACTCCTCCTGTGTCATAACCTGAGTGTTATCTTGTGTTACTCTAATTTGTTATACAGAGCTGCGTAATGTGTTGGCGCTATATATAAATAAAAGATAATAATAATAATGGCATTGATACCCTTTAGGGCTTATTCATACTATCCACATTGTGCTTGCAGTTGAGGTTTTTGCGGATAATGGAAGCGTTACTGGTGGCCGCTAACCGCACCTGTAACCAACCGAAAAACGCCTTTTAAACTGTGCTGCACTAGCATCTCCATTACAAGTGTATGGGCGATGCTTGCAAAAATGCTTACTGCTGGAAGTTTTTGGTATCATGCCACATTGTGCATTACCCAAACAGCAAGAGAAGGGCTAGTGTACAAGGTACACAGGTTTCCTATGTACCGACACTGCAGCTCGGCTAGTGTGAACGAGTCCTTAGTGTGTTCATGTCAGAGATCTCATACCCTCCAATCCATCTTTCAAGTCTATAATTGTATTTCTTCATCCATTGGCTGGCCAGTTTGCATGGATGCTTGCCCAGCAGTAAGTGTATTTTATTTAAAAAAAAAAGGAATTTTACCAGTAAAGTTTGTGGTAGGGAAATACCTGGAACTTCTTGGTTATTGCACATTTTACTTGCTAATGTTATTCTTTTTATTTAAAGAGTGTCTTCAAAGGCAAACATTTCTTGTAAGCTTCAAGCCTGCCATTTCTAACTTGCTACTGGCTGTCTAATGTATCCTTTTAATTTGATATTTTGAATTTATAATCTAGAACCAGTGTGTAAATACATGACCTGACTTAACTTATTTTGGGTCAGTGACTTGTAGCTTATTATTATCTCAAATTTATAAAGCTTTGTCATATTACACAGCACTTTACAGAGTTTATATAGTCATATTGTTGACCGTGTCTCAGAGGTGCTCACAATCTAATGTCTCTACCAGGCAAATAAGTAACTAATACAGTTAAGATCACAGTCTAAAGTCCCCTATAAATGCATAGATCCGCGGCCTTAAGTTAAGCTCTATTAACATAGTCTATGGAAATTTTAATTGAGGATACACCAATCAACCCTACCAGCATATCTTTGAATATTGGGAGGAAATTGGAGCACCTAGGAGAAAACCCACATAGACACATGGAGAACATACAAACTCCTCACAGATAGTGTCCTGGCATAGTTTTAAACCTGGGATCTTGGTCAAATGGTCAGAATGCTAGCCACTGAGCCATGATGAAACCAAATGGATCAAAGCAACAACCAAGTGACTGCATTTTTAAAAAGAAGGCCCTGCAGCAATGAGTTTCTTCTACCCCCACTCGGAGCTCTGTTGTAAATTAATTACAAGAAGCTAACAAAAAGCCAAATTAGTGTATTTGCCCAATTCCATTAATGCATTAGTTGCAAGATGTATTAATACAGAAATGTGGGACTTCAAGTAATACCTTTTATTGGATGTCTCAAATCCCTTCATCAGTCTTCTTCAGATTAAGCCTGAAGAGGGATCTGAGACATCCCAAGAAGATTGCTTCTTTAATGACATCATTTAGCCAATAAAGGGTATCCCTTTAACTCCAACCTTTCTATATTCATCACTGGCTGAATGGGTACAACACTCTACTATTGCTATGATGTATTATTGAATGCCACGTTGCAATAATTTGTGCCTTTTCTAACTGCCTGGGATTGACCTTTAAAAAAGTTTTATCTTAAGGCTTTAAGTTGTATAAAATGGAATATGTACACATGTGCAAGATGTATTCATTATTCATAAGGTATAAGTAGTCTGAAAAAAAACACTGCATTACAGAATACTTGATTCGCTTTTCACATGCAAGAGACTGTTTCTATTGTTAGTAGAAAAAATAAAGAAATGGAAGTGGAAGGATTGTGACTAAGTAAGAATGTAAAAGGTCAGCAAAGCAATATATTAACATTCCAGTGAGATATTTCTCTAGAGTGGCTTGCTTGCAAGTTCAAAGGGGCAAAAGCCTTGGTATTTATTATGTATTTAACCCTAGTTGTAGAAACAGATTTTCAGAGAAAGTCTATCTGTGCTGTACAATAAATGTAGATGGAAAATAAGACGTGATGACAGAAATATAATGGCCTTTACTTAAATGACTAGAAAGGTACCACGGATCACTATTATTTTTATCTGTGGCTGATGCAGTGAAGGATTTTCTATGAATATTATTAAAATAAATTTGTATTTGTACAAATATACTTTACTATGTGACAATTCCATTCCATTAATTTTGTAGAAGGTCTTTTTAAACTAATTTCTGCCACAATATTTAGATGGTAGCATGGATCCATCCTGCCTTGTATCAATGGTCCAGGCTGGTGGTGGTGGAATGATGTGGGGGACATTTTCTTGGCACACTTTGGGCCCCTTAGTAGTAATTGGTCATCGTTGCAACACCACAGCCTACCTGAGTATTGTTGCTGACCATGTCCATCCCTTTATGACCACAGTGTACCCATCTTCTGAAGGTTACTTCCAGCAGGATAATGCACCATGTCATAAAGCTCGAATCATCTTAGACTGGTTTCTTGAACATGACAATGAGTTTACTATATTCAAATAGCCTCCACAGTCACCAGATCTCCAACCATTGGGCACCTTTGGAATGTGGTGGAACTGGAGATTCTCAAGTGTGTGATGCTATCATGTCAATATTGACCAATGTCTCCGAGGAATGTTTCCAGTATCTTGCTGAATCTATGCCATGAAGTATGAAGGCAGTTCTGAAGGTCCAAAGTGGGCGGTGATTGTGTATATATATATATATATATATATATATATATATATATATGCAATCTGAGCTATAAGACACATATCTGAGGTATAATAATTTTTTTGTGTGTATTTTCATATTAATGGGTACACCAACAACAGTATGCCTTGATTTCATTTTAATTTACATATATATTTAATGTTGTCACGGTAGCCACATAAAAAGAATATATTTTGGCCTTGGAACATTTACCACCCCATGACACAGAGAAATTTCCAGTGTCTTTTTTGATTAGTAGGATAAATAGGAAGAGCTTGTTTGCTTCCAATAGAGTTGGCCAACAGTAAGTGTTATCAGCATTGAACTCAAATGATAGGGTACCTTCCCTTGCTTGTTTAGTATTTAAAACCAGCAGAGAGCATTTAGAGTTCTTTCCCACCGCATGTAATGCCAGCATCTTACACACTATGCACACTATTATGGTATCCAGGCTTCCTGTTTTACCATACACACTGCAATGCACTATTCCTTTTTATGAAGCACTCCTGTTTGGTTGCACTGGAATTTGCTGTTAAAATTAACTTGTATTGGATGCACCAATGCATCCAAGAACATACAGTAAGCCACCCAATGCTCAACGCATAAGCAACACAATGCGTGCGGTGTGAAAGTGCCCTCCCAAGGTACATTTAGTCAGGAGCTGATGAATGTAGAGTTGAACCTGTTGAAAATATTAAGATGAAAAGCATACATTTGGTTGCCAAGGCCTACAACCTGTGAAAAATTCATCTTTGAATCTTCAATTGTACTATAGGTTTAGTGTCATTTTCTACCTAAATACTTTACCTTTACTATACTGGACAGGATCAACATCCACAACACATAAAATCAAATGGTTGGTATAAATCTAGTGGGTTAAATCACAGATATGTCAAGTCACAGTATGAAAAGTTTAAATTGTAACGTATATCTGTAACGATTACTACTACAGTGTGAAAATACACATTAAGTGTATCATTTGCTGTGGTTTTATTTAGTTGCTGTTGCTAAAATAATTTTTATGAGCTTTAGATTCAGAAATAATAGGCCTTGTATTATGTTCATGCTGTGCTTCTGGAGACTCTTTCTGACAGCATGTCATTTGCTGAGCCCTGAATCCTCAATTACTCTTCTCAGCAGGCAATGAGAGGCTGCTCTTCTGACAACCATTTTGTTATCATTTTTAATAAAAACTTAATATCTTTTCTTCTTGTGAAGATATTTACTTTTTTATAACTCTCCAGTGCATATATTAAGTAAATCAATGAATATTTACAATGCATTATTATTTTAAAAAAAACATAATAAAATAAGTCTCCAGGGAATTCATTTTGCAAATCAATAAATATTTACAATGTGTTATTATTTTTAAAAATAGCATTTCAGGGAGTAAATTGATGCACTCATAAATGTAGATGTGCAAGTAGTTCACTACACACAATCTAATTAGATTTAATGCAGCAGCATATAAAACAAATTTAAGTTTGAGAGTGCGTGAAATACAACTGTTTGTCAATTACATTACTTATTATGTTTTATTCTTTATAAGCATGCTTCAGATTATTCCTCCTGTCCAATGATGAAATAGGTTTGAATAAAAAAATATATATAAAAGAGGCCATATTACTGAGATATGAATAACCTTTCAAAGCAATGATTACATTCTTGTATGTTGGAAGGCTATGGTTACCAATATATCCAGTTTTATGGAATTCTATCACTCTAAGACTAAGCTTGCATTGAGCACAGTATTAGATCGTAAATTGTAATTTCCCATTGTAAATCACATCGTCCGATATGAATGGCGATATTTTCAATGACATTTTCGATAAAAACTGATTTATCTATCTATCCAAAATTGGATTTTCCATGTGGCAGTATTTTAGCGAAATTTACGATCGATAAACAGCTTCAACGTTGGGCTACATCAGTCGGGTTTAATCGATCATGAATTTTATCGGGTTGTGTATGGCTAGCTTTAGCAAAAGTTAGTTTAATACTTACATAAACACTTACATGCTAGTTATAATACTTACATAAGCATCCCACAATGTAAGGGGCGTTTTCCCTTCTTTCATTGCATGTTTTCGTTAACTACCGTATATACTTGAGTATAAGCCGAGTTTTTCAGCCCAAAAAAATGGGCAGAAAGTGCTGCCCTGGGCTTATACTCGAGTCAGCTGAGGGGGTCCACTCACCTCACCTTATTTTCCATGCTGAATGCTTCAGACAGGCAGCTTCCCTCTTTGGTGCATCTTCTCTCTGAGTTCCTGTGAGCTCCGGCTTTCCAACAGACAGCTGATCTATATAAACAAACTCCCCACTGCCACCTAGTGACCGGTTACTAGTACAGATACAACACTCCATAGCCTATGATTAAAAAATAAGAATTGCCTTGCAAAACCCATCCTGTAATAATAATAACCCTATGTTCTCTTAAATTTATTGATGATGTGGCACTAAGATAAATCCTGTTTGATTAATTTCTAGGGGCAATGGTGCTTTCTCTATATTTTTCTCATTTATAAAACTCCACTATGTGACTGCATTTTCCAGATGTAGATAATATAGGGTACCTTTTGTAGATAATATTAGGTACCTCGGCTTGTACTCTAGTATATACGGTACTTAAGATATAACTCAATACTTTCAGTTGTTAATGTGATAGAATACTCTACCGCTGCAATTGTTTTCTTTAAACAACCTAAAGAATCAATAAAAGATACCCTTTAACCCCCCTAGCGTTCCCGATGGCACCAACTCGTCCAGCACTGTCCTGTCAGTCTTGTACTGGATGAGATGTGGTTGTCCGCTGGAGATTGGAGCCCTAGGCAGAGCATATGTCAGGATCCAGAGCAGGCAACACACAATGACATCCAGACAGGGACATGGTGCACCAAAGTGGTTTATTGTGCACTTACAGAAACAGTCCAGTCCAAAATAGTCCAGTGTTCAGGCTTCAGAATCAGAGGAGTAAAAATGCTCTGAATGGGTGGTTGAGGCGCATCTATATAGCTAACATAGCAGGTGGCACCCGGTACAGCCGGGGTTCTCACAGCATACTTACCCCATTTCATGCTGTCCCGGTGGCTCCGATGTAACAGGGAGGCTGCTGCAGGAGAGTGGGTGATGTGATGATGTCACATCGGGGAGGCAGTGGGAAATTTGGACGTGAATTGCGCGAAAACAGTTTTCTATGTAGAAAACTGTTTTCATTGTGCTTTAAAGTAAAATTGCCAAAATAAAGGATCCAAGATGTGCCCCTTTGCATTTAACCCTCTCTTTGCTGGTGTGACGTCACCACCTCCATCACACAAGGGGAGTGAGGGTTAAGTGCAAGGGGGCACATCAGGTGTGTATATAAATCCATTGGAACTGTATTAGGAAAATACTAGTTCCCCTGGATTGCTTGCATTTGACCCTGAGCTATTACCATTGCTGACTGCCTATCTGACCTTCGCTTGATTACCGTCTACCGATTGGTTGCCTGGCAAAAAGGAAAGGTATTGGCTCTCCGCTGGCGTGACAAAAAGGACATGTGCCTCATGAGCACCATCCACAACACTGTCATGGTTCCAGCCAGAACCAGGAGTGGACAGGACATCCAAACGCCACAGGTTGTGGCGGACTACAATAAAACCATGGGGGTATCAGGGAGAAATTGGTACACAGAAATAACTCTAACATGTAGACGCTCTTACAATTTGTTATTAGTGTACCCCTTTGGCTGCCTCTCCCCCTCCCTCTTTGGTGACCAGTCCGCCCACTGATCCTGCGCAGTGCGCGTGCGCTGTCCCCTCTGTGTTCCATGCCGTGGTATGTGGACGCCGGGGGTGTGGCGCATGCTTGAGTGGGTCAGGACGGGCCGTGGACTTCCGCCCGGCGTGATTCCATTTCTCCGCCCACCAATCACCAACAGGGCGGATAACCACTTCCGCTCCTGACGGTGACGTAGAGGGATAGGGGAGGGACAGACCGGGGACGGGAAGTTGGGGGCGGGCATTGCTCTGTGGGAGGGGAGGGCAGCCACCTGACGCCCGCACGCCGGCTGTGGGGGGCGCGCTCTCCCACGTTGGGATCTTTCCATCCGTACCCACCACACCGCCCCAGCTCTTGGGAACCTCCCCCCTGATTAGGACAGAGAGGTGGTGTTCTACTAGGGGAGGGTGCGCCGCACACCCGGGGGCGGGGTACTATAAATAGGGGCTTTAAGCCCCTGTTCGGCTACACCTTCAATGCAGGGAATCGTACGCCTACCCCACACAGTGAGTAACTTTAGTCCACTTCAGGACAAATTTCATTTGTTTTAAGCTATTAAATTCACACTGAAGCAGTTATCCAATGTTAGCAACAGCTGAGCTACTTGGATACTTGGATACTCAAGCCAGGATCACTTCTCCTGGATTATGGGACGTTAGGACTAGCTGCAATTACCCAACTACTTACTTGCAAGTTGTTAAATATACATACAATGTTTCTTATGGTGAATATAATTGTCACTTAGCACATTCCAATGTACTTTTATAGCCAGTACCCATTACCTATTAAGGATCACATTGTGCTACCGTAAAAAGTCCAGAGGCTAAATGTTGGAGACCCAGGTCTCCTATATTAGCGGGGTGCCTTCAAATAATTTGTTCAAAACCATGGGGGTGTTGACAGAGCCGACCAGGCCATGAAATGTTATCCTGCTATCAGGAAGCAACAGCGAAAATGTTATTAAAACATTTTTTGTCATCACCTGGAGCAGTGCCTGTGGAGCGCCTTTGTTCTCAACAAAAATCATAGTGTGGGGCCTGTACTGCGCCTTATATGGCAAGTCTGTGAAGCCATATGTGTCAAACACCTGACACCACAGGAGACAGTACTGCAGGCTTCATACCTGGTCAACCCAATACACCAAACTGACTTGCCATTTCCTCAGGTTTCTACCTCCAATGCCGAGAAAGGAAGAACCCACGAGGCGGTGTTTGGTGCGCTGCTCTAAAACTGGTGAAGATGGGAAAAGAGCCTGCAGAGAAACCCGCAGCTACTGCCATGACTCCCTGCTATCCCTTGCTTTGAAATGTATCACACAAAATAAGTTTTTTAGTGGTTTTATCATTTAAATGACACATTGGATTGAATTTATCTTATTGCCTTGAGTTTTGTGTTTTCTCATTCATTTTATAAAATTATTTTTTATTTTATATAATTGTTTGTTTCAAACATTGTTATATTCAGGATGTCTATTAGACCCATATACGGACATATTTTGGGAAGTTACATGCCTACAACATTAAAAAAAATCTACCATTGAAGTCTATGGTGCGCTTTTGGTACAGAAATCTGGACCTCAGCAGTGCGCTAGGGAGGTTAATGGTCATTAAAAAATTAAAAACTTTTGGGATGTCTCCGATCCCTTCTTAAGAGGCTTAATTTTGTTTTTTAGACTTGCATTTATACACAGTTACAGGATCATAAATATTTAACAAAAACAACTGTTTCGTCTGGACTTACTTGATTAACAGAGGTGAAAGTGAAGGGTTAGCCAGTGGAAATAGTATTCAGAGTTAGGAAGACGTTTTTAGAGGTAATAGAGATAAGAACACCAGGCGTATTATCCACCTCCTTTAGCAATTAAACTGTTTCATTGCTATTTCCAAACCTAAATAGCAATGAGTATTGTACATTATCAGAGCTAAAGCATGTACGGTAATTGACTTAAAGATAAGGGGTCCAGACACACTTATTGTTTAATGATCAAAAAGTTTCTTCTTTTTTGAACTGCAAACTTTCTATATTCATTGATAGCTAAGATAGCACAACACTACTATTGCGAAGAAGATTCAACAAAACAAGCCAGAACTAAAAAAGGTGAAATTAACCTCATTGGCAATATGACTTTTTATTGTGGAAAGCCATTTGGGAAATGTAAAAAATTGAGAAACCAATAAAGTGCAATTTTTTTTAAATGTCCCACCCACTCTAGCACCCTCTGCACTTCCCAGTTATCATCCATGACACAGGGGATGCAAGAACATGGGACTCTGGTCAGGATGGTTAGGCATTGCAAGCCAACTGCCCTCATCAGTGATCACACCAGAGATATGCATCCAGGAATGAAGCAGGGTACAGACGCGAGGATATGGGCCAAATCGATGGCTGGTTCGAGCGTCGTGCATGCTCATGGCCATCTATATGGCCTATATAATATGCACCCATCGCTGTTTTCGAGCGGGACAAATCAATCCTGCTCGAAAACAGCCATATCGGACATGACCATAAATACGGCCGATGTCCGATGCTTTGCATAGAGACCACTGGTCTCCAGGCAAAGCCTAGGCTGAGCTGGGGAGAGCAGAGCTGTCTCCCCAGCCCCAACGATACCTGACCACGCTGCTGCAGGGTACATCAGACGGCTCGAACATCGAGCCATCTGTACCCTGCTTAAGACACTGGACAGACATCATTGGAGGAGGCCATCAATTGGTTTGGAACAGGTTCGGAATCCAAAGTGTGGCTCAGGGTGACCGCTTTTGGTCATAAAAATCATGAATTAATTCTGGTATAACATAATAACAAACAAATCCTGGTTATTTTAGTTGACCTATTACTCCCCACATGATTGATGATACATGCAAGGTTGTCCAACATAGCATTTCAGACTTAAACAGTGGGATCTTCAAATGCTGTGTTGGAAAACTTTATCTATTATGTAAGCAATATTAGATCAAATAAAATAACCAACCAGGATTTATCTTTCTGTTACTACAACAAAGCAGAATTAACTCTAAATGCATGGTAAAGATTATTGTTCTTTGAAAGCCATTGTTTCTCTTTTAATTCCCATATGAAACAAGGCAAAAAATTAAAGCATTAAGAGGTTGTAAAGGTTCACTTTTTACATTTCTGGTAAAATGTTTTTCTCTCCCGCTTTGACTACACAGTTCATCTGTAATATCCATACAGCCTTCAGTTTATTTTTGTAGATCAGCTCTCCACAGAAATGCTTAGATCACAAATTTCAAGACTCACCCAATGGTTTGGCTGCAAACTAACACAGCAGATGTCTTTTGTGATGCTGTATATAGTGAATGCATTAAGAATAATTTGAATGTGAGCTCTTCCAAGTACTAGGTTTTAACATCTCTCTTTAATTATGGTTGGCCAAGTTGTACTTAGAGTTTTTCTCCGAATTTCCAAGTGACAATATGGAACCAATATTAAATGAATACTGTAGAATTTTTTTTTTTTTTTTTAGCTTTCTGGCTGTGGTCAAAAGTATTTACAAATCTGCTTGATGGTAGATGATGGCTTTCCTCATAAAACCTATCCCTGTAATGTATACAGATTTCTTTAAGAAATATAAAGCATTATTGGGAAAAAAAAGAAATATAAAGCATCAAAGTATTAATGCTTTTTATTTGAGAAAATCATTGTTACTTAAATTAAAAATGAAAATTATATATTTTTTCTCATTACAATTAAGCTGCAGGTAAGGTTTGCCACATTCCACATGTGGTGTTTGTGTTGTCATCTTAACCTCCTGGGTGGTATGCCCTTACACTGTACTTGATCATGATTCCCAACCCTCCCTACTCCCCTCTACACATTGCAGGCGTCATCAATGGCTCTGGCGATGTCGGCCAGGAAAGAGATGCCCCTCCATTAACATGGAGGTCTATGGAGGTGCCCTGCCTGCCTCTTTGGTGTCACTGATGACGGTAAAGACGTGGCAGTGTGGAAAAAATTTGTATGTTTGATTCTGCTCATTTACAAAACTCATGAAAAGGTTAAAGGTGATCTCATATCTGCTCTATTTGAACCTGTTTTCAGCTGAGATGTTCTGACAATTGTAGGGTCAGCAGTAGTGCCTTGCCCACTGATGTATTAACAACTCCATTTGAGCACCTTAATCTTAACCTCCTATTTATGCACCTACTTTTTAAAAGTAAGTTTTAGCACTTGTTCCCTAATATCAGATTCTAATGAAGCTGGTTGCTCAGTCAATGACATCAGGAGGTGGTCTGCGTGATGCATTTCTATTTTTGAGAAGATAGGTAAAAATATGTAAAAAAAAAACATGTTGCTAGCACAATCATAAGTACAAGGAATAGTTCAGCATGCTCCTTGCCCTGATCTTCACTAACTTGGAGAGACATGTCCTCCATCTGACAGAAATCAAGCACCAATCCATATTGATTCCAGCACAAGGTTTTATAAATGAGTCAATACAAATATAGGAATGTATAAATATAAAACATTTTGGAGGCTCTGTAGTCCATAAACAAAAAAGAGCAATATAAAAAATATAAAAATGGGTACTACATCACCACAGGCAATAAAATCTAATAGTAAGTATAAACAAAATCTAATAATAACCATATAATCTGCCTAGCATAATAACAGCAGGACATACAAACCGCAGGACACCACAGGACATCGGCTGGTTGGATTGGCAATCTTTTAAAAGTGGCCGACCGACCGAAAATTACGGCCATCCTCATTCGGGACC
>CM070032.1:51322711-51333617 GCA_036250615.1 Ptychadena robeensis | reverse complement strand
CCCCCCCCCCCCCCGAATAACCAGGGGCAAAGGGAACTTTTAAGGCCACAACATTAGAACATCATTAGGACAATATAATTACAAATAATAGATTATATTT
Organism: Ptychadena robeensis; assembly: GCA_036250615.1. Taxonomy (NCBI): domain Eukaryota; kingdom Metazoa; phylum Chordata; class Amphibia; order Anura; family Ptychadenidae; genus Ptychadena; species Ptychadena robeensis. The sequence goes on along the minus strand of CM070032.1, from coordinate 51,333,517 downwards.
AATTAACATGAATTCATGAACAATAAAATTCAGAACATACAATGATGACAAGTTTTGTCACATACACTTAAGAAAGGATAATGTATGTACTAATAGCAGATACAATAAAATAGGCATAAAAATGTATTTGTAATCGTGGACAAAGGATTCTGCTGAGATAGAATCCACCCCAACGCACCTTTCGTATAGACTTCTTCAGGGGTATCTTTTTCCAGTCCCATTTTGTGTTCACAACAAGGGAATGTCAGTCATGGTCCAATTAATCACAAAGGTATGTTCCCACTCAAATGATTACTCATATGTGTAAAGCTGGGCAAAGATGGGACAATTTCCTGTCGATTCCCGACCTGACCTAGCGGGCGTGATGACATCACCACACTCGACCGCTAGTGCCGAGAATCAGCCGGCACCGTTTGTGTGCCGCCCATTACTTCTGCAAACTAATGTGCGATCCGACATGACGGATGATTTTAGTCCAATCAAGTTGGTGCACCCGATTCCTTGCCAACCCCGATCAGATGCAGGAACATGCACGGCATCCGATCAGCGGGTCGGGCAGGAAACAGCCTTTGCCCAGCTTAAGTCACAGTTAAAAAGGTTAAAGACAAGCGAACAGGGCCCCCACGGGGCAGAATCGAATGGGGAACGAGGAGCCAAAACTGGCCACCAAGGCACCACTGCCACCTGCGCAAAAGGACATCAGTCTGGTTGTAAACTCTTAATATGTGTAGGGGAAAGCAGCCACACTCGCATGTGAAAGGAAAAAGGTGCAAACTCAGGGCACCTAAGGTGAATAGAACTGTGAAGGGAAGGAGAAAAAAAAACTTTTTTTCCTGCATTGAAAAAAAGTATAGTACCAAAACAATGGTGAGAAACCGTGAGTGAAACATAACAAAATCAACAGTGAAAAGGCCAATACTGAAAAGCTTTATATATATAGATTTACCTATATATATTTACCTATATATATTTACCTAGTGATACTACTATATCATGCTGGTGAAGCCGTGGCCATATTAAATTTAATCAAAATTCCCCTTAACCATTGAACTTGTGTAAATTAAGTGTGCTTTTGGTTTTCCTGTTTTTTGTTATTGCTTGTTCTCTTTTTCTGAATACCAAGTACGTTTACTAGAAGATAAGCTAAGGGGTATCCCGACAATGCAAGTTCTGTATATTCATCATTTGTTTCTACTTAGAACAAGTATACATACTCTACGACCCTGATGAAGTCCTATAACTAGGACGAAACGCATTGGCACCATATACAATTTCCCTGTCCTGTGTGAGGTTGGGATGTTTATCTATAAGTGTGTCTTTGTGTATTTAGAAATGCATTACGGTGTGTGTTAATCTTAACAATATTTTTGCTTTCTTCGATATCATTTATTGATTCATTTTTAATCACGTAAAAAATTAAAATGTTAAAAAATAAATGTTTATGTAGCAAAAATACAAAAGTAAATGATAATTGATTCTTGTGCCTTAAAAGGCCTCATATGTTTCCCCCTGAAGGATTTCCTTCTCCCCTACATTCATGGCTGATCCTTCAACCTTCAAAGCCATGGCTTGTTTACATCTTTAAGAGTCTGCATAAGACTCTATTTCAATTTTATCTCACCTATATTCTTTAGGAGCACAGGATGTCCATGGTACCATTAAGGATGTAGAGATGGTAGTAGAGGGGGGATAGAATAAGTTTGTCATTCTGAGCATTTCCAGAATTAAATGCAAATTTCAGGGTGTATATATTATAAACTTTCATACATAAAGTGCCAACATATAATGCCACAGGAGGAGGCAAGGACCCTGCCCCAAGAAGACTGAGGCGCCACTAGGGCAATTTGGGAGTGGCGCGTATATTAGATGCACCCACACCGCTCCCATTGTCCCCAGTGTGCCTGCCTTCATGGTTGCAGATTTGACAGCAATTGAGAGCAATGCACGAAAAAAATATGCAGCTAAAACCTGCAGGGCTAATCCGGACAGAAAACATATGCTTACTGCATGTCTTTTTCTGTCCACATTTATTGAGCCTCAGCCTTACAATCCAAAAGGTTGGGGAACAGTGTATAAAGTAGGTAGGGGGGTGGGACTGTCTAGGTCAGGGGTAGGCAAACTTTTTCACTTGTGGGCCACATTGGCTTCTTAAATTTAATAAAGGGGCTGGACCAAGAGCCTGTAATGGCCGACCCACCATAGGTGTGCCGATTGCATGCATCGTCGGCATCACTAATGATGTAATAGGCAATGTGTGACCTATTCCTAGACTGTCTGTTGTCGCCATGAGGATGCACCCACCGTGTCATGATCACGTCAATGCATTGTCCCCAAGGCAACGTTTGGACACCTCTAGGCATTATGTGCACTCATTGCACAGAACAAGAGGAAGGGGAGCATCTTTTCAACAATGTGACAAAGGGACAGGGAAAAAAGCTAAATGGGCCACCCCCCGGGCCTTAGTTTGCCCACCCCTGGTCTAGGTGGTGATGTTTGTAAAAGAGAAGAAAGGCGGACCAAACTGAAGAGGTGGGTTTTCAGAGAAATTAATGACTTTAATGGTGTGTTCAGTTATTTGGAGGGGGCAGTAAATTCATACATGCTGTACATTGACTACTTAACATTGCCAAGGGTGTACTCAGATATTGTATATCTTTTCCACTTCAGTAGCTCAACACAAAAATATGCAAATTTTGTAGCAATTTTCTTTTTTTTTTTAAATAGCAAATTTAAGTAAAATACACTGCTCAAAAAAATAAAAGGGAACAAAAAATAAAAACGTCCTAGATCTGATGAATGGAATATTCTTATTAAATACTTTGTTCTTTGCATAGTTGAATGTGTTGACAACAAAATCACGCAAAAAATTTTTTCCAGAGCAGTTTTGGTCATTCCACGTAATCTTTGTTTTTTGGTGTGCTGAATCTGAAAATGACCTCCATTTTGTCATAGGACATCACGTTTCCTGACAATTTAGGTAACTTAAGGTTAAATAAGGCAATACCACAATAGACTTATACAGTTAAAGTTTAAAAATAGTAAAGGATTTAAAGTAGTGGGTGGGGTTGATCCTTATGGATACATGCTCCCTTATCCTGGCTTTTATTATTTTATTTTAATCTATATGTACCGTATATAATTGTACCTGAACACCTTATGGACTATTAAGAACTTTTTTTGTTACTGTTGCCACCAATGATTTGTATCAAGAACAGCCAACACTGCCATGCCATGTTATATGTTTTTAACCATGTAATAAATATGATGTTACTTTTACCACTGTACTCATTTGTAAATTTACTCTAATTAGACCTGTGGCCGTTAAAGTCCCCTTGCCCCTGACTGCTGTCAGGGGGAATCCTCGCTACAAGTGGTTAATTCCACTAGTAGTATCTTTTTCTATTGTTATTTGGGATGTGGGCCACTAACACGATTAAACGCAATTTTTTGTATATAGTTTGTGTGACCTCCCTACAACTGGTCTCCTGAGGGATCTCCACCCACACCTGGACTAAAGCATCCCCCAACTCCTGGATAGTCTGTGGTGCAATGTGGCGTTGGTGGATGGAGCAAGACATGATGTCCCAGATGTGCTCAATTGGATTCAGGTCTGGGGACTGAGGGGGCCAGTCCATAGCATCAATGCCTTTGTTTTGCAGGAACTGCTGACACACTCCGGCCACATGAGGTCTAGCATGGTCTTGCATTAGGAGGAATCCAGCGCCAACCGCACCAGCATATGGTCTCACAAGGGGTCTGAGAATCTTATCTGAAAACCTAATGCCATTCAAGCTACCTCTGGCGAGCACATGGAGGGCTGTGTGCCCCCCCCCCCCCCCCCCCCCCCACCACCATTACTGACCCACTGCCAAGCCGGTCAGGCTGGAGGATGTTGCCGGCAGCAGCACGTTCTCCACAGCATCTCCGGACTCTTACATGTGCTCAGTGTGAACCTGCTTTTATCTGTGAAGAGCACAGGGCGCCAATGGCAAATGTTCTGCAGTGCTGGGCTCCAAGCAAAACCCTCACCTGTAGACGTTGGGCTTTCATGGAGTCTGTTTCTGACAAAACAAGCAGACACATGCACATTTGTAGCCTGCTGGAGGTTGCTGGGCACTGACATTGCTCCTCCTTGCAAAAAGACAGAGGTAGCAGTCCTGATACTGGGTTGCTGCCCTCCTCCACGTCTCCTGATGTGCTGGTCTGTCTCCTGGTAGCGCCTCCATGCTCTGGACACTACACTGACACAGAAAACCTTCTCGCCACAGATCACAAAGATGTGCTATTCTGGATGATCTGCACTACCTGAGCCACTTGTGTGGGTTGTGTGCTACCACTAGAGTGAAAGCCAGCATTCAAAAGTGACCAAAACATCAGCCAGAAAGCATAGGAACTGAGAAGTGATCTGTGCCTAGAATTTCCACCTGTTGTCTGTTCCATTTGCACAATAGCATGTGAAATCAATTGTAAATCAGTGTTGCTACCTGTGGACAATTTGATTTCACAGAAGTGTGATCGATTTAGTTACATTGTGTTTAAGTGTTCTCTTTATTTTATGAGCAGTGTATATGAAGTGTGTTTTGGCAGATCATTTCACCACTAAAGTATGTCACGGGTGAACCACAAGAGTAGTGAACCCACCGTGCCACCAAACAAGCATAAACCAGGGCAAGAGTCTAAGGAGCCCCCGGTATTCACCAGAGCATTCCGCAAGGAATGGTGGAACTTTGCTGCAGTGAGCTCCCAGGTTGCGGTCCCTTAGCTACACTTACTTGGCAGCTGCTGACAGCAGAAAATCGAAGGCGCAGTATCTAGTCGGCAGGCAGAGACATAATCAGACAGGCGGTAGTCGGGGCAGGCTACAAATAGATATGGTCGAATTTTTTTAAAAAAATACGACCATTTTGAGTTAATTGCAAAGCCCCTGAACATGGTATCAACACGAAACTTGCTGGAGATGTAGAGAAGGGTTGGGACTACAAAAAAGAAAATATGTCTCTAGCACAAACATTTTTTGCACAAAGGAAGCTCAAATCAAGTAAAAATTTTGAAAATCTGAATTTCGACTTGACTTAATTTATGCAAAAACGACATCTGCTAGAGCACAACATTTTTTTTTAAATGTCCCACAACTCTTCTCTACATCTCCAGCAATTTTGGTGATGATACCTTGTTCAGGGGCATTGCCATCAGCTCACAAAGTTAGCAAGTCGAAAAATTCGACCATCTCTAGCGGCAAACAGGGTGGTCGAAGACGGTCCAGGGGTCGGTAACGGTAAGGCGATAGATAGAAACAGAACCTGTGTGGCAAAGGCATAAAACACTTTTTGTTCAGGCAACGCCCTGTTGTCTTAGACTTCCTGATATACCCAGGTCAGGCGATCTGGTTGGACAGGGCTCCAGGTGTGTGATAATACAGCAGAGTGAGCAGGAGCCAAATCAGGTGCCACATCCTCTTCAGCCAGCAGAGGGAGCCGATCTGCGAAAGGTCCTGGTCCTTTGAGGTTTAGGAGTAGACACAGTAGAACTGGTAGATGGCACCTCAGTGGTTGCAGATCGCTGGGTGACATGGCGATCTGTGACAAAGTAATAGGCAAGTCCACTAGTAGAGATCGTCCCACAGACACTGCGGAGGAACACAAGTGTCCAACAATGAACTTTTATAGGTTTTCTATAACATTAACAATCAACATGACAATCAAACAAAACATACGCTAATAACTTGAATTTTGTGGAAATTTAAGAGCAAAACAGAAAGAGGTAAAAGCTTAAGACAAGACACACATAATGAGTCACATATATACACTCTGGTTCACATAAGTACACATTGTCATTATAATATAAATAGAACTGTAAATCTACTCGGCTTACTCTGGACTTGATGACTCGTGGCAGTGCTGCATCACTTGTGTTAGCTTGCGGATTCTGTTTCAGATGGCCATGTACAAAGATAGTACTTTTTTTTGTACTTCAGCACACTCTACTTTTCAATGCAGGTTGTACAGGTGATCTTATAGTTTGCGTGGTCTACAGTAAAGTTTTTTCATATTTGTGATGCATTTGTCATATACTGCCTCTGCTGTCATGTATCTCGCGTTGTGTATAAGTTCCCACTCTTTTTATGAAGCAACTATAATAATTGGTTAAGTCAAGGAACGTGTGTTAGTGTAACCCAGAGACAACAACTTCACCGTGTATAGAAGTGTGCATACAGAGAGGAAAAAGAACTTTTCGGCAAATCCCCTAGTAAGTTGCAAAGAAATTCAACTGAAATTTGTCACAAAAATGTCACAAAGAAACCCAGCTACTACTATTGTTCTGTGGGAGCTAAATCTTCCTTCTCTTCGATCAACCATTTCCAAAAAGGACCAGGGATGCATTATTATATCTACCTAGAGCCCAGGTGCTCAACCTGCAGCCCCCTTGCAATCCTCCTCGCATCAAAAATCTTTTAAGCAGTTAATGCATAGGGAATAGGCACTAAACGGTCTGCCAATCCCGAACTGATGTGTCTTCACTCTGGATCTTCTTATAGCGGAAAGAGAGGCTTTGATGAAATCTATAAGGCACATAACATTTGAGGATGTAGATTGGGGGCATAAGTAAAGGGCATTCCATATATTATCATGTGTAGTGGTCACAAGCTGACCTGGCTTTCCTAATCAACTTTGGCGCTCCTAATGGCATCAGTAAAATTTCGATGTTGATCAGGAAAAACCAAGTCTACATATAAGCGCTGCACCCAGGAGCGGTCCTACCATGTTTCCCCAATAAGGCACGATCTTATATTTTTTTGAAATGCCAAAATATGCCCTAGGTCTTATTTTCAGGGAAATATCTTATTCCGATCACTGTGCAATTCATTGCCCCCTTTGATGACTCTGTGCCAATCATTGGCCCCTTCTGATGACTCTGTGCCAATCATTGTCCCCTTCTGATCACTTTGTGCCATTCATTGTCCCCTTTGATCATTTGAGCAGCTTCCTTGTCCTTCCTGCACTGCAGCCAGCCCTGACGGAGTCACATTGTATCACCCAAATGGGAGATTCGGGCAGGGGCACGTATCGGTGGGTGTCTTTATCGCGGGGGGTGGCGTATTTTAACATTTTGGGCAAAAATCGGGGGGTAGCTTATTTGATGGGGATCATAGGAGAAACAGGGTAGGCTTTACAGCACCCTAGGACGAAAAGCAATTGAGAATGACGGTCACTACACATGATTATTACACTGGTCTGCATAAACACATCCCTATATACACAACACATAAATGTGCATTACCATACTATGCTTGCATTATATTTAACATGTTTTATTTAAAAATATCTTCAAGCTATGCGTGATGTAATTTTTTCATTAATAAATGCTTATACAATCCATAAGCATTGGTCCTGCTAAATATATTATTTGTTTGTCAGATGATAGCAATGGCTTTGCATCAGAGAATCTTTATCAATGGTTCAAATACTTTGTTGCTCTAAGGCCTAGGGGCCCAACCTGCGGCCCGGGGGCCACATGCGGCCCTTTGGGCATTGTTTGGCGGCCCCCCTTGGTCCTCCACATGCGGCCCCAAAAACCTAACTATTAATGCATAGGAACTCACCTGTGTATTGGTCACACGCTGACCTGGCTTTCCTAATCAACTTTGGCTCCTACATCAGTAAAATTGTGAATGTTGATTGGGGAAACCAAGTCTATATATGACCGCTGGGGGGATGGGGTCTGGATCCATGTTATGTGCGGCCCTTTAGTGATGTCGAGGGCCACACTTGTGGCCCTCCATATCAACTCAGTTGCCCACCACTGCTCTAAGGAATAGGGAATTTTTTTTAGGCAGGACACAAAAATGGACAAATGAAAAAGGATAATAAAGGAAGGCTTCAGGTTTTCTGGGATCTCATGCTGAAAGGAGAAGACATGGAGCAACAATCTGAGATTCAGGTTCACCAATATAATGATCATGTAATGAAACACTGCACTTGCTGAAATGCTACTACATTGCTGGTGTGTGTGATGTGATGAGAAACCTGACGGTAGCCAAAACTGGATCGCTAATGTTAATTTATGAACCCACAATAAACATTCTGCACTGTTCAAAAAGACACTAAAGTCTGACTAATAACTAGGATGCATAATACCATACTCAGATTCAAGCAGTTCAATGTCCTAGGCTTAACAAAACACAGCAAGCCCTCTGGTCACGTGTTTTGTACTCATCATATTCATGGTTGATGGGTGCATATCCATGAGATGCGCACGTCCCATCGTAGTGAAATTTTTAGAAAACATTTTTACGCCAAAACATGGTGAAGACTTAGCCTCAGGGCATAAAATATACAAACAGGTGTAGTTATAAATGGAGTCTATGTATAAACCAAAATGTATTCTAAATGTTGGTTTGAAAGGTGGTGACCTTTTGTAGATATACCCGCTACACAGATTACTGGGATTCCTTCTACAAGGGAAGTTAAATATTCTTCAGTAAGTTTGCTCCAACTCAAGAAGTTCCCCTAATGTGTGGAACATGTAGGTTCCATTGCTTTCACTCTTGCCAAGTTCATAACAAACCAACTACAAGGGGTTCAAGTCTGAAGACCGTGCTTTTTTTAAACGTACCAGTATCTTCCACCCCAAGGTAATTTTTTAATTACGCTGGATTTTTTTGGGGTACTGCAGACTGCTGTGGTAGCAGTTACGGTTCAGGGGGATGGCCCTGAATCCGGCAAAACAAAACAAACATAATTCCATGTTCATGTTTGAGTTTTACAAACTAAGAAATATAATGGGTAGTTGCGCACAACCTTCAGCAGTGATTACACAGCTACAGTGATATCAGTGGCCAGAAAGGCCCTCAGTAGGTGTATGGGGCCTGAGCAAGGATCACAGTGTAAAATGAAGTCAATATGAGGGGTGGATGTTTAAGTTGTGTGTAGGTGTGCAGCTCTCAAAATGGAGGAGTGTGGCCCCCTGTAACAGACAAATGAGAACAAGGACAGAGGCGCACAACCTAGTACAACAAATGGTTAAATCATGTGGAATAGGATAAGATAAATTGACAAGATACTCACATTGAGAGAGGTTTACAAGGGTGGATCTCTCAGGGCCATGTGTTTTCAAGGAGGACCTCACTTCCTGGTTGGGGATGAGATCGCTTCCTGCTTACAGATACTGGGGGGCTCAATAGGAACAATGGGACGCGTTTCGAGCAGATGCTCTTTTTCAACCATAGGGTCACCTATGCTAGGTTGTGCACCTCTGTCCTTGTTCTCATATGTTTTACACTGAGGAACCATACTCATGGATATGAAAGTCTTGAACCTGAAGATGGCACATGGCCCAGTCAATGCAACAGCGAACAATCAAAGCAACGCAAAGGATCATTCCTGTTCGACCAACACTTCCTTGGAGCTGGATCGAGCGCTTCAGGTGGGCAGAATTTGAAACGTATGAAAAATCACTCCATGTATGGCCAGCTTTCATTTCTGATGCAGTTGTTGGCTTGTCAATTTCCACCACTGTGAATTAATTTTGATGGTAAAGCAGACTAAACTCTAATGGTCTGTCTTCTATTCTATTGTCAGTTTCTTTTTTCTTGCCATTTTATAGTAAACACGACTTTCCCATCAATATACATTTTGTTTTTTTAATTATGAGGGAACAGTATCAGTGTATCCCATCACTACTTTTATGCAGACAGAGGGGGTTATAATCAGAAAATGCTAGGTACCATGAGAAAATTCAGTTTATGTTCATTTCTTGTTTCTTGAAAAAAGGGTAATTTGTAGACTCCATAAATGGCCAGTTTTATAACCTTAACCTGAAACAGTTCCAACTTACCTTTGTACCATTTAAAGACACTCATCAGAATTGAACTGCTTAAATTTCAATAAACACAAACCCCACAAAACTAGTAACGGGATATACCTAAACTTTTGACCAGTAACTTCCTCCACTCAGTATATAAGCATCCTCATTCTGTTCTTTAACTATATGTATCTTCTTCTCTATTTCTTTATCTGCATCTGTACCACGGGTTACTTCCCAGGTAAAAAAGTCAGCAACCAAATGAGTTCCAGTACAGATCAGGAACACACAGGAGCAACAGGTGGGAGTACATACTGAAAAAAACGTTTGCTGATGAGATTAAGTCGCTAAGGAGAAAAACAAAATATAGAGCAGATATCAAGCAAACACATAAAACCACTTTGATGGATGGAAATCAAGCAGATCTGAGTCTTTAAAGGAAGAATCCACATTAAAAAGTTGGGTGAACTATTCAAGCCCACTTTCCCTCCGGGTATTGGAAATGCCATATGCCTTTAAATGGTGAACTCAGAACACATTCCTCCAGATCTGTCACTTTCTTCGCTGTAGGAGGATCATCTCCTGGGACATTTAGAAAGAAGTAAAGCTGCACCTGGGTCGGAATCCTTCTGCTTCCTGCAGCTTCGCCATTGGCTAGTCCTTCACACACCTATGGTTCCATTACCTAATTTGAGTCCATCTGCTGCCATGTTCCATTACAATCATTTTGTGACACTTCCCTCCCCTTTGCACCATAAGTATGTTTCAGCTTGGGAACAGGACTTAAAAGGGGGAAGGGATCTCTCAAAATGCTAGCTTAATGTAACCAACGTGGAAGTTGTATATAAAGTCACCATGAGATGGTATTTGGTTCCCTCTAGACTTACCTGAATATATCCATCTTACTCACCTATTTACTTCAGGAGATGTGCAAGTGAAGGTGACATGTTACATATACAGTGGAGGAAATAATTATTTGACCCCTCACTGATTTTGTAAGTTTGT
>CM070032.1:51285193-51322611 GCA_036250615.1 Ptychadena robeensis | reverse complement strand
TGTCATTGGACAAACTTACAAAATCAGTGAGGGGTCAAATAACTATTTCCTCCACTGTATGGTGGACCTGTCCCTGTATTCACCTTTTGGCACAAAGTTTACAGCCTGAAGTCTAAAGTGTTCAATGCAAAGCTCTACAGAGACCCATGGAAGACTCTCTTCAACTTTCCAATGACTGGTTTAACGACTCCAACAAGGACTGGCGCATTGTCTTCTTATTGCCGCCAAACTGACCATTGCTAAAAATTGGAAGTAGTAGCTGTTCTTTCCAGAGTTTATCCGTAGGGTCGATACTCACTAGTATCTTAGACGATAGGCATGCACAATTTTAAACACCTGGGACCTGTGGATTCAGACTTCCCACCCAACCCCAAATATAGGTAGCCAAACGTATCTTTGATACCACCCCTCACAGTCAATGATCCACCTTGGCCTAGTTCTCCCTTTTTTTTTCACCACTTGCTCATTGGGCTTCTTTTTGCTATGCTTTCTTCTCTTCTGGGCAGGTTGGTTTTATTTCACAATATTTGCTTTCCCCACTGCAGTACCACCTCCAACTTGGCATATTACCATACCACTTCACTGGTCCTCGGAGTACAATCTCCCTAATACTGCCACTGTGCTGTACTGGAAGATTGTTCTATTGTTATACTGTAACTGTTGATTCTTGGTATCCTTTTGTATTAAAAAAAATGAATGGCCAAGAGTTTACACCTTAAACAATGGGGGGGTCATACGTTTCTATTGTACCTTGCTTCTTTTTAGCTGCTCTCCCTGTAGCCAAAGTTACATTCGTGTTTAAGCAGGTCCTGTTCTTTCCTTTTCATCCGCATGGAAAATCACAGTTCATAAGGCAACAGCATAAAAAGAAAGGCAAGTTAAAAAAAACTACTTTTATTTTTTATTTCAGTTACATACTTTTTAAACAGGGATTTATTCCATTATTTTAACATTCAGGCAATGTTGACTTCATTAGTATAGACAGGGAAAAAGCATATAAATGCAAAACTTTGTTGGCTTAACCTGAACATACCTGCATTACCTATTATTGACCAGTTAGTGCTGCCAAAAAGAGCCTCCCCCTTTACATGGCAGCAAACGGAGCACTTAAATATTGCTAAAAAGCAAATGTCTACATACTGGTCATTGCAGCAAATAAAGGGTTTTGTATTTTAAATATCTGAAGTCCACAATTGGATTAATATACACATTTTCTTGTTATGTGTGATGAGTTCAGATCATATAAACACTGTACAGGCCAAATAGCTTCTTCTCTCCACAAAAAAGAAAGATCTAACAAGAAAACAAAATAAACAGGTGTATAATATAAGAAACACAAGTTGCTGCATGTATTTACAATATGGTGCAATAAAATTTGGTCAAATACTGTAGAGACAGAAGTGATTTCACATTAGAATGGCCACAACTCTCATCTTTCATAACGAAAAAAAAAATATATATATGTATTTATATATATATATATAGATCATTCTTGAGATTAAGACAGTAACACAAACAAGGCAGACTGAGAACTGCAGTATCGTGTAATTGACAGAGGGATGAAATCAATGTATTTGACCAATGAAGACAAAAAGGGGGGGGGGCAGGTTAAGGTACAGCGACAGTGAAAATAAACAACCATCGTCACATCAGTAATTTTTCAGCGTTTCCATGTGAGCGCATAAACCATCCAAAACATAAGCACTGCACTCTTGGTTGTTAACAAAATAAATTACAAATGACAATTAAAATCCCTGTAAATGCAATATTGAACTCAAAGATGTGCATTTTTCTAATTGCAATAAACAATGATTTAGGTTACCACAAACCAGACTTAAAAAATAAATAAGTTAGCCTCAGAGCATGAGCTGATAGACAAGGAAAATAAATTGAACTAGGAGACTTTTGGATTTTTACTTTGACATATATAATAACCAGTTTGGTCAAAAATTTGTTCTAGCCAGTTCCCTTAGAAAAAAAAAAAGTCTGAAAATGCAGGCCTGGTTAAATGTTATAAAGACAATTATCATGGCTTCACTGCTCAGAAGCTACAAGGTTCTGGATCAGAACATTACTGCTAGACTTTGAAGTTGATGTCACCAATAAACCTCAAAATTGTTATCGACAAATCACTCCTCCTCCCTATCCCCACGAACGATTTAGAAGAAAAAGAAATACAGACACTTGTCTGAAATCAGAAGAAATCATGTAGAAGTAGCCAGTCAATGCTTTCCTCCATGCTCTACTACAAAGTTCAGTTGAGAACGATTCTGAAAGCATCCGCTAACTGCAGGCATACACATGACAAGTGAAGCACCCCATCCACTGCGCTGCTGCTGCGTGCTGAAGAGTAAAACGGTTTTACACACCTATCACACGACAGATTTCACATTTCTATGAAACGGAGTAATATGCTATTCTGCTTCAAGCAGTATGCAAAGTGCATTCCAGCTACCATATGCTCATTTGTATAATTCCTAACCTCCGACTCCTTCATGTAGTGTTAACTTACATCAGTTGAATTATTCTTTAAGTGTGTTCTTTTTGTTTTGTGTGTTACCAAAACACATTACCAAGAAGCATAAATGAGATCATGTACATTTTGGACTACAGTCCTTGCTGCTTCTAGTTCTCTCTATCACTGCAAGAGGTACAACATAAAGAACTATATTTACTGCTTAAGTGTCTGTGTCTGACTGCTTTTGTACTTTATCCCCAGTCACGTCCAGACAGGTTCGTCCCATGTACCTCTGGCCAGTGGTTGTACCATTTTAACGATGAGAGAGAAGGGTAATGCTATCTACTGATTAACACAGTACCATTTCAGTAATACTGTAAATATCGGCCAATATGGAACTGTAATTCTCCAAAGGGAAAGACTGTTAGTGTGTTATTTTAAAGCTTTAGCAGACAATCCTTAGCCACTGTTTGCATGTGAAAAAAGCTTGTGGGTGATGTATCCATCTATGAACAGCTTGCAGTTTTTAATGGTGGCAACTGCACTCGTCTGAGGACAGTAACTCATGTCTGTACCACACAATTGGTCCATTTACTGTAAATAATCCTATTTTGACAAAACTTTAAAGCTTCTAGAGGTTTGACATCAGAAAACGTATGTAAGACAGAGGCATGGGAACATGATGTTGTAATGGGGGGGAGAAAATAACGAAACATGGTCATTGTGGAGATGATTTTTTTTGTGTGTGTGTGTAATCACAGGACAGCAGATGAACAAGTGAGTAATTCCCCATGGTCTGCCCTTTTCCAGAGTCATTTGTGACGTTGAATGGTTTTCCTTTTCCTCCTTTTGAAAAAGCAACAGCACCTATAAAAAGAGAGATGAGAGAAATTAAAGATGGACAACAAAACTAAGAAAATATATTGATGAGCAACACGCGTGTTATAGGACTGGGCATGCATTACATCCAACTCTTCTGCATACACACAATGGATTCAGCATCTCATACTAGCATTCCATGTATGGCCTTAAGAGGACCAACTACAACATGTGTAAATCAGCACTCACTAAAATGTGAATATGGAAGGATGATGCCTAAAATTAGATCTGAGCTATATGAAGCAAACAATCCGGATGTTTTTTAAATGAAACTACAGCCCCTTAAAAATATGGTAAGGATGTTGGTAGAGAACACACTCACTGGAAATGCTTAAATCTGAGAAAAACTAAAACATCTAAAATGGTAAAAGCTAAGTAAGTTAGAAAGTTCCTGTAGAGTTTAACTTCAAGTTTTTGCTTTTAGACTACAAGCAAAAAAAGGACTAGAAAAAATATATATAAACATGAAAGCTATAAAGAATATATTTCACATTTTACACAATAAAACAGGGCTTAGTATGAGCGAATCAGAGCAAGAGGATAATGGTCTTCGCAACACCTTTGCATGAAATAACCCAAATGCTCAGACATAAAATTATAGTTACAATTAACTTTAGGGGGTTTGGCTTAGGGCATGTTTGCATTATACGTCAGGGCCCCTACGCTAAGTGTATACGCTTAGCAGGGGTCCCGACGTATCCCACAGAGATTGCCTGCCGGCGGATGGTCTGTTTACATATCCGCAGGTGTAAAGGCTGAACGTACTCGACTACGTATAGCCTTACACCGGCGGATCGGCTCAGCACAATGAAGACAGAGTCTCCTCTGAGCAGGTAAGTCTATCTGTTACGTTGGGACCTCCCACTAAGCGTGTACGCAATGCAATGGAAACAAAGCCTTAATTAGAAAAGTTAAAAGTTCTTGTAAATATGATTATTTACAATGTAAAGTCTTTGGCCTCCATTCTGAGGTATAGGTAGTCAGGGGACTTCCTAGATTGTCTTATACACCGTCAGGAGCTCTTTCGCAATCCTTAAAAACTGATTTTATTCCATAATAGCCTATTTGTTTCATGGAGAAAAAAATCTCAGCTGAAAGTAAACATTAGTGGAATGTAAACATTAAAAAAATAATAATAATAAATGCCAGGGGGGTGAGTGGGGTAAAGGTGTTGGGTGCTGCCTGAAAAGTGCAAGAGTGAATGTTGCCTTACAGATGAAACCAAATGTACATTTTTTGGATTCCATTATTACAAGATAGGATGAGCTCTAAATTTAAATTCTAAACTGGTTTCCAATATACTGGAACATTATCAGGTTGCTCACCTTCCACAATGATGGTCTAAAGCGAATCTTTTTTGTAAATAAATAATAAATGCTTAGTGATATTTTTCACACTGTAATTGCAATTACATAAATGCTGGCAAAGAATATTTACTCCATTTGCTAATAATCTGATATGACACACAGCATCTATTGTATTGTATAGCGAGGAAAAGGCCTTCAAGGGTGCTACCATCACTCAAAATATTGAGATAAAAGTTTTAAAATTACAGTAATAAAGACAATGATGGTAAGCCAACAAGGAAACAAAAGATGTAATCAGAACCATATACACTCATGACGTCTATCGGTTACATCCTTGTTTCGCCTTCTTATGGTTTACATTTTTTTTAAATATGGTTCTCATAAAACCTATTGTTACCTTTTACTGTCTTGAAAATTGTGATTTTGAAAGTTTTGTTCGATTTTTTATTTTTGCTTTAAAAAAAATAAAAAAAATAAATAGGTCTTGAAATTGAGCGATGGTGGCACCATCCAAACTCCTTTCTTGGACACAATACATTAACAATATAGCTCACTGTGCAGTGTTCAAACCAGATTGCAATTATTATAAAAACAATTTCTTTCTAAAAAGACTGGAGTTCAAAGTACCAGTTCTACAGGTCTGAAAATATAATATAATGCCATCTGACTTAGGCCTCGACTGCACTATGCATTAAAACGGTTGACGCACCCATTGAAAGTCAATGAATGTGTCTACACATAAGCCAATGCAAGTAGGGGTGCATTGACCCACCCATAAAAAAAAAAAAAAAAAAAAAACCAGATATGTCACAAACACATCCCTTAACGCATGGGTTGCATTTATTAGATCCGTTAACGCATAGAGGAGCTTAAGGCTTAGTCTCCACTGTATGTTGGGATCCGCTGGTGTCCGCTTAAGCCTTGCACCAGCGGATTCAGGGCTGTGGAGACAGCCATGTCAAAGCCCCATTGTCATCAATGGGCGGCTTGTGCACTTTGTTTAAATCTGGTTTTAAAAGGACAGCGAAGTCCTAGCCTAACCCTAAATTCTATCTGTTTCTGTGTCTGCTTCTTGCTTGGCTGTGTTTCAGACAAATAGTTTGAGGGTAGAGAAATCCTGCAGATTTTAGCATTAGGCACACATGATCAGTGAAAGTGGTAGTGAATGGAACGCAGTGATGAAGTGATCATTAGCAGCTCTCTCAACTTAAAGTAAATAGTTAATGCAAAAAGCAAGTATCAATATCAAATATGGTCAGAATCTTTTTACATTATATAACAGAGGTTCTACAAATTTACATAAATACCCAAACACTTTAAGGTCAGGTTTGTATGAACACCAATTGGTGGGCCATGATAATAGCAATCAAAGATGCCATAGGATAACCATAATCATATACATGATATATATTAGAAACAAAGGGTCTGAAAACAGTTAAAAGTTGAGAGTATTGCTTCAAAACAAAACTTCGGAGACAAATTTTTTTGATCTGCTACACAAGTTAATATTAATTGTAATTATTTTTTAAGGATTTATAAAATTACTTTCCCACTACTAATTACCAACATTTTACTTAGGTTACCAACACCAAAAGATTTCCATTTATGATTCTTCAGTTACAGGTATGTTCATCTCCAGCGATAACCCCTGCTGTGATGCTGCATGATCCAGCTTATGCTCAGAACCCCAACAGGAGAGCGAGAAGAAACCAATGAGCCTCTAATAAGTTAATAGTCTCCTGCCTATGGCATTCATCAGATAGAAAGTTAGTTCCCAACAACTTACTTCTCCTGTTTTTACTTTTATCTCCTTCTCACAACCTAGTGGTTTCTGCTGAGTAACAATGAGCAATGGGCAGTGTGATCTCTTAATATTTTGTATTTAACAAAAACACAGAAAAAAGGTGTATAATAAAAAGGGGGAGGTAGCTTTTATAGGCAAGCCATGCTATTTAGTTATAAAATAAGTTTGTATTAGGCAAGTGCAACCTATCAGGTAGTACAAGTAGGTGAATTTCATTTAGTAAAGTAGGCAGAGAAATCTTCCCTTTAATATACATACTCTATATAACAAAAAGTCACAAGTTACATCTATAGGAACGCATTTAAATCCCATGCTATATCCAAAGACACAAAAAGGAGTCAGTCCCCTCCTTGCAGGCCATAACAATCTCCACTATCCTGGAAAGATTTACCAAATGTTTGTGAGGTGAGGCATGGGTATTGTCTTTGAGAAGGCCTCGCTCAGAATTTCTTTTCCGACTAATTTTTATATAGTGCTAGATGGGGTTGGGGTTCAGTGCAGGCCAGTAATGCCAATGCCATCCCCAAACTCAACAATTGATCATTCATCACAGCAAAGTGGTAATCCCAAACTGTTCCCAAAAAGTTGAAAGCATAAACTGTCAATCTGATTTTTAACATTTGGCTTTAACATAAAGATTGACTGCACTTTATTGATCATGAAAACTAAATTTCATAAAGTTCCTGGGGCCCCCTTTTTTATGCCAAAGGAATTTAAAGCTCTGTAGAATTTGACCCCCGAAAAAAGCGGTGCGGTTCAGCCCTTGGGGACACAGTTCTATGGCTTTACATAGTTTGCCCCTTTGTGTCTCTGTTGTTCCAAAATGCTTCCAGTTACCACTTACAACTGACAAAAAATAGGTTTTAAATTACATACAGCGACTTACTGCAAAGCTTTTATCCAACAGTACTTCGCTTTAAGTTAATGAGCTCTTCAAATGAACCCGTTTATTCCCCTTTGTAAATCTAGACTGCATGACTAGGCTATAGATTTTATATATCTGTAACAATGACTGAATGTAGGTATTTTATCCAGTCACGTTTTACAAATACTCACAAATTACACCCCATATACATTATATGGACAGAAGGATAACACATTTAAATAAATATATGAAAATTTATTCACGAATTTAAAATATGTGTATCAACTTTAAAATAATGTATCAAATGGCAACCACATATGCGCTGAATAAATTTATTTTTTTAATTGGATAAAAAAGTTCTAACTTGGCTTAAGGTTTATTCCCAATAAAGAAAATATCTGACCTCTGTACCCTGCCTCACTCACACTGATGGCTATGAAAATAATTTTGAAACTTTCAGTTTCACCCACAGGAGGGCCTGGTGTTAGGCCTGTCCCTTCATAAACGTCCCTATGTTAACCCTATGGGGCAAGTAACTGAAAGCCGCCTGTGTATAGGAGCCCTAATTCTTAACTAGGATGATTTATGTTCAAACACACTAGAAAATTCGAGTTTTAACCCCCCTTGCGTTCAGAGTTTGTTCATGTGGGGTGGGGCGCTATAGTTAATTGTTAATGAGGGGGCTTGGGTTTTCCAGCCCAAATGTCTACATGGGAGGAGGGAGGACAAAGGGCTATCTTCCCCATACCGTGGCATTGAAAATAGAGAAGTTAAAGCAGTACTAGCAGATTTTAAAAAAGGAATATTTTTGGCTGCTTCAGGAAAAAAAAACTTAGTTAACTGCTAATGAATGGGTGAGCAAGACAGGGGATTTATAATTTTTTTTGTCTAAGTGGTTAATTGTTATTTTGTTTATAGTCTTGAATGTTTTTTTCTTGCAGTTGGTCCCTGGTACAACCATGACCCTCAAAACTCTTAACATGCAGAGAAGAAAGGGGGTAGGAAAAAACTAATACAATCAAAAAACCTGACTGATATGTTAACACTAAACATAAAACTTCTAGAAAATCAGAAAAGGGCTTAGATGTTTAGAAGTGTTCATACATTTTATAAAACAAAGTAATAGGACAAGGCACCACTGGTAAGCAGGGAATAGTGGCACAATTTGGTCAATAAATGTGTGATACAATGATCTGATGCTAGGACATCATATCAAATATACTGTATATACAAAGTTCACTAATAATGATAGTTTCCAGGTAACAACTGTACTGAACGAAAACATTCTGATTTAGATATTAACTTATGTGGCAGATACAAAATGCAGACCAAAATAAAACGGTCAGAAAACCAAATGTGTGTAATATCAGGCATATGTGCAGACATCTAATCCACTGACACAAACACAAACTGAGGCAGGCAAAACAGCTCCTTGCTTGTAAACACAAGTGGGGGTTGAAATACTGCTGAACTTGACAAAAAGTTAGAATGGATACTACAATTACAATGGCACCAAATTAGAAACCACCCAGAGAAGACATAGCTGTCATTGTGACCGAGCTGGTTTTGCCTGCCTTTGCAGATAAGGCAACTCACCACATGTTCAACACTTTCTGGCAGCTATGCACGGGGAGAACACAAGGGAGAAAGGAGAAAAATCAGACAAAGAGCCTCTTAGCACCTTAACTGTATAGAAATGTGTATGCTGATGTTCATACATTTAAAATATCTTCATTAAGCAACATAAAAGCAACATAAAACGGAAAACATTAAAAAGAATACTTGAAGAGTGTTTATTAAATGGAACTTCATCACAATGAATACTTACCTATTGGATTTACATTTTTTCCCCCTTCCCCTTACAGTTCTCACTCCTACCAAGTTCCATAAATACCTGTCACTCTGGCCAGTGTAATCCACCTAATGTTGCTTCAAGTTATTGTGTGGCAACAACACTGCTCTGCTACTGAATAGTGCAAGAAGCTCAGCCTCTGCTTAAGACGGTATTACAAAATAATAATAATAAAAGTTGTATAGGGTTTGTATACTCCTTGGTCACGGATTATTTGCTCCCACACCTAGTCCTGCCCATATTTTTCTCGATCAACAGTAGTGCCTCTGTTCCTGAACTTTTCTCACTCTAAACTGCGACGTTTGGAAAGGGGTAACAAGTAAATGCACGCAAACACACACACAAAGATTTATTCAATCCAGGTAGCCAAAGGGAGTAAATAGTACATGGATTTAATACTTGTCAAGACAACCTAACCCAAGGTGAAGGAAACCTAACAAGAATATGTGCACCAAGAGTTGTCTTTATTTATGAACTAGCTATTTCCTTGGGAAAGTGACGGTGAGGATTGTAATCTCAGCATTGGTAACTGTAGCAATTCATCAGTCATCACACTGAAACTCTTTTGATCTCTCATTTGAAAGGTTGTACGTGGTTATTAAGGGCCACAGGAAGGTATGCAAAAGTCTCTAGTAAAAGATACAGAAAAATGTTAACCTGCAATCAATTTTGTACTTCATTAGCTTCATGTACAGAAAGCTGTATTTTGGCCAACTAAATCGTCACCAAGCCTGTATGGAAATGACCTACTTTCCCCTTTAAATTTAAAATAAATGAAAGCTGTAAGGGGCTCGTTACTTACCCCTTACAAAAACCTTTTAGATTAACTTTTTATCTAAAAGGTTTTTGTAAAAGGTTTAACACCCGACTAGCTCTGTAGATTAAACTGCAAATTTGCCCATGAACTGGCGATTTTCTGCTCTTGCTGGTTACAAGGCTGATCTGTGAAACTAATAGGTGGTGTGCCACAATGGTCACAAGCTGCATTCGATTGCAGTATAGATTTGGTACCTAGCTGCATCACAAACTTTTCATTGATTGAAACTAAGTTTTCCTTGGCTTTCCAAGGAAAGACTCCCTGTCCAGCACCATGTTAGAATTCAATATATACAAAAGACTTCTAGGGCAATCTCCATAGATAAGAGCGATAGGGACTGAATTGCCAATGGACAAGCCTAAATACATCACATGGGAGAAGGCACCCTGACACCAGTCCTATGCCTAAGCTGTGACACCAGACAACACCTGATTTCAGAGTGCCAAGCATGTCATGGGGGGGGGAGCATCCATTCTGGGTAAAGGTGAAATTATTAGTCACTGGCATGGGAGTTCTGAAAAGAGAAGACTAGAGGGGACAAAACCTAGCATTAACTGATATGTAAAATTGCACGCCAGCAAATCTGCCCAATTATTCTATGGGCTCATGTACACTGCTGTGCATCAGCAGCGGGGAAAGAGAGGACACTTCCCATTCTAATTCTGTCCACTCCACATATTCTGAGTGGGGCACCCACAGTGCTGATTTGAAGCTGCGGGTGGCCGCGTCACCTCAAGACACCTCCATTGAAGATCATCTCTAAGTAGCGGAAAAACAGCGCCCAAAGCTGTTCGGGTGATGATTTTCCACATCTTTCTTCTGTTGGGTTAATAGGCTATGCTCCCAACAATGCAGTGGGAGAGTGCCATAAGCCACAGGCAAACTGCCTGCAAGCCGTGGGAAAACCACCCTGCAAATGTTCTAGCGCAGGGAATATGCAGTGGACACTTGGTAAAAAAGTAAGTGTGGTTGTGTCACCTCTACACAAATCATTCAAGCCTGGAAATGGTTGTATACAGCACCTTGGCAACTGCAGGCCTAAACATTGGCTACGGTTGCACCTTTGTTGACAATAAATGGGAGATAGAATTACAATATCTCATGTACTTCCCTAGCTCAGCTAGCTGAGCTTCTTTGTAACTCAAAGGTTACATTAGTAAACACTAACCTCAAGCAAAATAAATACAAAAGTAAAACCAGTTAACTAAGGAAAGAAAGTTAGGACTACAATGGACTGGAAATATAGGACTTACTTTGTTTCATCTAGAACTTCAACTTCTGCTGGGGCAGTGATGGGTGCATTTGAGTGTCCGGCTGTGGGGTCATCTGTATTCAGCTCACCATTTGTAGAACTTATGACCTGCAAGCACACAAGAAATCACATATTGGCCAAAATGCGTCAAACACAAACTTCTGAAAAAGTCTTTTTGCGTCACACAAGCAATCCTGTAATCTTACTGCATTCCAAAAAGGATCAGAGAGCATTTAGCATTTAACGCATTATTTCTAAAGTCCATCCATTTCCTTACAGTACACTTTTATTATTTAAGTCATGCGCACATGAAACCTTACATTACAGAACTGCTGCAAACGTTTCAGAAAGCTGGTATGCCCCTCTCTTAGAACAATCTTTATATTTATTTATACACACATACACTATATATATATCTCATGGACACACCTATAACTCTGGCAGGCACTAAACTGGATTTACTATTCCAGGAGCACTACACAGAACTGGCTGCAAGGCAAACTACTGAAAATACTGCATATACTCAAGAATAAGCCAGCCTTAATATAAGCAGAGGTACCTAATTTTACATAAGAAACATGGATAAACTGATTGGCTCGAGTATAAGCCTGGGGGGGGGAATGCAGAAGCTAAGGCAGAGATAACCACAGCAAATGCTTTTGTTTCAGGGTTACCCTTAATGTTAATGACACCCAAACGCGCTTTCAAAATCCACAGCAATCAAACCCACTACTATGCAATTTTAGAAATGTGGCATGCTGTGAATTGTAGTCCACTTCAGGATGATGGGTAAGGCGGAAGAGAGCACTGCACTGGAGTTTAAGTGGAGGGTGACTTTTAGAACATTTTGGGTGCTGAAAAAACAGACTTAAACTCCAGTATATAGAGTAAGTGGAAATGTATAGTAATTATACGAACCACACGCATTTATTAAAACAAGGGTTTATTTAAAAGGCAATAAATGTGATGACATTTCTGTTGAGTCCATCACTGTCATTTTAAAAACATGAGACTGGAGGATTTACTTGCAATAAAGGTTTGCTCCAAAAATTTCTCCACTTTGTGGAGTTCCGTTACAAAAAAAAACGAAACACACTTATCACCAGAAACCATGCTACAGATTGTACATCCCAGAATGCAGATGCATTTTCCTCGACAAAAAGCGCTTGAAGGTGAATCGGAGACAAAACGCAGGTAAACTTCACCTTGTCCCTTACCTCACTGTCATAGTTACCGGTACACATGGCATGTATTTTTCTCAAGAAAGTATCTTTTGTGATGTACCAAGTTGTTTCAACAAAAATGTCCTAATAAAACTTAGTGGACATTGTAATTTTGGAAAAAAATACACTGAAAACACTTAACATCCTGAGCATTTGTTTTGAAAGTAGTTCCGTATAAGTTTGCTTACCCAGCTACGGTCGGTGATACTCGGCTATTCCCGGCAAAACTAAGTATGGGTGGACACGTCTCCTGGGCGCAAAGCACGCCACATGCATAACACTGAGGTAAATGGTAATTCAATTTTATAAGGGCGGGGCTACAAGTTTTATGAACTGTGTGTGTAATTATATATACATATTAGCGCATTAACTGAAAAGTCAAACTTCATCGTGCTTCTGGAGGAATGTTGTCAAGTCATGTGTTCTTTTCAACAAGTCGTGTGTTATGCTGACACACGTTCCTTGACATAATTATTATAGTCAATTCATAAAAAGGCCAGGGACATGGCAGGTAGGTGACATACACTCATGACAAGTATGAAAATACTTTACTCTAGACCACAGAAACCGCACAGTGACCTGCACAATCTGCAAGTCTGAGTTGCAAGTACAATAAAAATACTACCATTATGTACAGTCATCTGAAATGGCGTATGTGAGCTACCACAGGTAATCCTAGCACTGCAGCGAGTCATCATGGACAATGGACTTTTTGTGAACCACAGTGCCATGGTTTAATCTGTTCCCATGTTCTGTTTTGCACTTAAAACATAGGCGAATACCTGGAGTTTTGTGGTAAACTTAAGATGCACCGCAATATAAGATGAACCCCTATATATACAGAGGTGCGTGCCTTTCTCCAGCTTAGAATACTACATAAAGTTACTTTTAAGCAGCAGAGAAATGCTAGCTTCTCCACAATCACTTCACTCAAGCCTGGCCGGCAATGCGAACAGACAAACAGGAGTACCACAAGGTTGAGTTCCAGGATGAAGACGGCTTCCTCGCCTCCAGCTCCTGGTAATTTAAGCTTGGCCTGTGGCTGATCACTTCAAGCTATCAGCCATAGGCCAAGCGCTAGTTACAGGTGGCAGAGAGGAAGAGGGAAAAACTGCCAACAGGTGCACCCTCCCCGCAGCTTCTCCACCCTCTGACCGCTTTCACACCTCTGCCAGCCAAGTTCAGTGCTTGGCCCATTGGCGGGCGGATTGTAAAAGGTGGGAATAGGATTTCGCACCTCCATTCTACACACACATTTTCCCTTTTTAATTTATTTATTTTTTGGTGGGAGGTGTGGAGAGTGCTTCTTCTAGAGCGAAAAATCAAGTACATAAAATGAACGAAAATGGCTCTAATATTTTCAAGGAGGACAAAGTAAAGATATATACTCTACAGCGATATCCTATGCATAATCTTTCTGAAAGCCAGTAAAAGAATCAATAGATACAATCCACACAAAGTGTGATTGTAGAAAAGGAAATGAAAAATGGACTCTCCGAGAGGGCAAAGCCATCACACATCATCAACAACAGGCGTCTGTGCTCAGAACAGATAAATGGAAACAAATCAGGTATGAAAAACATGCTTACATTACACTCAAGGTGACAGTAAAACCAGATGAACCAGCTGTTTGCATTTAATAAAGAGGGGAAGCAGAAAACAGAAACCTGCCTGTGCTTCAATATTTAGTCTAACCAGAGTTCTCCATCACCATCTACCTTCCAAAATAAGAGATTGGGAAAAGACACTGTTTATGGCGGTCCCTAGATCCAAGGGTTATAAAAATAATCCATGTTTTGTCTTCTGAGAAAGGACACAATTGCATACCAATAAGTGAGTGCGCTTAAATATGCTACCGACTCTAAGCAAGTATAGCCAAGCAGGACTCCATCAGTCCAAGGCATAAAGCTAGGCATACACGGTTCGATTTTAGTACGATTGATTTCCGATCTTGATTTTTTCATCGGAGACCGATCATAAGCGAATCCAAAGCAGTACCACATGGAAGGTCTGATCGAAATACGACCAAAATCGCAGATTTTTCGTTTCACAGGAAAGAGTCATATATAAATGTTCATCAAATACAATCGCCCCAACCAACACACACAATTCTACAGTTTTAGTTTGATCGAAGTACATGTTGTAAAATTTTCCAACATGTCCGATCATTTTCTGATCGATGTTATCGAACAATTTTCAGCAATTGAACCCATGTGTGCAATTTACAATCTAAACTAAATCATTTTAGGATGATTGAACGCTGAAATCGAGCTGTGTATGCCTAGCTTCAATGTGATGGATGGCCTTGTTGGCAAGTAAGTCCTTTCTAATCCAATAGTGAATGGCATCTTTAAGTATTACATTTGGATGGCAATATTCTCATGGGTTACTGACACTCCCGCTCCCTGTGCTCCTGATGCCCCACCTCCCTCCGCTAGTTAACATAGGCAGTGGCGGTTAGATATGGGCCAGGGGGGGGGGGGGGATTACACTGGGGGGCAGCATCTGGGCACTGTAATTTTTTTTCCTAACCCCAGATGAACAACCCCCCAGGTGGCCCGTCAAGAAGTCCTACACTTGACCTATAAGTTCCATTGATGTCAAGGATGGTGTTTATAGAGCACCAAATGAACTGCAACAGATAGATGTGACCTTTACATTAAAGATGAAGGATCAGAACTTTAACTAAGAAAGCAGCATTGTTTTTTTGTTTTTGTTTTTTAGAACTATGGTCAGCAACTGTTTTCATAATCTTTAAGAACAGCGGTTCTTATGGCCCTGCATTTCAAATGCAACTCAAAACAATATTAAATGAATTTAGATGGATGTCCTTAAGTAACAATGTTGTCCACGGGTGACCCAATGCCAACGCCTAGCAGATGGAAACAGCTTTATAGAGTCAATGAAATTTGAAACTTGGTTCCTGTAAAGATTATGCGGTATCCAGGTGGCGTCTCTGATTGCTTGTAATCCATGTACTGTTTGTATTCATCCATCTTTCAGGAACAATCTCAAATTACTCAGATTAAAGCTTTTAGTCATATAGAACAAACATGACCATAAAGCAAAAACTATGATTAGAAATATGAGCTGTAAAGTGATCAAGCCATACTTTATTTAACAATAACACGCTGTCTCCAAAAATAAACTTATTACAACTGTATGGGACTTAGAGATTGTAATTGGCAGAAAGCAGGTTCACTTCAAGTAAGCGATTTATTCACCTGAACCTGTACTCCCCAGACCAGACATAGGCAAGCTAAGTCTCAGAGGCCATATCTGGCCTTTTAATACCTTTGTGAAACTCTGGCTCCCCCTCCCTTGTTCCCTGCAGTAAGCATTTATAATGCCTAGAGGGGGCAACACAGTGTTGTGATCCTGTGATCATGCTGTGGTTGCAGGGCAATAAGCACGACGACTGATGAACAAGAAGCATCCATCCACCAGTCAGTTTTACAAGCTTTTGCCCGATATTGGTCATGGGGTCATTTTTAAAACAAGTTCGTAAGTGCTCGCAGACAGGAGTGCCCGGTAGTTCTCCAGACTGCAGTCAGTCTGACCATGTATATGTAGCATTATGGTGACCAGTGAATGAGTGTAAAGCTCACCACACAACTTTCAATCTCTCTTTACAATTTCCTTTAGATCTACCAACAACTCTGTAGTGCCGGGTCCTCCCTAATAGAATACATAGTGATTGGAAGGTTTAGAAAGTTTCTCATAATACATGGTCTTGGCAGATTAAAAAAAATAATTGTACAAAAATTATATGGTAAGATTGTAAGGTGTATGGTGACCTTAAAGTAACTGGAGGGTCTGATCACCAAGGTCTCCACATTTTGAGAGAAAAAAAAAAACAGGTGCATTTTGTCAATTTATATATTGAAAATATTAAACTGTTTATATACAGTAACAAATTCCAACACCTACCCTGGGCAGCCATTTCAGGCTCCTTTGTCTGCCTTCTCAAATTTACAAACCCATTGTGACCCGCCAGTCAAAACATTTGCTGACCCCTGACAACGATTCTTACAAATATAAAATAGAAGCAATTAGAACCATTTATTCCCCCAAGACTTACAATTCCAGTTGACTTTAGGAAGCTGCAATGTTGTAAAATCTTCGTAGGGAAGTGTTCCCATAGCTTATCTCTTCTTTTTTAAGCTGGGCATAGACGGTCCAATTCCTGCATGATCCGTTTCCCGATCTGATGCCGTGCGCGCTCCAGCATGCCTTAAGGATAGGGCCATGCAGGAATTGGATGTAGCAACCAACGAGGATTGGGCTAAAATCAGCCGTCCTATTGGGGCGGTAAATTTTAACCCGATCCCATTAGTTCAGCTGGAGACAGCTGCCCCCAGCCGAAGTAATAAGCTGCACATAAAGAGTGCCGTCTGATTCTCGGCACTAGCAGGCGGGCGTGATGACGTCATCACACCGCTCCTAGTGCAGAGATTCGTATCAGGAATAGACGGTAAATCGTACCGTCTATTCCTAGCTTTAGCTATAATACCTGTATGTATATTTAGATCTCTGCCATTTTAAGACCAGGAGCTCAAGGGACCGCTCTCATTCCTCCTCTCTTGTAATGCTTTGTATGTTTGTTTACACAAGAATAAATAAGTCTGTGTAGCAAACATTATTTATTTTTTTTTACCCTTAATTATGGCAAAAGTATTTACAGTATATGGATTTCCACAGTTTACATTTTAGGAAATTTGACCCATCGCACAACCACAATTTCAATGGAATTGCATTTGAGAACACAGTAAAGCATGAAATCAGCTTAAAAATAAAAAGCATGCTATGGCAACCTGATCGTGCACGCTGAGGTTATGGGACGCGCAAGTAGTCAGTCATGCAAAGAAGCGGAAAATACCTGAACCGAGCCACCATGTCTGTCAGCTGCTAGGTGAGCTCTTAGGTGGTGGGGGTTGGCCTGCTGGGAGTCCCAAGCTGCCCTGTGGTCTGCCGACTGCCCATTATTTAATGCATAAAACATGCATGGAAGAGGAGGGAAAAAAACCCAAAACATATTAAAACACCTCATGCGTCATCACAACATGTGAAATTAAATAGACAGCAAGCAAATCATACTACAGTATGTCAAGTTAGAACTACAGCGCACACTACAATGTAAAGCAAGAACTGCATGCAAGCTAAGTTCTAGTAAAGCAAAAAAACAACAAAAAGCTAATTTTAGTAGAATCCATTGATGTTAAAGCTGAAATTACTGCTTAGGTTGTGCCACAAGTGCGGTGCAAAGCTGCAGCAATCTACATGAAAAGGGTGTGCGCCATTGGAATACAGTGACTACTACGTACTACTGTATTACACAAATACACACACATAAATGCTTCACATATCCACATGTATGTGTGCAGGGCAACATATATAAATATATGACAGCATATACACATCACAATGTGCAATAAAAACATATATTTATACATACATCTCATTCTATGGGGAAGCCCCATAACAAAATCATTTCAAAAGCCTTTTCCTTTATTTACAAAAGGGTTTTGTAGTTTCTAGGATTCATCATTACAAACGAAAAGAGAACCAAAAACAAAGTGTGTTTATAACAAACTGTATATTACTTTAACAAAATCCTTTATTCTATATGGTCAGCCTCCAACACTGCATAGTCTATAAAGTCTCACAGGCCCACAGCACTGTGTATTGTCTGTGCTGCCACTGCAACCTTATATGTGATGTATACATCCTACAGCACGGTGGATAGGCTCTGCTGCTACTACTACCTTATATGTGATGTATACATCCTCCAGTCTGTGTTGCCACTACCACCATATAATATGATTTTTTTTTCATCCTTCAGCATAGCAGATCGTCTGTGTGGTTATACAGACCAGTTCTGCCTTATAATACATGAAGCATTCATCCTCCAGCACAGAGAATGATCTATGTTGCCACTACTACCTTATAATATGATCTTTTCATTCTCCCCCATCCACCATGGATGGCCTGTGTTGTCTAGCAGACCAGTACTGCCTTATAATATACAAAGCGTTCATCCTTCTTCACAAGTCTCTTCTGCCTTACCCCAAGTGATTTATTCAACTTCAAACACCATCTTGGACCAGTACTGCCAGGCATGTGATACGTTCAACCTTTCTTGTGGGATCCTTTCAACCTTCTGAGGATGATCTAAATTACCAGTCTCTGTCCCATCTTACATGATACAATGACCCTTTATCATCCCATACAGTCTATTCTGCCTCAAGCACGATAAAGGTTCTGTGTTGTCTCTCAAGCTGCTACAGCCAGGTACTGACTTCTTTTGTATGGCCACCATTCAATGCAGAGGATGTCCATGAGAAACAGGCTAGTACAATCCAAATCATCCTCTAACATGTACTAGTAATATATATGAGGCTCTTCATTGGACACTTTTTGTAAGCACAATTTACCCGATTTTACACATTTAATTTAAAATCATTAAAAAGGATTTTATTCTTTTAATAACTAATGCAGCTTAGGACCAAAGATAATTCTTCGTCAAGGTTATTTCATTTAAGAGGCCCACCTCATAATAGTTTCCTTACGGCCTTTATGTTCAATCATTTTCAACTGAAGCCATCAAAATATTTTAGTTTCAGCACTAAATTGTTTTACCAAAAATTTATGTACATCACCCTAGATTACATTAGGTGGAATATGCAAAACAATTTAAAATATAAATAAAAAGCTTGTTCATGGTTTGTTATGCCACTAGTTATAGGATTACATTTAGCCTTTGTGTGGAAAAGCCTGAAGGAACACACTTGCAGGCTTATTGTAAACATGTCATGCAATAAAGTCATACTGAACTGGGCGTGTGATTTATTGGACACCTATATAGATAGAATTATGCAATTAAATACAACATACCAGACGACGTTAAACAACACAAAGACCACTGATGTGAAGTTAGCATATAACATAGTAGTAGACATAATTTTCAGCTTTCTTGGAAATGCAATATCAGGCAAGTTGTAAAAATAGGTTTCCCTAAAGCTATAGCCACCCAAAGGCATCTTTATCTTGCCGGTTTCAATATCAATCCTATAGTGGCTTTAAGTCTGCATGGCCATCAAAAGCAGGTCATTACCAAAATAAAAGTTTGAAACTGCCATGCTAAATATTAAGAGCAAGTGATGTCATCATGGTCTCACAATTGATCTATCCTTAAGTAAAATGGTCTTCAAACCCAGCAGCAAGTGTTTGAAACCTCAATTAATGCTGAAGTCCAAGAAAATACACCAAAATCATGGCTAATCGCAGTAGCTCATTATGAAGTAACCAAATTTTAAACTTTAATTCACGAAAGGAGAAAAAGCATTTGATTTGGTTTTTATTCAACTCTATTAATGGAGAGGAAAGGCTCCATTGCATTGCTTAGTGATAACAGAACAGCTTTTTGCTTCTCAGTTGCCTATCTGAAGATGAGAAAAGTTCTGGATCACATAGTACTACAGATTTGTTGTTTACATACAGATTGGGGGCTCCAGAACTGCAACAAATTTATAATTTGGCAGGTAAAGTATTACACATATGAGGTTTTATTCCATTTATGGGAAAGGCTATGGATAGACTATGTGCTTAGATGTGCTGCTGTTTTCGCTTCCAATTAGTGCAACTACCCCAGATAGCTCCATAAAGGACCATTATTGACCCCTGTAAGTCAATGTGCTGATGTAAAACAAGCCTGGGCACGATAGCTATATGTCAGTCTGACACATCCATTGACTGTCAATAGAAATGTCATATGCCAAGCCTCAGGTGTGTTTATACATACATTTACGCGTTGACATAAATGAGACGGAGGCTTGGCCTGACGCATTGTGGGCAAGTACCGTATTTTACGTCATATAAGACGCACTTCTTCACCCCCAAAATCCCATCTGAACTGTGTAATTGCCTATGCCAGCCCTGAACTGGCATGGGCAATGAAGACATCTACAGCTCTCCTGTCCGTGGGAACAGCAATCAGCTGCCCCACGGACACAGAATCAGTGACATCGTGCATCTAATGTGCCGGTGCGTCTTACAGTCCGAAAAATACGGTATACTAATTTGAAAAGTAATAGAATATTCACACCTTCTCCACTGTCATGGGAAAATAACCTAACAGAAGTAAATTGAAATAAAATGTGTTGTGCTAAAAGAGAAGAGGGAGGGAAAACATATTACTTGGGTACTAACTCTGAATTTGGCCTGTTGACACAGTTGAATGGAATCATTAGAGCTGGGTTCCATATTTACTGCCAAGACTAACACAAAGTTAAAGATTCCATCTTTCATGTGCAGAAACTAAAACACATAACTAAATATGGGTAACTTCTGAAGTTCTAATTATATTTCCATTGATTCAGTAAATCAGAAGCAAGGTTTTTGTTTTGGGGTTTTTGTTTTTTTTTGCAGTAACTGCAAACCTTATCTAGGTAAGCTTTGTGGTGTCATAAAGGCACAGGCCCCTTTAAAAGCTGGAGATATATAAGCATAGGTAACAACTGCCTTCTACGCCTAACCTTTGATCCAAATACTGACCGCTACCTGGATCACTGCACATGATTATTAGAAGGCAAACAAGTTTATTACATACTAATCACTGGCAGTTAGCACTAAAGACAGAAAATAAAAAGGTGTCACATATTAGAAACACTAGGTGTTATCTCTACAAGGTCATGTATCAATAGAATTATTTTCATTACTTTGTAACTTACAAGTATATATTAGTGCAACCATGTTTGATATTACATTGAAAAACCATTAATATTGCTAAGAAGGTTTAAAGGCACAGGGACGCCTACCTGGTTTTTGGCTTGCTGCATCTTATCTCTGTGTTGATGTGCTTCTCTGTTTGATGAAAGAGCTGGATCTGCATGAATGGAGCCAACTGGCGTAGGCTGTTGTTGGGGACGGAAAGAATATCGTTTTCAGCACAAGACTAAGAGATGCTATGAGCCAAAGCAATCAACACATTTTCTAGTCAAAGGTCTAGGCCTGTGCAAACCCTATATGCTGAACAAAGTAGTGTGATCAATGACCCATACACTTCTACTGGGTGCCAATGTCAGACTCTGTGCCCATACATAAGAATATCAACATATCTACATCTAAATAATGTTAAAGTAGTGACATCTCCTCCCTCACACTGTATTGATGAAAAAAAAAAAGTTTTAGTCAAGTGTTTTCTAATTTTGCCATGTACCCTGGTTTAGTGAGACAAATTGCAAAGCCTCTGAACATGGCATTTCAGTTGGCAAATTGTCAACTTTACTTTGAATTCAAAATATACAAAAACATGTTCTACAGCAAAACTTTAAAACATAAATGAATCTACTGACAAACATTCTCTAGATCTCCAGCAGTGATGATACCATGTTCAGGGCCTTTACAACCAACTCACAAAGTCAGCTAGTTGAAAATTCTGATTACATCTCTAGTACAGTGATACTAGTGGGTCTGACACACTGATCATGTGATCAATACAGCATACAATGATAAAACAAAAAATTGTGCAGTGCAGGAATTATAATATTGTACCAATCTAAAACTGTAAGAACAAAACTCCACTGAGGTGGAGTTTGGTCTTATAGCTTTAAATTGGTACATTATTATAATTAGCTTAATATTAGAATTAGCTTCAAATGAATGGGAGCACGCATTTGATAATGGGAAAAGCAATCCAATGATCCTACTGAACACGAAAAGTGACTAAGTACAGAGTTCTCTGCCATTGTCCCTACAGCAATTGTAACAAGTGATGTCAGCCTCGTAGCCACACAGCAACTCCCATCCATGTAGGACATCACTACTCTTTGCTAAGCCTGCATTGTACATCTATTATTGAGCAGTATTAACCTAACTAGCGCACTGCTAAGGTACAGATTCCTGTACCAAAAGCGCACCATAGACTTTGGTAAGAAAGTTTTTTACATTGTAGGCCTGTAACTTCCTAAAGTATGTCCATACAGGAGTCTGGTAGCCATTCTGAATATAACAACATGTTCAGATGCTTTGTGAATAACAGTATCAGATAATAAAGTTTTTAAAAGAAACTGTATCAGGTAAATTAGCACTGCAGCCACTAGATGACGCTGCAGATGTGCCAGGTTACATAGGACAGCATTGTTATACATTGAAGCCAATGTATTACATACAGTTCATTGTTCTCCCCAGAGCAGATTGGCCGGGCGGCCCGCCCGGGAGATTTTAGTCCCCGCCCGGCACACAAGTCCTCCGCGGCGAGCAGCCTGACAGGCGGCGCCTCCCATTCTTCAGGAGCGCGCCACAGCCACTGAAAGACACTACCGGAGCCGCGGGCCGGAGTCTTTCAGTGGCTGCGGCGCGCTCCTGAAGAATGGGGAGGCGCCGCCTGTCAGAGGACTTGTGTGCTGCCGCTGGAAAAAAATTCTGGGGAGAACACTGCAGTTCTGTACATTTGGTGTTCCCACCCCCAGATCAAAATGTCTATCAGACCGAGAGAATCAGGAAGAGCACAGCTGTAGAGGATATTGTGACAAAGTATCATTTATTTAGGTGAGTATTTTACATAGGGAACCATAATGAATAGTGCTTTCAATGCAGAAAACACTATTTAATATGATTTTTAATTTAAAACTCCTGCCGCCGCCCAGATGCGATATCCTCCTTCAGTAGCCTCTTTATTAGATTAGAGCCACACTGATCAGTAAGTTCGCGCTCCTGGGGCTCTGATCTCCAGCTCTCCCAGTACAATTCAAACAGGGCAGCGCTGGATGAGCTTTGACTGTCAGGAATGCCAGGGGGTGTTAAGAGCATTATTTTGTTCCATCAACACTTTTGCTAATGAATTTGACATTATTATACTATATATTAACATATAGGCGGGGCAAACTAAGGCCCGTTAAGCTTTCTTTCCGACCCTCTGTCTCCTTGTTGATCAGTTGCTCCTGTTCTTGTTCCTATCTGCCCAGCTAACAGTCTGTTGTACACTCCATAGTCCAAAATGTGTGTGTGGGTGTTACATTGGGGCAATAACATGGTTATGCTTATATGTAAATTTACAGCCTCAAGAAGCTATCCCATTAATTATATTTGTTGCATATGAGGAAAATTCTAGGGTCTAATCTTGTGACGATGGGGTCCTGAATGTCGAACCATTGGCTTACAATTTCACAGAATCAGAACTGAAAACCAAGTTAGAATAGGTCAATATCTATGTAAATAAGTGGTGGGTAGCCAAATGGGTCAATAAAGTGCCAGACCCATTAGCAATCAATATGAACATCCCCTGTCGGAGACCAAAAACAGTCCAATAAACCTAGTAGAGGGCTTTCAAGGCACTGAGAAACTTCACATAAAGTCGTATTAAAAGGTCTTTATTCAGCATTTGGAGCGATACATGTAAGTATTGGCCCAAATGCTAAGTAAAGACCTTTTAATACTACCTTTTGGGAAGTTGTTCAGTGCCTTGAAAGCCCTCTACTAGGTTTATTGGACTGTTTTTGGTCTCCGACAGGGGATGTTCATACAAGTTAGGATAGGGTAAACCCAGATAAAAAACAATAATCATTCGAGTCAAATGACCATGACATGGCAGGCATTTTTCATTTGACTTAAGTGTACCTTTAAGTGCATCATTCATTCACACACAAACAAAATGAGCAATGACTGTCATTACTGTACTTACTAGTTGCTTTCCTGTCCAGTCATATTCATAGTCAAACATATATCCCTTTCGATCAAACAAATCTGTAAATAGTTTTCTTAAGTAGTCATAGTCCGGTTTCTCAAAAAAATCTAGCCTTCTTACATAGCGCAGGTATGTGGCCATTTCTTCTGCAATTAAAAAATAAAAGGTCAATAATATGACATACACTAATCTTGATCTGAACATTTAGGACTCTTTCCCACTAACACACCAGAAATGGGGCAGCCATTACATTAGAATAGATGGGGAATCATACAACAACCTACTGCAGGATCCATTTAGAAACACACAGAGCCATACTGTGGTTTTGTTCAATTTGTGCCGCTTTCTACTAAACCGCATATCCTGTGTGTTACATACCCATATTTCAGTATTAGGCCACTTCAGTATTAGATCACATTTCTGGTGTGAACAGGTTGAATGCTTAGGTCAGTGGTTCCCAAACTGGGGGGCGAAGGTATTCCATGAAGGCGCAGGCCCTCAATCTTAACATGCATTTGAATAGGGAGGGGGGCCTGATAATGTTCCTAAATAGAAAAGGGAGGCCGTGCAAGGAAAGTTTGGGAACCACTGGCTTAGGTCAAGTTCAGGCAGATAATTGAACAATGACAATGAACAACTGCTCTTGGTCAGGTTCAACTGCAAAACACCCAGAAGAGTTTACAGGCTGTTTTTACACCATATACAAGGAATTATGCATAGTCTACGGTACACCATAAAACCACTATACAACCACTTGTTGCAAAGTGTTACCATTCAAGTCTATGGAAACGGTTTTGAAGCAGACTGACCAGAGGAGCTGCACGGACTGTTCCAATGCAATAATAAAACTTCCACTGATTGCTGGAAAATGTACTTTTTAACACTAATGCATTTTAGTGTTAGCAGTGAACTGCTGCAGAACTACTTAATTTTAAATATAAATTCAACATAGACCTAAGAGAGCTCAAGCAGAAGCAGCACATGGGCAATACTAAAAGACTGACATTTGGGATCTGTATTTAGCATACTCATTCATGAAAATAATAAGCACACAATGTTGGAGTGTATTTGGCTAGAATCTTTTGATTCTGCACAACATAGAAATGAAAGCTAAATGCATTTAATGTAAAAATAAATAAAATACATGCATGTATTTCTAAC
Organism: Ptychadena robeensis; assembly: GCA_036250615.1. NCBI lineage: Eukaryota > Metazoa > Chordata > Amphibia > Anura > Ptychadenidae > Ptychadena > Ptychadena robeensis. The sequence continues at coordinate 51,297,310 of CM070032.1, read as the reverse complement.
TTAAGCTTTGTATGGGAAAATGCAGAACCAAGCAGAGTTTGTCTTCACATTGATGAAGAAAATAATCTTCTTAAGACTGTAAAAGGAGCCTAGAGAAGATCTACATCTAGCCAAGAGATCCCTCTTATAAATGTGATCTGCATTTAACAAACATTGATGGCACTGGTTATAATCATTAATCTTTGCCTCATTCTGTACACCGCTCATTACAAAACTACTTTTTACCTGGAAAATTCTCACAAAGTACTTCAATCGGCGTTGCTCGCTTTGTATCTCCAATTTTCTGATACCTTTCTTTTAATGTGTCCGCCTATAAAGGGGAGGAAAGGGAAGTCTTCAAATGAGATCATTGTTATGGGTCAAAAAAGTACATATGGGTCAAAGTATAAATTGGATATAGAAAAGATCACCATCATTTTCACTCTATGAAGACACTACCAAAACAGGGAGAGGGGATTTTATGGACATCTTATGGACCAAAGACAGGACTACCCATGGCCAGGAGGAGGTGAGATAGTCTTGCTGGCAAGTCCACCCGGTCAACAACAGAGCTGGTGCATCCAGCTGAACGGAAGTTCCAGGAGGTGGAGAGGCGCAACATAGTGTGCACACAGCGGAGACAACCCCTTCACTGTGTGCGTCAGCTTTTATATTTCATATAGAAGACAGTGATCGCGAAGTAGCCAACATTCCTCAGCAAATCATTCTTCATTTTCCACCCGGTGAGGAAAGCAAAAATGGGTGGAAAATCACGCTCCTCTGTATGCAGCTGTATATAGGGGTGTGTCATGCCATTCAGTGACTTATAGACCGCAAAATAGTGTTTCGTTTTTTTGTTTTTGTTTTGGTCGTAAAATCCATTTCTAGGAGTTCACTGGAAGACAGTTTCTCCATTAGGAACATCATATAAAATGTAAGTACTAAAATTAAATGTAACTAGGCAAACAGAACCAGGGCCAATACTCAGAATCTGGGTCAACATAAACATTAGTCTGGGCAGGTCAATCTGCGATATACATCTACAGAGCAATCACACACTAACATTTAACATCAACAGTAACTCTGAAGCAGTAATTCAGAAGCAATACCCAGGATTTTTTGGCCTTTGTTGTTTTACTTACATAAGAAGAACAGTGGGAAATTCATAGCTCATTATTTAAGAGTTCATTCTAAATAAATGAGAATTATTCCTCTAATGTTAACTATTACAAGTTTACCTTTAGTCCTTGCCAGGGTAGGCTCCCTCGTAGAAAATACATAAACATATGTCCTAATGCTTCTAAGTCATCTCTTCTACTTTGCTCTAAAATAAAAAACAATGACATCATAAAAAAACAGATTTGGATTTTTTTTATTTTTTTATAGAAGACAGTTTTGTTTTCATTAGTCTAGTGGAGTGATGGTGAACTTTTAGAGACCGAGTGCCCAAACCTGAAACCCAACCCCACTTATTTATCCCTAAGTGCCGGCATGGCAATATAACCTGAATTACACATGCAAATTCTACACACACACACACACACACACACACACACAACTCATATATACACACTAAACATGTAAACATACAACTATTTTCTTATAATATAGTACCCCATACCCTCCCCTATTCTATGTGCAATCAGAAGAGAGGGGAAGAGAACTGACAGCATTGAGAGCCAATAGGCTGCAGTTCTTTACTCTGTGCTGGCTGACAACTCGCATGCCCGCAGAGAGGTCTACGAGTGCCACCTCTGACACATGTGCCATAGGTTTGCCATCACTGGTCTAGTGTATGTGTGTATGCAACAGTCTCTATATAACCTATATTATGTAACAAAACATGTATTGACCCTACAGAACCACACACAGATTTTATCTAATGAGCTAGCACTGAATATCTATTATCTATGAGTGACCTAAGCAGCAAGTTTTTAACCCTACAAATACAAGCTATATTAAGATTAAGTGAATGTATCATGGGACTACTACTCTGTCATGTAACTCAAATACTGACATATTAACCAGTAGGCCAATCCCCATATAAATGACCAGTCACTGCCAGCAGCTGAGAAATCAGGGATCAGGTCAGTATTTCCTAAGCTAACCTTAGTCGTATCAATTCTACGGACGCTTCACAAATGATCGATCGCATGTGCGGCGATCGTTCATCGACCGATTGGTCGAAAATCGAACACGCCCACCTTGAATGATTAACCCAAAAAAGTAAAAACGGAACAAAATAAAAACTAAACAAACAGGGATCTGACAAGTCTGTATTTTCCTGTTTGATCCCCATAAAGACAAGGGATCAATCTGTGTTCTGCGTGGTGACGTAACCATGTTACGATCGATCGTTCAAAGATTGAGGGGGAATCTATACGTGTATGGCTAGCTTTAAGCTTAGATTAATGTTATCAAGTTATGGGAAGTTGTCTGATATACTCCCAAAAGGATTATTCAACAAATATATTTGTGAAAATATTCCTCCCATATAAAAGTTTATTCCCAAATACATTTATCTGTGGTATTGCTATTGTCCCCCATACTGCCAAACACACACAAAGCTTTGGTCAGCAGGCTAACATTACTGAAATGCAGTATTTTATCTGTACATAGAATCAAGTCTGCAAGTTACAATGCCAAGTCAAAAAAATCAAGACATCTTGTACATTTTCATTAATGAATGTTAAGACTTCTTGAAACATTAAACATTTGACAGCTGAATATTTTCCCTCTAAATCCAAGTGTCCCTTTATAGAAGTCGAGGCCTGTGATTGTATCACTGGCATGAACGTTATGCATTCTTTAGCTGGTGGGAATACAATTGATTTTTTGTGCAAGGAATACCAAAATGTAACGTAAATAGAAGAACTGCTTTGAGTTATTTATATCCAACTTGCGTCTTACTTATTTGTATTGTAGAACACGATTTTGGGATTTCAGTTACACTACTATTAGTTTAGCACCTGGAAACCACCCCGTACGCTCATCCATACACAATGTTTCCCAGAATGTCAGTTCCTCTGTCAGCCAGCAGATGGCAGCATCCAACCACTGTGCGATACATACACGCCATGTAGAGGGAAGAACTGGCAGGATCTCCAGAAGATTTCATTTCCGAGACTTTATATGTTTACATTCCACATTAGGGCAAGGTGAGCAAATACGAAGAAAGGGGAAATGGAAAAGTTTTGTTGCTGTAATATACAGGGCAACCATAACCAAGCCTGAATTCCTGAACAGATGTAACCATAGGAGGGAGAGGGAAAATGGGAAGACCAGACAGATCAATGGCAGTTTTCCTGCATTTAAACTGTAGATCTACTTAAGCAGTGCAGATTTATTTCATGTCTAGACCAAGGATTCTTCAATTCAATTTCTATACTGACTTCCCTACTGAAGCTTCAAAGATATCTGCCAAATGCACAGAATGCCTTGAGGGCTAATGGGAAGTTTTGTATCCGCAGCTCAGCCAAAAGTCACAATGCAAGAAGACCACATATAATGTGAAAGTCACAGGCTTTATTGAGGACAACTAACCATATTAGTTTATATTATACAATCATTTATAAGGGAGTGAAATAAAACTGCTCTATTTCTAGGGCTGTGGTTCTCAACCTGTTGGTCGGGACCCCCTTGACCATTTCACAGGGGTCACTGAGTTCACTAAAAGCATCAGAGCTGCTGCTAACAAGTGGGGTGGGAAGTAAAGAGGGAGAGTAATGTCCCCCTCCCTCCTAATTTAGAAAGGTTGGGTGTTACTCACCCTCCTAACTTTTTCCACCACGCTTGTGCAAATTATGTGCAGGGTGGAATATACGCATTCCAGACAGAGGAAGTGACACTTTGTGACGTCACTTGCGGGGTCTACACTACTTTCAATAGGCTTGTCCCCATTAATAGGATTACACGTGGTTGCGATTGGGGCCACGATGCAGGCGATCCCAAATATCAGCCATTCATTCTCTATGGAGGTGAAAGAAAAATAAATCGCCTGTGACTGCCTGCTGGCGATTCTGCAGGCGATTGACAAATCGCCAGCTCAGGCGATTAATTGCCTAAATGGGAACATAGTCTGATCGTTTGGCATTATGAAGAACCTTGGGATATTAGTCTGGCCATAGGGGTGTGCTGATACTTGTGGTAGTGTTTCCCCACTCAAGACACAAACACCTGTCCTACGGACAGAAAAATATCTAAGGGTCCACCATACATGGGTCAATAACCGCCCAATTGATGAATGCTAACGCTGCGTGATGACATCAGGACGCTGTGCTCGAGTGTTTATCGAATCGATGTGCACCACTTTGCACAATCAATTCCCTCTCGATAGTCTGGATGGGGACCCTGGTCCCCATCCAAAGAAAAGGCAATGAAACAGGGATTTACCAACATGTTGGTTCCCTGTTCAGACGAGCTTTCATCGAGTATGGCCACCTTAAATCCACAGCAAACCGCTTACATCAGGGCAAGGTGGAGAAATTCTTCATTTTACTGTAATATTGTTCTCTGCATCGCAATAGCTAGCTGAAATCTCCCCAACAGGGTCATGGACAGCGATAACAACAGATACAGCATTATAACCTTCAGATAAAGTAAAACTATTTTCATGGTTCTGCTCTAGAAATATACCCCAACTGGTTAGCAGTGTTTGCAACCCAGAGTCCTTGAGCAGAGATATACATAGTTAACTCTGAATCTCCCACTTTCAATATAAATATTGAATGAACACTTAGTGCTCGCAAATGCTGCTCAACCCTGCACAGTATTCCCATTATATCATAACAAAGGCCGGGTTGTCTTCTGTTTGCATAGCAAAACTGGATTTAATGCAGCAGTGTACTTAAACTTACTGGGTAAAGAATTATCAGAATGTTGGGCTTCAGCGCCAGAAAATCTATGAAAAATGAGAGAGGAGCCCGAACAAACTAGTATATATATTTCTGTGGATCTTCAAGAATGTATTGCCTGACTTTCCCCATCCTTTGAGCAGCACATAGCTTTTTAGAGTTTCCTGTTAAACACCACACTAACCTGATTAAAGGGCTCCTTGACGGCTACTAAACATGGACGAGCACCACTTAGCACATGGAAGATGGCTGTTAACATCACTTTTAAACAAAGCCTTTACCTTAAGTACAATTTTAAGTTGACATCAGAGGATACACTTTGTATAATAACCGCAAGAATAAAATATCTTTCAGTGTATTATATGGGGGTATTCTGATTATCACATACTGCAAGCTTCTCACTATGTACATAAGTCGCAGCAAGTTAGATACAGCCTCTCTGTGCCTGCCCCACATTCACTGCTCACAAACTGGATTTGGAATCCTTAATCATCCAGAATTACATCTGAATGTTACCACAACTTCCTACTTTAGTAAACTAGGTATAGCATCTTTCTGTAATAGGTCCACACTACAAATAGAAGCACACAGTAATGATGCCCTTGGGTCTAAAATATCCAATGCAATTAAAAGGTTGCATTAAGCATATTATTAAAGGAGGCATTAAAGTATAACCAGGATAAGCTGCATATACCTGGATATAGAAGAGAACACCATGCTTTACGTCTTAGTTCCTAAAATGCTTGCTGCACTTCATTATAGCCAACCGCTGTCCTGCACATTTACTGCTTTCGGGAAGAAAAAAGGAGAAAACTCGCCCCCTGTATCGTATACACATATTTCAGTCGTCCACCAACATCCACATATACAATGAAAAAAAGTAGAACTTTTGCACCCTACAGCCTCAAGTCATGTATGCAGCTTACACAGTTCATGCAAGAAAACGTCAATGCTTCATCAGGACATATGTATGTTAGCAATCATGTGTACCCTCTTTTTACATTCCCTTGCAGTACACATGATTACTAACATGCATATGTCCTGATGAAGCGTCAGAGGTGTCGCGAAACGCGTTGACGTTTTCCTGCATGAACTGTGTTCATAATCATCTGCATAAACAACTTGGATCTGGTGTACCATAACAACTATATTTGGACTCCATATAAACTCTGATCGTAAAAGGTTGTTTTGAACTTTATATTTGAACTTTCTTCACTGGTTACATTAAGTCCACCTGAAAGTCCTCCTTAAGCCGTGTTCCAGAGTAAGTTGGATACATGACTTGAGGCTGTAGGGTGCAAAAGTTCTACTTTTTTAATTTACTGCTTTCTACATGATCTGTCTTCCTTCTGTCCTAACTCTCTGCTAGGTTGTACGTCCCGTTTTCAGTTTGAATGACTCCTTCTGACATATTCAATTGCATTGTGGATACAAGGCTCAATGAGTCATTCATAATTATGACAATAGGTGACAGAGTGAGTTAGTCATATTGGAAAGAACGTATAAACCTGGATGGAAAATTTAAAAAAGCAGGAGGACAAAGAGGTGGATAAGGCAGTGGCTCCACAGGTGATCCAATGCCAAGAACAAGGGCCAGAATGTTAATTGATTCCCAGCAAGGTGCCTCTGGGCTGTAAACCAAGCTCCCCAAGCAGCATGTCGCATCATACATTTAGTGCATTTGGCAGCATGCCTAATGTGTTTTGTTGTGCAGCCCTTTTATATATAGAATACATGAGAAACACACATCAGCTGTAGGAAATGTTAATAGGCCCAAATGCGGCCTATCAAATACATGGACTGACAAGTTGACATATATTATACATGTGAAACAGGTTATACTGAGCTACAGCCACTGCGGTTATCAAACATTTCTGGGTGTAGCAATATGTGAGGTTCCTTACTGCTGGCTGTGGTTCCATTGGCTGAATCCTACATCACTACATGAAGTGTACACTGTATCCAATCAGAAATGTCAGATACCTGCCCCAGCCACAGATTTTAAAAAGTGCCAAGCCTGGAGTACTGCTACAGGAATGGGATATTCTGTATCTTTAGGCTATGTTCCCACACAGGCAATTAATCCCATCACATTTTCACATGAAATTTATTATAAAAAAAGATTGACCCCATTATATATATAAAAAACGTTCATTCATGTCTATGGGCGCAATCAGAAAAAAAAAAAAAAAAAAAAAATCGATCGATCCAATCGATCAACCCACAAATTGAGTGGGGAGAAGCGATTAAAATCGCGAGGCGATTCATCGCCTATGTGGGAACATAGCCTTAAAGGCCTTGTCTACCCTCCCTATGAATCAACATAAGGATTCATGATGTGGCCCATGGTTTACTACTTGGCATTGGACATGTGTAGACAGTCAATAATACAGTTCCCCGTGTCGACAGTGCCGTGATGCGTTTATTTTCAAAACCAATTTTTACATGTGTAAATGGGGTGCGTCAGGACAGGACAAATGTGCCCGCTCCTCCATTGGGTGTCATGGACATGTTCATGAGGCCCAATGGAGGCAAGATCTAAAAGGTGTATCATGTCCTGTACCAAGTCACACTAGAGACATTGAAACCAAGGCAAAGAGCCAAATCAGTCATACAAACCTTTTCCTAAATGTGTATTAATACTCATGTATCTAGCTGTTCCTGTAAGGCTCTTGTGTTCTCTGTAGGGTATGTGCTTCTTTGTTTCTGGGTCTATGTATTCTTTAGCCAAGCCAAAATCTATAATGTGAATTATTTGCTGGTTCTTGTTTCCTGGACGTCCTATCAAGAAATTTTCCGGTTTTACGTCTCTATATATCAAGTTCTTTGAGTGAACGTATTCCATGCGGGAAATCTGTAAATATGAAAGGAAATAACATGTTAACAATAAATCCATTGCCAAAACATTCCTTCCCAGGTTCAATATTTAATATCACGAACATTTCATGTGAACATATTTGTAACCAGAATGACAATGACTATAGAGTACAATGCAATCATTTATTTATAATGACTGTACTTTCACAGGAATAACCTCCTTGGTGTAACGCAGATGGCACACTTTTTAAAAAAAAAAAATGCAATCTATGGTGCCGCCTTCCCCTGGCCCTTTCGCGGCAGCAGCGCGATTGGGGGCAAACCCAGAAGGATTGGCGTCTAAGCCGATCCAGAGAGTTGCTGGCAAGTTGGGGCGGGAAGGTATTTCTATCACAGTTCTTAAATCATGAACTACGATCAAATCTGGTACTGATCATAGGGAAAACGAAACATGTAGAGAGACTCATGGCGAAATCCACATCTACTTACCAACTGTATGGCTATCATGAGGACAGTTTTTAGAGAAAATGTTCTGTCACACAAGTCAAATAAGTCTTCCAAACTTGGCCCCAGCAATTCTAGCACCATGGCATTATATTTCCCGCATGGACCAAAGTAATAAACCTGAGGTACGCCATCTAGAATGGAGACAAGAAAAATATATATAATTAGTTTACTTCTGCAGTGACTTCACATTATAAAGTTCAAATGCAAAATGAGCGATGATCTATCTTACAACAGTTCTACTTAAACTTTCAAAAAATTCAATCCAGCCAGTCCTAGAGGATCCCATAGACTATGTGCAAGCTCCCACACACAGGGAGAGACAGGCGATATACAGGTTGTAAACACTCCAACCCAATCCAACACGCAACTCAAAAATCACCTGTGTGATGTCATGTTCTGACACTTCGTAAATTCCACCATATATCAAAAAAGTGAACTTCTGGCACCTGATGAATGCTAAAAAAAAAAAAAAAACTTACCCAAAAACACAAGGTCACAGACTCTTAACAGATCTACAGACCTGACATTTTTGGGTTTCTTTTTGTTTTGCAAAGATTGTAAATATTTACTAGCACAATGTGATTTTTTTGGGGAGAAAATGCATACCGTATCTAAATTGGCATACAAGACAAGCCCCGATTTTTCCAGTTAAACTATAGATTTTGGGATATACTCACCGTATAAGACCACCCCCCTTTCAACGACCACCAAATAAAAAATGTATGCCTACTCTGACTTTCAATCTCCAATACTCTTTTTGGGATTAGTAATTTACTTTCCCAATTTAAAATTGTGTATAAACAGCTGTTCCCTTTATAATTGAATGTGCTAGCTCGCTTTTTTTTATTAATTTTTTTAAACAATATATCTTTATTATTTTCAACAAATTAAAAATCGAATAATAGATGGACAGAATAATGACCAAAGAAGTGAAGAAAACCCCCTCATGGGCCAAGCGAGGCTAACATGCATATATCACAAGCAGTTAAGCTGGGAACAACATAAAGGGACCTGATGGTGAGTAAATAAGACAGCGAAATTAGCTATTAGGGGCCCAGAACTGAGCACTACACATAGAACCATTTATCAGGAGGCGAGTATAGCCCATATGAGGTGAGTAGGAAGAGAGGAGATAGTAAATACAGAACAGAGTATAGAGAGGAGAAGAAGACAGAAAGAAAAGGGAGGAGAGGTAAGAAAAGAAGAAAGGAGGTGGGCGTTAGCTAGCTTTAATCTCCCTGGAATACCAATTTCTCCCTCTGGCTTCCGTCAGCCAGTGCACAGTGTAAGGAGCACCGATCCAGGTAGCAGTCCTCTGGTCCCCCCTAGATGGTTGGCCTGGCAAAATCTGCCCCCCCCCACAGTGGCCCTGGGACTCGGCGAATAAGACGACCCCCGAATTTCGCACCCATTTTCCTGGTTTCAAAAAAGTCGTCCTATACGCTGGAAAATACAGTATTTTCAAACACTTATCTAGTCTTTACAAACTTACGCAGCATCAAAAGCATTTCCAATGAGCATACATAAAATTTACAAAAAGAACCATCAAAGTAAAGACAAGTTAAGAATAAAACTACAATATCTAAACCAGGCAGATGATGTTATACGGTTTACTTAAATAGAGATTTCATTAGGTTTTGGTCAGTAGACACATGCCAAGCACAGGCTTAACTGCGTACTCATGGATACAGTTTAATATACTAGATTAACCAGGGATTAAGCATATGGAGTATAAAAGAAAGGATTAATCTGAGCCATATTCCATAACTGTAAAATCAACTATTACAGCTGCACAGAAGCAAAACCCTGCCATACCTGATCAGTAAATCTAGACAAGATGAGCTATTACTGGGCGCCAATCACTCCTGGATTTCATATCAGTCATACACAATATACATTTCCATGGTTCAATTCAGGTCAACCTTATATTCCTTAAACTCCTCAATTTATCAAAAACATAATCTGTGGAAAATTAGAAAATGTCAATTGGCATTAGGTGTGGAGCTCTGCATCGAGTGGAGCAGGAGCTCCCCATCACAAGATATTCAGAAGTGGCTAGATAAAATGGGGGGAGCAAACTACGGGACCATTTAGTTATCTAATCTGGCCCCTGGTCACCTTGGTGTCAAGATGCTCTGGCTCCACTTTACTCAATGCCTGCAACAAGCTGAGATAATGCCTGGAAGTTGATAGTTATGGACTCCTATATATAGGGCAGAGTTTGCCCATGTCTGCAATAAAAGGTTTAAAGTTCATCATCAAAAGCCTCTTTATGCAATACATTATTTTATTATTATTTTCTTTCTTTTTAACCCTCCCTGGAATTAAGGTTATTATTTTAAAAGCGTTACGGAAAATTGATAAATTTATCAATGTCATCTCTTTTAATTTCCTACCCATGCTGGGAGGACTTGGGACCGGTCAGCCCTCTTAGATTATAGAACATTTATTTATAATTCTACAATTTACTAGGCTTACAGCAGAAAAGGATTAGAAAATGATCATTCTGTTGGTAGATTTGTCCAACCATGAAATACTAAACTGCAAAAGACAAAGCTGTAATTAAGCCAACAGAAACTATGACCCCAATAAACTTTATGTAGCTAAAAAATAACCACTGTCAATGTCACCCATATAGATAAAACCAATGAACTGTAAATGCTTATGCAATGTAATAAACTGCCTACTGCCAACATTTTTTTTCAGTTCCCAGGGGAATAGGTAGGTACACATATAAAGCACTAAGGACACAAAAGGGTCTACACATCTACATTTCCAGATTGGTACAGCAGTCTGTAGAAATAGTATGATCCTGAGAACAATACCGCCATCACCCATCTTCCTTGCTGTAGATCTCAGTAAAAGAAAGACAAAGTGATGTTCCCTGAAACCCAATGTAACCACTAATCCTTGTAAGTGCACCTTGTACTTCAGATCTCCTCGGTTAGTAAGGAGCACAGTTTAGTGTCTATAGTGGCTCAATGCACCCTCCGTAGGGTACCCACAGATGTGACCCTACAATCAATTCCTACTGCTTGTCCTGGAAAACCAGAAAGTCTATGTTCTCTTTTGCCTCGTCAAAACATAACACCAACACCAGGACACCCTGCTCCAATTTGCTTTAGTTCGCTTACAAATATTCCCAAAAGCCAGAAAATTGTGGCCAGTAAAGTCTCCTCCCTCTCAGATGTTAGCATTTTACCTTGGCCTACCCGTCTTCAATACCACTAGCTAACTGACGTAATGCAATTCTGCACTTGGTCAGATCATTCAACATTTGATTTAAACTTATTACATAAGACATGCCAGACGAGACTAGATAAGACAAAGCATAATAATCCTCAGAAGTATACACTACTATACACAACACACTATCAGGTCTACTAACTAGTTTATGACATGACTTCTGAAGAAGTATTTATCTCTGCTGTTAAAGCCCCCCATACACGTCTAGATTTTCTGTTCAATCAACTTAAAAAGATCAATTTGTTGGGGTCAGGGAAATCTGTGATTGATTGTATGTTTGCCAACTGTAGTAACAGATATTTGACCAACTTTTTTGTAGATAGACTGAAAGTGCAATGAATTTCAATACAACCAATTAAAATTTACCAGCACATCCAATCCTTTTTCAACCAATTTATTTCCTAATTTTAATTGTTTTAGGTTGATCTAACCATGTGGGCTGCCATAGATTTTCAATCAATCAACCAAAAAAATTGATTGAATTGAGTTGATTGGATGAAAAATCTGGACGTGTATGGGGGCCTTAACACCAACATTCCGATAACTTTTCTTCCCAGCTGTTCGTATAGCCATAAAAATATTTCTTCTACCAAGCCCCTGACGCACAATACTAACATACAATGTAAATCATTTAAACCCTCCCTGCTCACAACCACTCTCTTTGTGCATATTTGTTAAATTAAGTTATCAAATAGTTACATTTGTTAAAAAAAAA
>CM070032.1:51262243-51285093 GCA_036250615.1 Ptychadena robeensis | reverse complement strand
CCCCCCCCCCCCTTTCCAAGGCTCTTCTGCAGAGGAGTCTCTGTCTGTGTAGGAGTCTGGGGGTGGGGGGTTTGTTTTTGTGTAGCAGTTTTCCAGGATCTGAACTTCTGACAAGTAATGTGTCTATTGCATGTATGGGTGTTTTTTTGTGTTTTTTTTTTAGTTTAAAACTGCTTTAAGGAAAGGGGGAGGGGTGTCCAAGTGCAAAAACACAAGAAACTAACATGTGCAAAGGTGTGACATGGTCGTGCTGTGTTTGCCAGCATTTCTCAGACCTCCCTGCAACCATGCCGTGCCTGCTGACCACCCAATGAAGTTGCATCTGATTGGCATACAACACGAACAACAGAAGTACAGCTGGTTCCAACAGCTGTCAATAAATCTGCTTACATTGATAATCCTTGCGTTATTCCAAGGGTAAAACATGATATATTTTTTCCCCAAGAGTCTTCAGCTTTCTCACAAAGACAAAAAAATATACTTTGTAATCAAATGTTAAATCGTTTTGCTGGATGCACAATGTGCCCGCATTGCACAAGGTACAAAATATCACAGCATTGCAGGTACTCAGAAGATGATTGCCTGTAGTAACTGACTATAGAGATGGGGATACTACAGGACTTTACATTCAACCAGGAAATCCACACCAACCTATTCGTATATAGTATATATATATATATGTATAGTATTTCACAAATCTACAGAAAAGAGCCAGGCAATGTTAGAAGTGGTATCACGCTGATTTAGGTTATTTGCTACAAACAAACTTCCAGCTGAATTCTTTGATGTGATGGCAATGCACTCATCCACCAGAAGCCTATGGCCTACTTTCTACTGGCCTCAAACTTGGTTTTTGAAGCCTCTTGAATAGGACACCCAGAGAGCTCCACGAAAAGCTACTCAGCAGCCTCCATAGCAGTTCCAATTTCACCATAGAATGTGGCATTGTCCTCATTTTATTGAAGATTTATAAAGTACAAATCTAAACAAAAGAAACAAATACCCAGAGAATATTGCCTTAAAGAGATTTTGTAAAAGAAAAAAAAAATCCCCAAAACCTAAAAAATAAAAAAAATAAACACACCACACCAGACTATAAGGTGCACTTAAAAGTTATGGAGAGGAAATAAGAAAAGTCACTGCCATTCACATATACAGTGAATACACAGTGTGTCCCAGCCAAGTTATAAGCCAGTGCCAAGAGACAAGGCTTTGCTTTACTCGGTCTGGCCAAGCCAAAAGGCCAGTGCCAGACGGCAGGTCTTCATTCTAGCAGAGTGTGCAGAGTTGAAACCTTAGCATGCATCTATTCACATGTGGTACCCATTCTCTGAACCTACTGACCAACTTATGGAGAGACACATTGTACAACCTGGCACTAACAAATTACCTATTAGAAGCTATTTACATAGTGGAGGAGTCACATTATATATTCAAAACAGAATGAGCTCACGCTGCAATTACAAGAGTTGGAATTTCAGTCCTTATGTAGAATTTAAACGTAATTACACTGCAGTAAAAAAAAAAAATTTGTGTGTCACAAGTTGTGTGCTATTTTGACAGCATGAGTTTGGTTTATTTACATACTGCATCGCAGCAAATATATTATGACAGACTTAAGTCTCCTACTATATGTAAATAACTGCTCATGAGCAAGTGGTTCGTGCCAGATTGCTAAATGCGTTCATAGGGTATATTCCGTGTTCCAGTGCTTTAACTCTGCATTTATATACACGTCTTGGCGCATGGAAAATTTACCCTGGTTATTTTACCTCAGCCAAGGACTAGATCCACGACAGAATACGCAGCAGAAGCAGCCACACAACAAACCCCAATTCAGCTTCCCAGGTATGTGCGTCTCAGCACTAAGAAAATGAAGACAAAGGGGAGGGAAGGGTACACAGTAAAATGGCATTGCTTTAAAAGGTCAAAGTATTTCAAGTCTATTCACACGCATTCAGTATTTTCAAGGTTTTATGTTGGCGGCTGCATTTATGGGGAAGTGAAATGAACTGAAGAGTTGCCAAGCCGGATTTTGCTATGACAAGAGAGACTTATCCGTCGTCAGATCTACTCCCCATCTTTCAGCAGTCTTCTTTCTGTATGTCACTGATCAGAAAATACCTTATTGCTACAGAGAGGTAGCTCAGAACATATATGTGACTGGAACATCAACAGGCCAAGGATTCCAATCCCAGAAGACACACAACTTTAGGGACAGAGGCAGGATGGTGGTGGATCACTTTGCTATGTTCTTTTTACTCATCCATTATGACAAAGGCTCACCCAACTGCACAGACTTCAGGTCCACATTTAGCACATGCAAAAATCACATCTAAATACAAAGAGAAGTACCCACGAAGGTTATGGTGAGAAGGGATGAAAGGAATCAAAAAGCCCTCAACTCGAGCAGTGCAAGGTACAATCAAGCCTTCTTAAAACAGAAGGTATTTACACGGCCCAATCCAGCACAAATCCCAAAAAGTTTAGGTAGAAGCCTTTGTTTTAGGACAGTGGGCAGAGCCATACAAATTATTCCTTTTCGCCCCATCAGCCAGATGCACATCCAGAAACCGCTGGTGTACAGTGCAAATATAGCCTTTATGGTACAGAGCCCTAAACAAAGGCTTCTACCTAAACTTTTGGCATCTGTGCTGGATTGGGCCGTGTAAATACCTTCTGTTTTAAGAAGGCTTGATTGTGCTACCTAAATACAAAGAAACACAACAATCTGGAACAGACAGAAAGTGTATTTGATAACAGACCCTTAAAATCACAAACCATACGGGTTGCTGTACGCTTTTAGTAACTTCTATATTGTGCAACATTTATTGCGCTCATTGCAGGGCCCCTTCATGCACTACGCCTCTGGTTCTTCCCGATAATGGATGCAGTAGGGGTAACACCTTCCTATGGAAACCTGTGTACCTGGTATTAACCCTAGCGATGTGTTGCGGTAATTTACCGTACCGCAACTGCAGGGTAGCAAGTGTGAACGAGCTTTTAGCCATTTCTGAAGCATACTGCCAAATATAAAAACATTGTGCACCCCAATTTGTAGAGACATTTAGGGCCATTTTCACACTAGCAGCCCTGCGATTGTGGTGTGGTCTTTGGCTGTTAACAGACGGGGTAAGCGGTAAGGCTGCGCTTGAATCTCATACACAGTGAATAGGAGACACTAGCGATGCCTTCCTAAAAATGCGTGCTGCAGCGCATTTGCCATAACAAAGGCGGGGCCGGTGTGATAGGTAAATTAGTCTTCGCTACGTTGTGGTACTTCATTGCAAACTTGGCTAGTGTGAAAAGGCAATTGGTCTACGCAAGAAGTCATCTAATTCCCATATTTATAACAATGTTGTAAGAAATGTTGCAATTAAAAGCTTAAGACCTAAAGCACTAAGAACAGGATTTTAAAATCATGACACTCCGAACTTTAGCTTTGTAACATTGTAACCTTTCAGTGATCTCTGCAATCTACCCCAAGTCTGTCCGGATGGCTCCCTTCAGATTTGGCCGATTATATCTCACTGCAGTATGCTACAGATATACATAAGATACAGAAGATGACGGACTTCCTCATAAAATCAATATAAAAACTCCCCAGCACACACTTATGCGCATAGTCAGCACAAAATCTTAATTAAATAGTTTCCTAATTTTAGAAATGAACAGACAGGCAGCAAAACCTGCTATCCTTTCAAAGAGAACTGAACAGTGGAGATACACAAAGCTCCATTTATACCTACACATTGCATTTATAAGACCCAGTTCTTTCATCCTTAAAGTAGACCTACCTCCAAAAATTTATAATTTCATGAATGGCACTAGAAATGCTCATAATAAGGAGGAATGCATTATTAAAAAAAAAATAAAAAAAATAAATGCACAATAACTTGTAAGGAGAAATTTAAGCAGATCCCTCGCAGCCCGCACTCTCTCTCCCTAGCTTATGCCACGGCGCAGTCTGGAACTCACCACAGAGAGACAGGTAAAACAAATAAGCCATACTTTCCCATAGAAAACAACTATAAATGCCCCCAGTGGCCACTTGTGATATTGCAGTGTTAAGCCCTGGCGAATAAAGATGAAATCTCAGATACGATTCCAGGGAACAGCAGGTAAGTATAATTTTTTAGGATTGTTGAGTGCTACTTCAGCTAAGAGGCAAGTCCAACTTTAATTATACATATATTTTATTTTATTTTGAGTAATCATCTCTAAAAAACAAATATAAATGCCCCCCCCCCCCCATGGCCACTCACGATATTGCACTATGAGTTTACTATGAGACAGCTGGAATCTGTCATATGATTGCAGAAAACAGCAGTTGAGTATATATATTTTTTTTAGGATTGTGGAGCCGTATACTTGTTTTTTTTTTTTGAGTATACATCAGCTTTAATCCAACTTTAAGTGTAGTAGTGTGCCTTTTTGAGGTATCAATCCTTAAGAAATTTTTAAAACATAACTAAAAAAAAAATATACACCCCCGCACAGCACATGGGACCTCCTCATCCAGGTGGCTATTCAATCATTTTTGTTTTTGTCCTGAATGGTTATTTAGAAAGCGCCAACATATTACACAGCGCTGTACAATACATACAAGACCGCTAATGCCGCATCCAAGATGGTTACAAAGTCAGGATCCCACCCAGTTAGCTTTACAATCCTATTATTTTTTTCATAGAGAAGTTTGTATACAAGTGAATTACTAGTGGTCCTTCCTATGTTATTCTTTCACGGCATCTGACTATTAAACTGTGCAGTTCTCTACGCGAACAGGTACAATCGCCTACATAACAGGATTTTCACCAGCCATCACTTCCAAGCCTATCTTTAAAACAACGAAATCAGCTGAAAGGTCTAGATGGGATTACAGACGGCCAGGAAATGTGCAGAAAGTATTGGAAACCCTGAATGGAGGTAGAGGAGTTCTGGCAGGAACCTCCAGCTAGGAACTGCCTGGAGGCTGTGAGCTATTTTGGGCTTGGGCTGGGATTGGCAGCTCAAACTCATCAGAAAGCCAAAAGGAGAACGTAACAAAGTATCCGTCGTGATTCCGTCATTGCCACAGGAATACTGTTTTTGAAAACATAGGTAAATATGGTTTTGTTTTATTTACTTCTGATGAAAAGAGGCCTAGTGCAGCGAGTGTGACACGCATGACTCAGATCGCACATTACTGAAAATGCCCACTTCCTTTTCTTTCAGGTGCAATGCAAGGTATTTGTAGGTAACCGACGCGGTTAGAAATCACCATGCAGCCTAATTGGCTGAACCATGAAAGGGCCCATGAGGGCTACTTCTACACTCTAAGGCTATGTTTCCATTATACGTCAGGAAATTTCTGCTAAGCGTATTGCTTTGCGGGAGGTCCAGACGTAGCACATAGACATTGCCTGCCAACTGACCCTCTGTTTACGCATCCGCCGATGCAGAGGCTGAATGCACACGACTACGTTTAGCCTGACATCGACTGAGTGGCTCGGCGCAGTGAAGACCGAGCATCTGCTGAGCAGGTAAGTTTACGTGCTTGGTCAGGACCTTCTGCAAAGCAATACGCTTAGCAGAGGGGTCCTCTGCCCTAAGACTGGCCTTACACAGGGCGATTCCTGTGCGATTGGTGAAGGATTGCAACATGGTGACAATCCCTGTAGTATCGCATAAAATTTATGTGCAAGAATAGATGTGCACCACCTTTGACAATCGAAACATGGCTGATACTTTTGATGGGGACCATTTGAGTCTTCTGTGTGAAAATTGCATGAGAAAGAAGGAAGAGATATCTGCAGAGTTTGGCTTCCTTTTGTTTTTCCCTTCTGTTAGTATGTGCAATCCACAGAGGGTAAAGAGAGCTATCGGCCCTCCCCTGCCAGCCAATCAAAAGCCAGAGGGAGAAAGCAGGAAGACAACAATGGAGGAACTAGCTGCAGACAGTTACATTTAAAAAGTGTGTCTCTATGTGAATGATGGATGTTTCTGCATCACAAAAGTGGTACTAGTATGAAATGGCCCTTAATCTGAACCTGTGTAGTTTGAATGGGGGGGGGGGGGTATAATGTTCTTATTTAGAAAGGGGGGGGGGGCCTGATTAAGACAGTAACAGAGAAGCAAGACAAATCCTAGGGAGGTGCATTGCTCCCCTTTCTATAAAAGTTACTTGGAGCAATTTTGAATCGGTTGGATTGGGGGAAATGTGGCAGAAGGCCAAATAACTCAGATGCTTTAGCTATGCCATAAGGTTAGCAAGCACCACATGCAAGCCATTTCAGAAGGCGTTTAACATACAGAAACAAGCATCTCTTTTACATGACCGCCCCAGAATTCTCTACATCCACAGTAAAAACACATATTACTTGTAATTCGCATCATTCTACTCAGCTCAAGAAATACCCCTACATTATCCAGATGCTGATTACGGAATAATGTGTTCCATAACAGCCAGAAGGGCCCCCATACACTTTTAGATTTGTCTGTCAGATTTCCTTTAGATCTCCTTTTGTTTAACCAAAACCTTGTAATACGAGGGACTTTCTAGACCATCAAGTCTACCTGTGTTCAATCGCAGAGGACCCGGCACTACATAGTTGTCGGTAGATCTAAAGGAAATCTGACAGATATATCTAAAGATGTATGACCAGCTTAAAACTCTGAATACACTTATCTGATAGCTGCAGGGATTTTCTTTTCTAATTGTATTCCCATCTCTTGTCATACCAAACACTACTTTGTAATCCACACACACTACCAAAATATTTATTTCACATATAAATCTATAAAAGTCTGAAGTACAGAAGAAAGCAAAGAACTTTGACATTCTAGGTAGGACTTAGTAGTAGATTTGGGAGAGAATCACACATTTACATTTTAAAGATGTTCAAATGATAAATTTCTATCTAACTTTTAGCGAGAAATCTATTGATGAAGAAAATCGTAATATATTGCAAATTGACATACCGCAACAAGAATTTAATGGCAAAGAACAGAATACTCCAGTTGCACAGACTCAGACCTGAACGAAGCATAAATAATTTAATAACACATTACAGCGATTAGATGAGCGTCCTAAAAGGTAGGATAAGGCAATGAAGAGAACGGCACAGAGAGCATGGGACTGGGTACCCACCGCTGAGATTTCTATTAACCTCCCTAGCGCTCTTGCAAGGTCCAGATTTCTGTACCAAAAGCGCACCATAGATTTTAATTACATTTTTTAATGTTGTAGGCCTGTAACTTCCTAAAATATGTCCGTACAAGGGTCTTATAGACATCCTGAATATAATAATGTTTGAAACCCACAATTATGTAAAAAAAAAAAAAATTAACATTTAAAAGATAAAATCTCTAAAATATTAATTTTGTATGATAGATTTCAAAACTGTATGTATTAATATTTGTATTTTGTTTATAAGAAAATTTGTATTCATTTGGAAATCAGTTTTGTGTGATTAATTTCAATTGTATTGGATACAGTTATCACTGTGCAGAAGCCAGTTCAGAAGATTGTTGCCACCGCACAGATCAGTGAGTTTGCACTGCCAGGGCTCCAATCGCCACCGGATGGCAGTCCTGACAGGACAGTGCTGGACAAAATGGTGCCATCAGGAACGTCAGGGGGGTTAAAGGCCAACAATAATGACAATCAATCAATGCCAATGTCCAGTCAATATTTTCCATCATGTATTGTGGGAGTTCAGAGTTCTTAGGAAGCATTAAACCAGTAAAAAAAAAAATTATGTACGTACAAAGATTAGTTACTGTTTTTGGGGGGGGGGGGGGGTTCGATCGTTAAAAGGACACACTGTATACTTCGGAGCTTCTGTGCATCGAAAACATATATGTTAACTTGTCACTCTGCCAGTGTGAGCTTCGTGAAGGCGGCTCTTCCCTCTGCCATTTGTATTCCAGCTGGGCTCAAGTTGCCTGGCAGACAAACACGGCAGCTTGGCTACATACATGTCAGCCCTGGAGCCCCACTGATTGCACACATTGCAAAGAGAGATGTGTCCAATGGAAGATTTTCCCACTGCTACGGCTTTGTCAGCTTAAACCTGGCTGTCATACAAAACAGCAGAGGGAGAGGGAAGAGCCGCCCACAGACAGATCTGTTTTCTGTAACATGTATGTCAGCAAAGCAGCATCCCCACCTCCCTCGGCGTAAGCTCAATGCTTGCCCGGCAGACAGAGAGCGAAGGCATAACCAGCCACACCTGGATAGTCTTTTGGTCACAGGTGGTCATGCCTTCACATCATAGGACACACATGGTTTTGCAACACAATTTTTTTTTGTCTTCGGTCTTGTAGTGTGAATAATACAGTGTTCGAAAGAGCCATTATGAACTAACACTCCTTCAAATCTATACATCTTGTGGCTTTTCCAAATATCCCCCAAGTGTAAAGACACAAATAGAGACCTTGCATTCTCTGGAAGCTTTTTCTTAAACAACCGTAGAGGGGAAGTGTTAGTGAGCAACAGAACTGCCCTATTACACACAGACCACAAGACAAATTGATTAGAAAGAATTTGTTCTTACAGAATTTTCCCATAAGGAAAGGGATTACATCACTTCCCCTAAATGGAAGAACTCCCACCAAGACTGATGAACAAACTGGGAAAGTCCTAGAGGGCTAAAAAGGACAATAAAAATAACCACAACATATAGACCAACAATATTTATGCATCCAAAACGCTTACCAGTTTCTGCAAAAACACCACATGGGAATGACCAACAACTTTTGTGTATGCTTTCTGGCCCTTATAGAAAATAGAGACGGCAACAAGGGCAAGGTAGGTCACATAGAAAGGCAAAGAGGTTCTAGTCTGTTGAAGGCTACATAAACATGGGTGATAGACCATAAACTTAGCAGTTGTCCACCAGATGCCACCTTAATGCTTGTCGAGGTATTTTAGAAAAGTTGGTATGCAGTGTCTCTCAATTGCTTGCCCTTAGACACATAGCGAATGAGACATTGTTTGAACTATATTGAAGTGTGAATGGTTTCAGATTGGCTCCTGCACAAATTTGCAACTGCCAAATTGAGCGGTGTGAGTGCGGGCATCTGGTTGCCAATCACTCATCAACCTCCCCAATGCTGTCCCTACATGCAACTGCCCAACAAATGTACACACGAATCCCGAGGGTCAGAAGCAGTGAAAGATCTGTTTCCTACAACACTTTAGAACAAAGCCTTAAAGCTAGGCATATACAGCTCCATGCTCGTGCAATCGAGGAGCCGTTTGAGCGCAGCAACGTCTGGCTTCCACAATTGAACGGGGAATTGAAGCGCTGCATTTCTGCACCTTAAACCCATTAGATACTTTAGATGGAGACACTCAGTCTGCACCCAAAGTAATCTAAATGGAACAGGTAACCAACATGTTGGTTACCTGTTCAAACAAGTTTGATTGATCCCGCTCAAAGAAACCCACACAGATACAAAAATCGAGCCATGTATGCCTAGCTTTAGAGCTGGTAAGGAAATAGAAATTACCTATGTGAACACAGACTAGAAAAGCTCTGTTCAAAGTTCCAGAAGCATGCTCATCTGTCATCATGGATAGTATTCAAGCCATTGGCCTAGCTCATGGAAGCCACTAATAGGAAAGTGACCCGAGGAATCAAAGCATGTCAACAATCCTTTGAGTGCTAAGCCATTCACCTCAACATAACCTCTCATGTCCAACAGCTGCAGAAGACTCGGTGGCCATAGCGGATGTAAAATATCATCTGACACGTGCAAGAAAGAACTCCTATTTATCAAAGACATTAATAGAGAACCAGTTTGATTTGCTCCACTTTTTGGAAATACAGAATTTTCTTATTAAAGAGACTTTGATAAATATGAGCAGATGTCACATACTTCCTACAGAAATGCTCCCTGCAGGGTACAGATACTTTTTGGCTCCTGCAGGGAGGCTTCCTGGGAACATGAGACCCGTTGTAGTGTTTTGCATTTATTCTGCAAGTGAAGAGAACACAAACACAACCATGAAATACTTTCAGAAAAGCGGTTTACCCACAATAATACCCAACATAATTAGGAAGTTTAGACAGTGCTAGAAGAAGAACATGTGTTTGGAGAATAGGTCAAACACACAAAGCAAGAACCAGTTCAGTGACATCCATTCCTAACAAAGAAGCGGAGTCTATCCGTCTCTCATGAAATAGGTATTTTTAGCACAGAGCACAATTCTTGGTACTTGCATGCTTTGTGTATTCATTTTCACTCTTTAGGCCTTCTAGTCTTGGAACTTGGAAAATAATACAAAAAGAAAGAAAAATAAATGAGGAAATGTTTTAACCCGCCTACACCAAACAAACCAGAGGAAGTGAATCAGGATGACAGCAATTACGTATACAGTTACCAAGGGGTCAGCCATGACGTCCCTAATGTAAGATCAACACCAGCTCACAGCAGTGTAATAGCGGCCATACACACATCAACTTTCATTCAATCAAACTTCTTCTTGTGCCATTTAAATATCAACCTTTGATCAAAGGTACTAGCATGCTGTATGTACGAGCAATTCCATTCCTAAAGCCCCCATACACCTTTAGATCACACCATACAATTTCATTTTGATCTACCAACAACTATGTAGTGCTGGGTCCTCCCTGATAAAATACATAGTGATTGAAAGGTCTCTTTCACTGCTATGTAGTGCCGGGTCCTCCCTGATAGCACTGATATATACCTTCCAATCACTATGTATTCTATGTAGAGCTGAGTCCTGCCTGATATAATGCATAGTGATTGGAAGGATTAGAAAGCTCCTCATATTACATGGTTTTGGTAGAAATAAAGTTGAATGTACAGAAATTGTATTATAAGATTGTAAGGTGTATGGGGGGCTGGGGGTTCAATATGTTGAACCGATTTTTTTTTTTTTTATATTCGCATACAGCCTAGCTGATTGTATGTCTATAAAGTTAAGGAGAAAAACAAAGCATATAAACAAATAGAAAAAATAGAAGGCACTGCAATTCAGATGTGTTACAACTGCACTCGCAGGAAGAAAACAACGCCGTTCTCCCAGATGACTGCAACACCTACAGATGTCCTTGTGAAGTCTTGTGTGACACAATGAAAATGAACATCGAGATCCTTGAGCACCTTTATGAATTACACATCATTTCCTATCCTATTTCCTCCGTTTATACACAGAAGACAAATGACCTGCAGGGTTTCCAAAACTGATTTATACAACAAAACAAACATACTTTTTACATCTTGCGGTCCAAACTAAAGGTCTTTTTTTAACAAGAAGTAGATTGAAACAACCCTTCCACCGAACGAGATGTTTAGCTTCAATGGCAGAGCCCAATGTAAAAACATACTACAGCAGATTAATGTGATGAATGATAAGAAGATAATCTATCATGAGTATTTATAGACTTCTTTATTTTAAGTCATCCCAATTAAGATTTAGCTTGCTGCTTTCCTTTAAATTACCATATTTCATACAATATATGACACACCAGATCATAAGACACCTATCGTTTGGGGACAATTTGAAGGGTTTCTACTCCCACAACCCCTTCCTCTTCGGGCTTGTCCCCACTTGGGCGGCTGCAGTCTGAAACACAGGCTCCCGCGTCCAACCGCTCCCATAGACATGAATGGACGCGGACAGAAATCATGTGGGGACACGATCTTTTACATTCTCTATGAACGCAATCCAGGACCACTCGTGCACTTCTGTCAGCCACAAGTGGTCAGTCGTCTGCAGCCAACCTCCAATGTGGGGACAAGCCCTTTGACAGTATAATATCAAGAGGATTCTGAGACAAGAGGCCATTTCATGGAAAATGCATTCATAAAACAGAAATGAATGAGTCTACACTGCAATGTGTTTAGTGTATTTTCACAGTTTTCATCATAATACCTATCTGCTGGCCTTGTTAATTCACTCACTGAGGAAGACTACGACATTACACATTAGCACAACACTTTAAAACATATAAAAATCAGTACACTATGCAAACATTTACTTTATCATGATTCTATTAAACAGCGGGCACCAAATAATGGTTTATTAAGGAGAACCCTTCAAATCAAGAGAAGTCTGCCTTAACTTACATGTGAGGAACGAGCTGTACCAGGGCCAGGCAAACTTTTTAAATTGTGGGCCGCAATGGCTTCAGAAATTTGAAGGGCCAGAAAAATATAACAATAGCCGCCCGGCATAGGCATGCAAATTCCATGCATCCCTGATGATAATGGGGACGAAGAGCATTGTGTACAGTGGCTTGCAAAAGTATTCGCACATTTTATCACATAGCCACAAACATGAATCAATTTTATTGGAATTCCGCGTGAAAGACCAATACAAAGTGGTGTACACCTGAGAAGTGGAAGGAAAATCATACATGATTCCAAACATTTTTTTTAAAAAAAATAACTGCAAAGTGGGGTGTGCGTAATTATTCAGCCCCCTGAGTCAATACTTTGTAGAACCACCTTTTGCTGCAATTCCAGCTGCCAGTCTTTTAGGGTATGTCTCCACCAGCTTTGCACATCTAGAGACTGAAATCCTTGCCCATTCCAGCTCAGTCAGGGGAACCATATCATGAGAAACTTTGCATGCGTGTCCAGGAGAATGCTGGACAGGCACAAGCAATCGTTTGTTTAGCAGCCACCAAAACAAACACAGCCAATTTGTGGTGATCTATATATTCACCACTTTAGGTTTA
Source organism: Ptychadena robeensis (assembly GCA_036250615.1). Taxonomy (NCBI): domain Eukaryota; kingdom Metazoa; phylum Chordata; class Amphibia; order Anura; family Ptychadenidae; genus Ptychadena; species Ptychadena robeensis. Next base: position 51,272,395 of record CM070032.1, on the reverse strand, counting down.
AGATGGAGAAGTGTAGTCCATGGGTCCCTAGGTATTCCAAGCTAAGAAGCTTGTCCAACAGTAAAGCTAGGCACACGCAGGTACATCTGTAAAAAGAGTACAAGCAATCCATGTGCGCTTTCATGGTGATTGATTGTACTCTAATCTAGAAACTCGATTGTTGCTTCCAACATGTTGGAAAACCCCATTCAACCTCCATTACTTTACATGGAGACAAAGTAATGGACGAGCTGCTGCCTCCTGCACAGCCGTCCGCTGTCAGTATGAAGGGGGCGGAGCCAGCACGTCTCTCTCTGAAGCTGTGAGAGGCAAGCTGGGTTTCTCCCTAGCTCGTAGAGTGTGTTGTGATTCACACGTGCTGCAAGCTGGGGAGAACGGGTCCCCATTGAACGGGAATTGATGTCCCCATGTGGTGCACATTGATTTCCGTTCAACTGATCCCCGATCATTAACTCACCCTTTTTAGACTTCCATTGCAGATCAAACGTTCCCTACATAGACACCTTACCAGACAAAACAGTATCAAATCCATAAAAAATGTTGGACAGTCCACAGATGCCATATACTTGCCCATCTCTAGCTATCTGCAGTACTTGGGAGGCGATTGTCACATTCCCAGGGTTGATGCATTTTTCGTGAGTCTAACCATGTGAAATAAAAAACAGCAACTTTTACACAAGTGTGTTGTCAAACCACAAGTGTGATTGTTCTGCTGCACACAAAATGCAGTTAATGTATGGAAAACCTTGTACTATGCAGATTTTGTAAAACTTAAATATTGAAGGCCATGATACCAGCAAAACGAAAAGCAGGCCATACACGGGGCAATTTAGTGTTTGTTTCCTAAACACTGCATGTGGGCAGAGTTCAATTCCTGAATGATCACCACGAACGTGCACAGCAATGGTTCGGGAATCGTACGCTGCCCATCTGGAGTGATCGATCCCACTCCAAGACATGTTGGTAAATTCCTGTTCTATTGCCATGACTTTGGATGGGGAGCAAGGGTCCCCATCCAAAATATAAGCCAGGGATCGACTGCCAAAAGGTGGTGCGCATCTATTCACCGAACGTTCAGCGATCGCCCTGTGTATTGCATTAGCTGCTAATAAGGGCTCTTCTGTCTAATTTTCAGAGAAGCGTGTTTCTGAAAGTGTAAATACCAATGGGAAGCCCAGCCAATAGGAATCAGAACTAAAAAAGCATTGATTGTAGAGGGTACAACATGTTCTGATGGGTTACCATGACTACAGGATGCTTCAATGTACCCAATCCATTTGTATACTCGTCTCCCTCTATTACTGAGCACTTTACTGACAATAGGAGTAAAAAAATAAAAACACACAGAAAGAGAAGTTTGACATTGTCAGTGGAAGAGCATCGCATACAACATGGAACAAAGGCCAGAACAATAGCTCACAGGAGTATGCCTACAAGGATAATCTAATGCAGATCTGCAGAAATTCATCAGTATTCAGGAATAGGTAGGCCTATAAAACATCCATGCCTTTTCAGAAAATTTGCAAAATGGAATATGTGTGGGATGCCGGTGGAGAGCTACCGTGTTTTCCGAAAATAAGACAGCGTCTTATATAAATTTTTGCTCCCAGATGCCAGGGGTCCTCATAGGGGGACTTCATAAACAAGGGGCCAATTCATGGTACCCGAGATTGTCGGACTATATTTACCGGCCTGTGTTTCTGGAAACCCCTGTAAGGGCTTGTGTCCACTGCGTTTGGCGAAAATGTGGTTAAAACCGTTGCATCAGAAGTGCCCCCCATTCAATGTCAATGGAAGTGCTGTGCATTATAAGAGCAAAGTTAATGCACAACATGTCAATTTGCAATGAAAGGGGGGCAAACACTACGTTTTGGCAGATGTAGAGGATGCAAACTCATATACACATCTACTACGCAAAGTACAAGTAAAACTGCCAGAGCCTGGAGAAACCAAATGTTTATCATTCAAAGTGAAGAAAAAAAAACCTTAACAGACATGCATGCCAATCAAGCAGCTATATTTATTCCCCGGCAGATATAAAGCATCCACAGAAATGTTCCACAACATATGCTTCTCCTAAACCAAGGACACTTCTGTAGCAGGTATTTCAGTCTAACTTTAAAACATTAAATGTAAATTCCAGGTTCAGAACTAAACTACCTAATGTAGTTTGAGGATCTCGGATATAGAGAGAGTGTAGAGCGGTCTGCATTGATCATTAAAGCTGGCCACACATGGGTAGATTACCGTGCAATCGATTGGCAATCAATTGGACAGCTCCGTCTGCAGCCAGCCGCCCCCTCCTCCGCCAGAGCTGGGTCCGTGCTGAACGGACACACACACGCGGTGCGGCTCAGCTGCTCTGTGTGCGGCGAGCTGTCAGCCTGTCCATTACATTGGATGGGGACAGCGCAGTCCGTATTCAATGCAATGGATTTCGACCAAGGTTTTCCCAACATGTTGGAAACCTGTTTGGCCGAGTTCCTTCGAGCAGGATCCATTGATCGAGATATATAGCCGCATTCATTAACCTCTATGGCTGCAATCAGGCAGGAAGAAGCGGGGGTGGGACAGGACATCTTGCCGCATAACCCCACTTCCTGCCTGCAGGTCCGAGCCCGCGGTTTGAATCGCTGGAGGCCACTGGGTGCTAGCGCTCTCCCACGGACTCCGCGCCGTGATTCAAACTGTGGGCAAATGCTTTAGTGGAAACAGCCTAAAGGTAGCCATAATTGGGTCGATTAATTTGCCATTTGTCTTTCACAGTTTTAAATTGTTAAACATGGGACAATTGTACTACCACACAAGTGTGATCAATTCCTTTCCAGAGTTTGATACGCCACAGTACAATCGTATACATATCAATCAATCGTATTGAAATACCTAGAAAACCCATCGCATACGTGTACGATCAACAAAAATTTACCAACATCTCTGATTACTTTTCAATAGATTTTCTGTTCAATATTTTTGGTCGATCGGGCAGGAATCTATTCCTGTTCGATCGACCAATAGATCCATCTCTTTTTGGCCAAACGGAAATCTCAAACAGTGTATGGCAACCTTCAGGTACACGGGAGCAGGATGAAACAGAACATACTTAATGTCATTTGGTTACATGGACATGTTCGCAGTATACCCACTTGATACATTATTGGTCATTTGTCCTCAATAATAAATCAATACATTTTAAGATGCTGAATGACCAACCCAGTAAGTAGTAACATTAAGTGCTCAGCCCATCCTATATCACCAGTACATTGCTCACTACCATTTTACAACATTTACAGAAGTATAAACTAGAAGTACGCTTACAGGTTTGCTTTTAAGCGCATACAATACATCCTGTCTTCAGCCAGGCTTCCTGTAACTCTATTTATAGTTTTATGCTATTGGCTTTCTGTCATCAAATAGGAAAGTGATTTCAATAACCTAACACAGGCTGCAACTGGTAAGACCATTTGAAAAACATTTAAAAGCAAAGGCAAGCTTGCTGCAGACCCCAGAATACTCACAGATTATCTCCAGGCAATTGCGGTGCACTGAACAACCAATGCAGGATCAAGTTAAGATAATGCAGCTTGAAAAGTGAGACTCTAGACACAGATTCTTAACCTCCCTAGTGTCCATGACGAGCTGGGCTCCCACTGCACATCGCAATACCACAGATTGCATCACAGTGACGCGGGGGAAGGGGGGGCGCCATAGACCTCCATGTCAATGGAGGGGTGATTGCTTTCCGGCCCACATAGCTGGCATCATAAATGACACCGATGTGGAAAGAGGCCAGGGGAGGGCAGGAATTTTATGCAGTGTACTATGCAATGTACTGCAATCGCCTGTACCATGTTGTTAAAAAGGCAGCACGTTAGGGAGGTTAAGGGAAGCGAAGCTAGATCTTAGCACAACCAGTAGTTCTTGCAATAATTGTTTGTCCTCAAGAAACCCAAAGTAGAATATTAAGTGAACCACAATAACAGGCAAATCATTTATTCTATCTGTACCAACTCCTAAATGCAGATGCACATATACAAGTCACAATACAAGATACACATCACCCAGGCTTGGACTACAACTTTTTGACTTGTGGTCCACAATAGGCTTTAAATTTGACAATTTGTCAAAGGGGCCAGAAAAAGAACATGTGAGAGCCACCTGGTACCAAGCCTTCCCAGTCTGGGTGGGAAATTTAAACAGATAACATTGATAAATTGATTTTAATCATGCAAATAGCACCCTTGGACCTTTATCCCAATTACAACATGCATATAAAAGAGGGAATATCCCACACCTGGACATGGAACAACTGAAAAGCCAATTGTTCCTTTACTTTTGGTCCCTTAACAAGTGGGAGGCACATATGTAAACTGTTGCTACACCGTTCACCTGGTTGTGATGTAAATACCCTCAAATTAAAGCCGACAGTCTGCAGTTAAAGCACATTGTGTTTGTTAACCTCCAAATCCATTGTGGTGGCGTATAGAGCCAAACAATTAGAATTGTGTCAATGTCCCAATATTTATGGACAGACTGTACAAGTAAAACCAAACAGAGCCCCATGGGTTCATGAAGAAGAAAAAAGTCCTCCAGCAGGATGAAGCAACGCTCCTTTCTGGGGTGGTGATATGATGTCCCCCCTTTTTCCCCCCAAACGTATTACCATATAGCATTGACCTCTTTCTCCCACATTGTTTGCAAAGAACTCAACAGGAAAGGCAAACGGTTTTAAATATCAACCAAATACAGCAATTTTTTATGATGCATCAGCTTACAACTAAGGGCTCGTTCACACTAGCTGCGCCTGTGGCTAACCGCGTCCGTAATCGGCAAAAAATAATGCCGTGCGCTGCTCTTGTGTCTCCCATACAAGTGAGAGACACATGCTGCGAGTGCAAAACCATGTTTGTGCCATCGCAAGACATTGCGAGTTAGTGTGAACCCAGTGCGAAAGGTACGCAGGTTTCCATCAACCCTAGCCATTGCATAAAAAAATGCATTGTGATTTAACCTATAAGGGCTAGTGTGAAAGATCCATATGGTAACACTCGCCACACCGCTTTGTGGTACTGTGCAGCATCACGGCTCATGTGAACAAGACCTCACAGAACTTTAAATATGTACTCCTAGCTTTTTAGTTTGAAATATTTAAAGACACTTTCAGGCTTTTAAATGCCATGCCTCATTAAACTAGAACGCCCTGAAGATAATATAACTCAACATTATAAACATTATATAAGATATAGCATAGGCAGTTTATGCAAGCCATAGTCCAAGAAAATTCATTAACATTTATTTCCCTTGCTGCCAACTTCTCGCTCTCCTCTGACTAAACAGCCAGCTAAATCAGTACAGGAAGACAGCGTAACCAATATCCAAGCTGAAGGTGATCTTCCTGCAGCAGTATCATACAGAAGAGGTACTGCAGTATACAAAGAATCCCATACGTCTAGGTCCCAGCTGGTCTCACAGGGACCGGAGCAGAGGTGTAGCCATAGAGATGTATAGAACATGGATACCAACACACATGGCGCTTGTCCAAGGTTGGCATACACCGTGCATAACCGCTCTAGGAAGACACCATGTGCAAGAACATCGATATGTGCCGAGCACCAAACAATACTAGACTGCTACAACACATAACACATTGATGTTTCCTGTAGAACTTGGAGACTTACCAACAGATCCTAATTGCTTGTAGAATCTATATTCCAAATGCAGCTGTGGTGCCCTGGATTTCATAGGTTCCTGTCAGGGAGAGATAATAAAATGTGTTCAATAAATAATGAAGAGCAGCCCTTATGCAGAAGCAGCCCGACAAGACATCTAACCCATAAGGCACATAAATGCCAACATGAACATGGTATCATAACAGTTATCTCAGAAAAAGCAAAAAGGCATACATAAGGTGCCAGACTAAGCAAAGCAAGGCCACTGGGCACAGTCTTAAGGGGATGCATGAGAGAGTGTGCCTCCCAATTGGCATGATCTGTAGAATACTTGCCCAAACACCACAGGTGCATATTATACGCATCATTTGACATGTCCAATAAGAGCCTGCGAAGACATGCCCAGCATAGCCCATTGTTTACAATGGGCACGGCAGCTTTGTTTTGAGGGGATGGAATACATGTCCTGCCTAAACATGGCTTCTATAAGTTGGAAGGACTCTATAAGGCTATGTTTCCATTATACGTCAGGACCTCTCCACTAAGCGTATTGCTTGACGGGAGGTTCAGACATAACATAAATTTACCTGCTCGTGGATGCTCAGTCTTCACTGCGCCGAGCCAGTCCGTCGATGTAAGGCTGAACGTAGTCGAGTACGTTCAACCTCTGCATCGGTGGATGTGTAAACAGAGGGTTCGCCGAGCAGGCAATGTCTGTGTAATACGTCGGGATCCCCGCCAAGCAATACGCTTAGCGGAGGGGTCCTGATGAAAATGGAAACAAGCCCTATGCAAAGACCACAAATAAAGAAGTAAAAGTGGTGGGTTTATCCATAGACACCCAATATGTAAAGAGGCATCCTACTCTGGGTCTATACATTCCATAAGATACATTATTACCCACATAGCACAATACCTAATGTAAAACCTGTAGATTATACAAGAGTGTACGAGCCCTAAAATGTATTTGTTTTATTTCATCTAAAATGCTCCGGCACATCACTTGGCGTGACACTATTTCAGTTTCCTCTCTCATCTCTCATAATTTTGGAATATAAAAAAAAAAAGGTATTCCAGGGGGGCGCGGGCCCTCATTCTTAATCTTTTTTGAATAGGGAGGGGGGGCTCGATAATGTTCCTAAATAGAAATGGGGGGAGGGGGCCCTGCAAGGAAAGTTTGGGAACCACTGGTCTAGAGAATCATGTTGGTAAACCCTGTTCGATTGCCATTGCTTTGCATGTGAACCAAGGGTCCCAAAGTATTAAACGGGAATGGATTGTACATCAATTCGCTATTCAATTGACGGACAATCGAGTGAAGTGGGGTGACATCACCAAGCTGCGCTCCAGCGTGTCATTGATCTGGCGGCTCTCAGCCTGTGTATGGTGACCTTCACGGTTTCAGGACCTACAGTAGTCCCATAGTAGCTTTGGTGGTGATGACGATTCCAGCTGCATGGAATTATAAACCCTCTGATAAGCAAAGCCATTTACCTATAAACATGTCAACTGTGCATTTAGCTGCCCTCCTGACATTCTGATTTAATGAAAGCCGGAGGTATGTGAATAAACATGTTAATGGCTGAAAGAACTGTAAAATGGGACTTACCAGTTTAATTGCCACATATTCGTTTGTGTACAGATTTTTCCCTTGAAGAGAAGAACAAAAACAAGAATGTTAGGCCTTGCCAAGACCAGGAAACAAGAGCGAAATGTGCCAGAATACAAAGTCCACACAAAAAGGTAATGGGGCCACAACACAAAGCCTTTTATCTAAGACACTTGTGACACAATAGCAAAAAGTACTATAAACGTTTTCTGTCCTTTTCCAACTTGACTTTAGTGAAACATCTTACATCTGGTGAAAGACTGGTTAGGACATCACTTGTTAAAGTTTCTGCATCAAATCAATATCAATTTGAAGAGAAAGTGAACTTAAAACAAATATATTTTAAGGATTTACTGTATACTCAAATAAAAGTCAAAATTATTCCACACCTGAAATCTGCTCAAAAAATGAAATTCAGATTATATGATAATTGCTGCATTTTGTAGGTGGATTTAACAAGTGAATTACAAACCCCCGAACATGCTATGTCAACAACAATGCTATGTCGAGCATTGCTCGAACACATGTAGTTTTTGCATAAATTAGGTTCAAATTAAGTTAAAGTTTTTACATTGATGTATTCTGAACTTATTTTGTGTAAAAACGTCATATGCTAGAGCAATACTTTCTCTTTCCAATGTTCCCACATCCCTTCTCTACATCTCCTGCAATTTGGGGGAGATATCATGTTCAGGGGCTTTGTAACCGACTTAAAAATAAATTATAACATCTCACAACAAAAGCATTTGCTGTGTGTTTCTGAGACTTAGCAGCTGCATTGGAGGGCCACAAGTGCGGCCCTCGGCATCACAAGAGGGCCGCACATAACATTTTCAATCTATACTGACTTGTATAAGCATTTTATAATGAAGAGATGACGGCAGGCATAGCTAGAAGACATTTTTTAAAATGTTTAAATAACAAAACTTATTTTACATGATACTTCAAGCATTAGGGAACACTGTAGTATGGCAATGCCCATTTTGTGTCATATATATCATCAAAGGTTATGTGTCTTATAGATATTATCAAAGCCTTTAAATAATATATGGGGCACAGGACCTTCTATTCCAAGGTTATTTGCCACAATATAAATTATACAATGATCCTACATTCGTTGGGATAGTGGGAGCATAAAGCACTCGCCTGTCTGCCGATCCCCCGCCAACACGTCTTTGCCCTGGATCTCCTTAGAGAAGGACTTGCTTAGACGCCTTATGGGCCGCTCATTGACTTTCACGCAAGCCTAACAGCATGCTCAGCCCCAGTGAGCCACTTGTCTCTCTGGGCAAGATAGCATCAGCAGGGGATCAATCGGTGAACAGGTGAGTTCCTATGCCCTATGCATTAAGTTAGGTTTCGGGGGGCGCAAGTGAAGGACCAACGGGTGCCACTGAAGAATGCCCAAAAGGCCGCATGTGGTATAGTGCTGTAACATGTACCATATTTTTCAGACTATAAAACGCACCGGACCATAAAACGCACCCAGTTTTTAGGGCAGGAAAACCAGAAAAAAAAAGATTTAATAAGGTTTCACACCAATTGGGTTAATGCAATGAATTCAATGAATGCAATATTCAATTCAGCCAGTAGATGTCACTAGCATCACTCAGCACAACGTCATTCTCCACACTGATCGGGAGGAGGAGGGGGGCAGACATCTGCAGAGTGTTCTCCTCTCGGTCTCTCCTCTGCCGATCTGTTGCTGTTCTTGTTTCCGTGGGAGCTACAGACTGATTACAGTTTCCACGGATGAAGAGAGATCTAGATGCCAGTTCATCTCTCTCCATTGCCTATGGTAGCAGGGCTCTGCTGGCATAGGCAAATACACAGTTCAGATGAGAGAGCCGGATACCGGCCGGCATCTCACATCTGACAGCTCCTCCAGCTCCCTGGCTAATCTCAGTGTCGGGAGAGCTGGCGGGAAGCCAAGGTGCGACCACCGGCCGCCAAGTGGCCGCAGGGGTCGCGCAGTCGGACCATAAGACACAGGCACTTTTTGCCCCCAAAAAATACGGTAATTCAAAGTTAAAAGTTTGGAGTTCTATTGATTACTTTTATTGACTAGCTGAAGTCAATAGAGCCACAAGCTTTCTGAATGTCAAATCACTTCTTTAGGCTGAAGAAGGTATCCAGTGAGCCAATAAAAAAGGTATAACTTGAAGTCCAGGGATTCTGGAAGGACTTGATAGAAAAATTATTTTTTTATGAACAGTTGATAAAATTCACATGATTTGCATCCCTAAATCTCATGTATTAGGAAGGTTATGACACAATTGTTCTTATTGAAAAACATAACCTGCTCTGTCCTCAACAAGCTTTCCATTACTGAGCAACAGAAAGACGTGATGGAGAACGAGCGCATGCTGACCTTTTCTGCCATGTATTTATTTCAGGTGCAGCGAGGACACCGGATGCCTTTCTGCAGAGTAAACCCCTCTCCTGTGTCGTGATGGGGAGACAAAGCTATGGACACAGGGGAACAATGGGACGTTCTAGGCCTGTGAGTGGGGTATGGAAATCAGCACACACGCAGATACACGGCAGTAATATGTAGTAATCATCCAGCTGGTTTAGACGGTGATTATAGGGCACGGCTGGTATTTCTAGGTCACACACTCATATCACACAATCCTCCGGGCCAGCTCCATGTCTACAGACCCTGAACATCACATATTATCATGTAGATTTCATAACAAATCAACATTAATCACCCAGCAGCAACAGAAAATTGTCTCTTCACTTCTGTGCATTTCACCTTTAACTACTTCATGACCAAAGATAAGCGCCTTTTGTTGTAGTAGAGCTGCAATGGGAAGAGGACAGCATGAAGTGGCTGTAAGAGTAATGCTGGCCATACACTCTGAGATAAAAATT
>CM070032.1:51203946-51224833 GCA_036250615.1 Ptychadena robeensis | reverse complement strand
TTCTTATTTCTCTCATAACCACTCCTTGTCCTGACAACACTCACCATGCTGGGTCTATCAGGTATAATGTGTAGTCACCCTTTACACCAAGGAGGGCTCAGTTCAGAACAGCTTGGAAAGTTGAGATTGTTTGTTTTTCACAATAAACATTGTTTTCTGAAATAAATAAAGAAAAGAAAACATGCCCCTCACCACTAAGGACAATGGCTCCATGCCAGGGGTGAGCCATTCCTGAACTACCAGTCTGCAGTAGTGCACAAGGTCAGCTGTAATAGCAGCCTGGCTTCCATAGGTCACTGGGGCCACAAGGAGACCTAACAGCCGCCCAATAGTGTGCAAGCCAGTGTTAACCAAATAATTAGCACCCATTATGAAATTAGACAACACTTGATCTCTCCATGAAAATGACAATTGACAAGTGTTTGTTATTTTTGGAAACAAATACACTAAGTTTAATTTAGGGTAAGTTTCCACATACGTCGGGACCCTCTCCGCCGAGCAGGCAATGTCTATCTGCTACGTCGGGACCCCGCTAAGCATATATGCTTAGCAGGATCCCGACATAGCAGATAGACATTGCCTGCTCGGAGGATGATCTGATTTCACATCCGCTGGTGCAGAGACTCAACCTATTCGACTACGTTGAGCCATGCAGCGGCGGAGCGGCTTGGCGCGTATACGCTTAACGGAGAGGGTCCCGACGTATGTGGAAACAAGCTCTAAGATATTTTATTGATAAATCAAGTTGACAAAAATGAGACATCCAAAATTATTAGACCCCTGGCCATTAGCCTTCTGGATGCCGTGGGTAAGGTCGATTTTCACCCACGCCGTGCGCGCTCCCACCAAACGCCCGACAGTTGCTTGGCCGAAAATCTAGTGGGCCCACCTGTTGACATCAACAGGAATCTCGCACAGTGATCCGACATGCTGATTAATTCCCAACCAGTCCCATTACTTTGAATTGGGGCGGCAGTCGCCTTTTAAAATAATGTCTGTAACACAAAGGGTGCCCACCGATCAGCTAAGGGTTCGGCTGCAGCGTGATGACGTCATCCCGTTGCATTCAATCCCTCATGTATCGAGGGAGAATCGCCTCATGTATGGCTACCTTTAGATGCCACCACGATTCTCTGCCCTCCGGGAGGTTACAAGCACAATCCACTTTCATATCTGGCAGGCATGGAAGCACCTGCAATGCGCAGAATCACCGGGGAAGTTCGGCAGATAGGTTTATTGCAGTTATCTCGGGGTGATTATCAGCCTGAATGCCCAGGAGGTTAATAGTCAATAGTGTACCCTTTCTGCTCCAACCTGACACCAACCTCTTAAGGTAGCCATACATGGGTCCATATTTCCGTTCAATCGACAAAAAAATTTATATTTTGAAGTTGATTAAATGGGAATCGATTCCTGCACACCTGGTTCAATCAACTTTATGTGTTCGATAACAATCAAAAAGTCAATGAAAAGTGATGGGTCATGTTTCTAAATTTCTGACGATTGTACAAGTATCTGATGGAATTTCTAGGTATTTGGACAATTTGTATGCAATTGTACTATGGAGCATGCGCACTGATCTAAGTAAAGGAATCGTTCGGTTTTAAATCAATCACATATGTGGTGGTACAATCAATCGATGTTCGACTGACTATTGATATTAAAATTGCACATTAAAATTGAAACGAAGAACCATTATGTAACAGTCGACCCGTGTATGGCTACCTCTTGAGTAGTCCTTTATTAGATTGGCACATGATCCTGAGGGTGTTTGGCCTATTGCAAATTGTTCTAGCTGGTTTAAATCGCATGGTTTCCAAGCATGAACATTTACTGGCACCTCCCACAGATTCTCAATAGCATTAAGGTCTGGACTCTATGCAGGCCACTCCAGGATCTTGGTCATGGGATCTTGAGGAACTGTTGAACTCATTTTGATGTATGCTTTGGGTCATTGTCTTGTTGGAAGTCCCAGCGATGATCTAAGCCTAGAATACGAGCATTATGAAAAAAAATATATTTTTTTATAATTCTATGGACCTGAACAAGTGCCTGAACTTCCTGTGCCTGAGGCTGCAAAACAGCCCCACAGATTATGCTCCCACTGCTAGCATCTCTGACTATGAGTCTCTGAGTCTAGGCTTAGGTCTTCATTGGGTCTTGCAACAAGACAATGGGCCAAAGCATACATGGAAATTAGTCCAACAGTTCCTCAAGGATTCCTAGGTAGCCATACACGGGGCAATTTGTCACCGATCAATTGCCGATCAATTCCCGATCCGATCGGGAATCGGCAATTGATAGTATTGGGAATCAATGCAACACCACCTTGGGAATCTGATTTGTGGTCGATTTGGACATGAGCCGATCTCCAAAATGGCTGATTCCACAAAATCCATCGATCTGAAAGGCTGCTGCATAGGGAGCCATGGGTCCACCAACGTACTTTGATTGCCAACGATCGACCCCAAAAATGTCGGTTCAATGTCCAATCCGATTTTTTTTTTAGTACAGTGACATTTTTTTTTTTTTTAGTACAGTGACATTTTTTTGTTGATTCTGATTTTGTGGGGTCGATCGTGCATGGTGAGCAGAACCCAATTGATTGCCGATCGATCGGCAATCGGTCTCGTGAACGCGCGTGGTGAACGATCGGTCAAAGATCGAGTAAAAAATCGACCCGTGTACACATGGCTACCTTAAAAGTGAATGTCTATGCTTAAAACCATGCAATTTGGTCCAAAACTATTTGCAATAGAAGAATGTACCAACCTAGTACAGAACTATTACAGAGTATTGTGAAAGGGTACAGTACTGACTATTAATGGCTTATCATTTTGGATGTCTCATTTTTGCACTTTCTTGTTTCAACTAAATGTATCAATAACGTATCCTAATTAAACATAGTGGACATTGTTCCAAAATAACAAACACGTGTAGTTAATGGTCATTTTCTTTTATCAGCAACATTGTGTGTTTGTAGCAAATCGCAAGGAGGGCAAGACCTTTTTAAATGGCACAGGCACCGGCATGTACATGTTTGTGTCACCTCTGACTAGCCATTACAGACTAGAAAGTAGACGGTAAACCTGGGTTATGGCAGAACATACATGACGGCTTACATCTGGAGACAAAAGCAGATGAAGCCAGAGGAGTACTATGACCTCTGTCATGTCTGTGTGACATGTTGCTACTACCCTGTTTCTCCAAAAATAAGGCATCCTCCAAAAAAAAAGGCATCCTCCAAAAAACTGGCACCCTTGCCTCACGCTGAAATATAAGGCATGTTCCTGAAAATAAGACACCCTGAAGATACGGTACTGTAACTCTGGACAGGGGGGATCAGATGGGGCAATCAAAATGACACAGGAGGATCAGAAGGGGTTACTAAAATGGTAATCGCCCCTCTGAGTCTCCTGTGCCATTTCGATTCCCACCTCTGATCCCCCCTGTGTCATTTTAAGTGATCCCCCACCCTGATACCTCAGCGCTGTATTCTTCTTCATGAAAATAAGACATCCCCCGGGAATAAGACGTAGGGCATCTTTGGGACACTGTCTTATTTTCAGGGGAACACAGTAGAACAAGACATGAGGAGAAATCTTCCTAACCAGGGACCTCTTTCCTTGACTCGTGTGGGAGGCCCCATGACATCTCCTTCACCTCGGTTGATTTGTGCTGTAACATGGGTATAAGTGCGTATTCACACAACTAACACACATTGCTTGTATTGGTGAGCTGCAGTACTTATCATTTTCAATAACACCCCAGTTAATCAGCTGCACACTGTCCGGTGCTGGCAACCTTTCTATTACAGTTTTGTGTACTACTGTGTTACTGTGTAAACTGTACAATGCACACACCTCAACATGTTCAGACTGCTGATAACGCAGCCAGGGAGGATGTATTGAAAAGTCTTGTGTATGGGAACCGGAGGAATGGTCAGTTTCCCATTAAAGGAATCTGGACAAACAAACCCTAACCATAGGTGTATTTAATTACACTAGCGAACTGGCATTGCAGACACATAGAGTCAGACTCATTTAATATTAATATGCATACTGTATAATGAGTCTGACTCTATGTACCTGCAATGCCAGTTCGCCAGTGTAATTAAAGGTATTTAAATATACCTATGGTTAGGGTTTGTTTGTCCATTTCACTTTTTTTTTCAATTCAAATGTCCATTTCACTTTTACTGGCTAGGGTACCCCACTGTGACTCTTTGACTCCCTCCTACCTCTAGATACAATCTAGATTCCATTAAAGGAAGTTCACCTAAAAGCAGATTACTGGCTATGCCTGGTACAAGTAAGTTTCTCTTTCCAGGCCTCTGCCTTTAACACACAGAAAATCAACCCAAAAATGTAGACATATTGGTTAATGAATTGCAACTAACAAACTGAGTAGCATTAAGGAACAACAGACTCTCAGCTACAGTATTAGGCCATGGAAGGTCAGAAATCAGGGTCACACCAGGAAGATGCAAGATCAGGTATTTTTGGGATAACATGGGGGTATTTGTATAATGCCCCCCATGTGCCTGCACAAAGGGGTGGCCAGGTGCTTTCTGGTGGACAGCTGCTGCCGACTGTCAAACACCCATGAAAATGCTGCCTTTCTGTGTAAGGTCGCCATTACTTTGTTTACTCAATAACCTCTGGGAGTGACCTCCTCACATAAACCATTCTTTGGTGACTGTATGGAATGGGTTTCCATTGGCAAGTAATATGCCAATAGATTTGAATATGTGAGATATTATGTTTGAAGATTGCAGTGCACACTGTTCTTACAAACAAATAATACAGTGTTTCCCCAAAAATAAGACAGTGTCTTATATTATTTGCTCCCAAAGATGCCCTCTTCTTATTTGTCTTATTTTTCCATGAAGAAGAATAAAGCACTGGGGTATCAGGGTGGGGGATCACTTTTAATGACATAGGGGGGATCAGAGGGGAAACAAAATGGTACAGGAGACATTTTCGGGGAAACAGGGTAGATGGTCAGTAACAAGTTAATACTGTGCTTTCACTACCCAGAACATGAAGGCCCTTTAGGAAATTTAGAAATTAAAAAACTTGCTGAAACCAACTCAAATGTTCATCATTATCTCAGATCTTGTATTTTGTTGAATATGAATTTGGGACCTTGAATTATTTGTATACATTCTGTGGTTTCCACACATGCAGCATGCTCACGTCACAACTGTAATTGAGGATAATGGAGTAATTGCGGTAAATAATGCAGATGGAGACACCTGCCATGCATGGTGAGCATGGGAACCGGCTCTAATATATTCACTTGTACAGCCCCTATATGTCTCAAACATTATGGAGGGCATTTTATTTCTGTCCTTGCATTGTTTAAACTTACACAGCTCTGCCACACAGTACAGGCCCATCTAGCAGAAGAACTAAATGTATTTAACTCTGTCTCTAATTGTAACACTAAAGCCCCCTATTACACCTTTAGATCACTCCATACAATTTCCATTAGATCTACCAACAACCATGTAGTGCCTAAAGGAATAAATAGTGATTGGAAGGTTTAGAAAGGTCCTTATGAAACATGGTTTGGTTAAACAAAAGCTGATTGTACAGAAATTGTATGGTAAGATTGTAAGATGTATGGGGGCCTTAAAAGTGGGAATACACGTAAAGATTTCAAGAAAATCGATATTCTATTAGATTGAATAGTTAGATTTTTATATAGAAAATTATTTTGTTATAAATCTTTTTATAAATGTACGAAATGATGAGTAATCAATCGATCTCTGTTAACCTCCCTAGCGGTTGAGGCGAACACTGTTCGTTCGACGTTCTGGTCTGCCCCAACCGCTAGGGCAGCGGGCATCAAGTGTACCCGATACACCCTGTAGAAAGCTGCAGCGATTGTCTTAATAGACCCCCATGGATGAGTGCCAGCTTTTATTAATGACACCGGCTGTGTGGAGAGGGACGCGTGGAAATAGCTGGCAGTGTATTTTTAACGGCGTGGTATGGGAAGTTAAAAATCATCGAATTCGAGTGGAATTGCTGCAGTGGTAGGCATGACTTCAATCCTTCCTCGATCAGTTGGTAAAATTCATGTCTCAATTACACTGCAATCGATTATATTTTACGGACATGGCCGATACATTTCCGATCGAGATTCAGTCCAATATCGATTACTTTTACCTCGATCAAAAAATTTATCTTTTTAGACAATCTTATATAAATCGACACGTGTATTCCCAGCTTAACTGCCTTGCCCCTCTTCCAGTCTCCGGCAACAAAGTTATGAGCTCAGCTCTCATTCATTAAACTGACTCTTTTCTTGCTTTCTGTCAGCATGTTCATTGTTTTGACACCCCGCCTGAAATGTTGTGTACAAGGGATGCAAAATGCTGCTAACAAGTCACACTGAGGGGGAATAGGCTTAAGGGATCATTTACACAGGCGGTTTTTAACAGCCCGGTAAACAAGCAAAAATCGCAACCAACCTTCATACGCAACATGAGGCGGTCGACGGTCAGTTTTCAGGCTTTTGCCCGCTACACCTGTCATTGTATGGTGCACAAGTTTGCAGGCGCTTGTAACAGGTAATTTTCCCGGCTGCTTCGGGAACGGCAGGTCGTTTCGACAGTGTAAATTTTGCCTAGAGGTACTAGAGACAAAGAAAACTATTATTATTAACTTTTGTTTATATTACTCAGCACTGTACATTAGATTTAACTTAAGATGCAACACAAGATAACACACGGGTACAGGTTATGACACAGCTGCAATGATGAGCACGGCTAGGCCCAAATTCATGAACGACCAAGACTTTTAGATATACTGTATGTAAAAAGCTACTAAAGGTAGTAGTGTAGTGTCGTGGAGGGCATTTTCTTGCTCTGCACGACCAGATTCTTTGAATGTTCAAACACACTGTCAGAGGCTCACACACACCAATAAAAGTAGTCAGACAAGCTGGTAGGGGGATTTGAACAAGCTTTACAAACAGGGTATATGTACAGTTCATCACCAAACCCAAGCCTGGGAATAGGACACACACTTTAGGATCTACTGTTTCCAATAAAGAGGCTAACAGTTGCAGAGTGATGATGACTTCACGTCCCAGTGATAGGGGGTCAGGGTAATAGGTAAAGCAGGCCAGGTGAGGTGGGGAAGAGAGGAATCCTGCGTCTGCCTAAGGGCTTGTTTCCATTATACGTCGGGACCCCTACGCTAAGCGTATACGCTTAGCAGGGGTCCCGACGTATCCCACAGAGATTGCCTGCTGGCGGATGGTCTGTTTACACATCCGCCGGTGTAAAGGCTGAACGTACTCGACTACGTTCAGCCTGACACCGGCGGATCGGCTCAGCGCAATGAAGACAGACCCTCCGCCGAGCAGGTAAGTCTATCTGTTACGTTGGGACCTCCCGCTAAGCGTGTACGCTTAGCGGAGGGGTCCCAACGCAATGGAAACAAAGCCTAACTCAGCACCTAACTCAGCACCTCCCCACATCCATCCGCTCGGGAAAGGCGGTCCTGGTCCAGGGGAAGACCCCACCACGTCACCACGGATGGGGGTCCTTGGTCCCGGGTATGGGACAGCCGGCGGGAGAACCCAGGAAAAGGTAGGAGATTGCTGCTCCAATTCAGGGTGAGACACAGTGGCTGTAGATGATTGAGGAGCTAACCCAACTCTGACTAGGAGGGCCTAGGGAGGTATATTTATCCCTTTTGGCAGTAGCTGTTTCCAAAGTAACATTTTAAAGGTATATACACAAAATATGGTGACACAGGGCAGTATATGCAATACAATGAATATGTACCAATGTGGTGCATACCCTGGTCACTACATTATGTATACATGTTCATGTACAGGTTTATGAATACCATCATTCAAGTCTCTGCATATGCTAGTGCAGTAATAGCTGTTAGCTATCTGGCTACAGTAAGTTAAGCTAGCCATACAGGTATAGATTTTTGCACAATCGACAATACATTCAATCGATATTTTGATCATATATTGGTTTTGCCTATATCAAATGTCTACACATTTTCGTTCGACCTAATAAAATTTAGTTTAGATGTACTCAGAAATATTGTTTCGTAAATTTTAACAGAAAATAGCTTCTTTGAAATTATTTTCTGTTAAAATATTAGATTAAACAAAGATGTTCAAATTAAATTATTTAACATGTTTGATTGACATGTTACCAATTCGATCAAAATTTACCAATATGTCCAACATTTACTCTCCAGAGACGACATGAAGAATAGACATGTCATAGAGAAGATCTTGAGTATAGCTCTAGGCTACTCAAGAAAAAGGTGGCTGCCCCCAGGAGGTGTATAGATGTTCTACAGACTGCTGTTTCCATTGAAACAAGATTTTTATTCAAAGCATGTTGAAAAAATTAGATCAATATCACAAAATGCCTAAGAGATAAAAATCATAAATGCAATGTTAAACGAGTCCTTATGTAGTCCAATCCATAGGGTCAAAAAGTGGGAGCCTGCCAACAAGGCTTCTGGCCCCACTGCTCCTGTGTTCTACGCGTTTCACCCCCAAATTTGGGGCTTCTTCAGGAACAGTAAAGCAGCAATACATTGGTCTCTTCAGATCAATGCATTGCTTCTCAACAGTTCCTGAATGTCAGGATCCCGGACCATCCGGGATTGTAAGTACTCCCTCTGCCTTAGCCTCCCCCGACCCTGTACCTGGGGTTGACGTTCCTGTGGTCCCTCGGGGTACGCCGGGGGCATCTCCTGTTGTCACCATAGTGGAGCCGCCGGCGCGCCCATGCGCGAGTTGCCGCGCATGCGCGTAGGCGCGCGCGCGAGCCCTCTCCTGAGTTTTAAGGGCTGGCTGGGGGGTGTGTTCCAGAACTGTTCCATCCCGCCCACTATGGCGTCCCTGGGGCACACTTCCTATATAACCCCAGCCACGCCTCTTGCACTCAGTGCTTTGATATGCATTTTGTGAGTAGATGTGGTTTTTGTGAGATCCTTTGGCTTTACTTCACTGGTGTTTGACCCTGCTTGGCAATATCAACGTTCCCTCTGACTTCTGGCTTCCTGACCCCTGCGTGTATCTTGACTATTCTTGCCTGCCTGTCGAATGCCTCGACCCTCTGCCTGTTTATGACAATCCGATATTTGCCACTGCCCTCGACCTAGATGTTTTAGCGACTCAACCCGTTTATTGCCGCCTGCCTCGAAACCCCTGCGCTCTGGACATGACATTCTACTCCTGGTGTTGTCAGTAAACTCTGGTTACAAGGACTTCCCCCCTGGAAGGGGACCACCCTTGGGACTCGCGTCCGCAGCCAGCATCCTGGGGGGGTTCCACTAGGGAAGCCGACATGGCCACTTGAGCGGGGGGAAAAGTCAACGGTCCCTCAAGGGATCCTGCGAAATCAACATGAGGGGGGCTCTGGCGAGAAGACCTGGCTTAGATTCCCTGCTCCCAGTACCCCTGTGCCAATCCAGGACCTGTGGCATAACACTGAAGAAGAAATATCTCTGCACCTTCAAAGTCCCTGGGGGCTGGCCACCTTCAGCTTGAGCAGCCTAGATCTATACTCAAGATTTTCTCTTTACTGCATCTAATTATTTGGGATGTGGTGCCTACATGCTAAAGCCAAGTGATGCTCTCCCTATAATCCTAGAAATAGACATGCCCTACCCATGATCACTGGACTCCCTCCATACAAGGTGGCCACATTCTGCTAGAGGCTCATTCCATTTTATAGGCACTCGTGGGCATTGTTCAATGGGTTTCAGTGTGCTTTGTAAGAGAAGGAAATGAGAAGCAATATATATGGATAGATAAGAAACACTCATTAATTAGGGTTATTTAATGCATTAAAATCATCTAATCCTCTTTGACATGAGATGCGTTGTATTAACAAAACAAGTTATTGGTCCCGACAAGTTATCAACGTTTAATTAAGCTTAGACAGAACACAGATTAAGTCTTAATGGTTTTGTCATTAACCACATATTAGTGTTATCCTTCTCATGCCCCATTAAGAAGTTGCATTCAGTACACACTCCTCTGAAAATAGACTGTAAATCCAGTACTTTCTATATTAAGCAAAACAACTGATCTATCCAAAAGTCAATTGTGGCTGCTCGGAGTTGACTTTGTTCAGGAAGTACATAGGAATTTTTATAGCGAGGGCAAATGATGAAGGTAATCTAATTGTTCACCGGCGGATTGGAGGTTAATAAAAAAATAAAAAACACTTACCCCATTAAATCTGTCAAGATGCTTTGGCTCCCGGCCCCTCCTGTGACGTGCGGCTGTCTGGAAGTGGATATTGGGAAAGTAGATGTCACTTCTGACGTCCCCCCCCCCCCCCCCCCCCCCCCCCATAATCCCTGTGTGCCTGGCAGCCAGACAGATCTGAATCCAGTAATGCTGAAGGGCCAGAGCATCAACGGATTCCGATCTAGATTGGTGGATAGAGCAAGAGTGGAAGAGTCTCGCTCCTCCATGTTACATGCTGGAGGACAGGACACTCCAGGCATGTCGGCACTGGAGCCAGGAAGAAGGTAAGTATAGGATTTTTCTCTTCTGGGATCGCTTTGCCTAGATCAAGACTCCATGTAACTAAGTTAGTTTGTTTGTTTTATTTGTTGTTTTTATATTATGAGTCTAAAACCTCTTATCGTTTATTCAGCTAAAACAAGTGGCAATTGGATTGGCTGGCTATCAAAGCAGAATGTGACTTTAAGAATATGTTTCCATGACGTCTAGGGCTCCGGCCCTCTGTTAACCTCTTCGCCGGACTGTTGGCTCCATGTCAGTCAGTTAGTCAGTGTGGCAGGCAGGTAATATATATGGGCTCCGTTGATCTTCCTGTGAAAGAATTTGCTTAACAGAGCCCTAGACATCATGGAAACATAGCCTTAATGAAAAAAATTTGACCTATTAAAAAACTAATTCATAGTATGCTCAGTCATTTTAAGTAATATCTTGTGTCTGACCAGAGTGTCTTGTGGGGAAACCAATATATGTGAGGTTCATGAACAGTACAATGGAGTTCCATTCAGTGAACTAAAAGGATATAAGTGATCTTCTCCACTTAAATTCAAACACTTACCAATTCATCTGCTCCATTATGGTTGCTGTAGCTTACTATACAATTCATAAAAAATTATAATACTTTGCAATGTCAGGTATACTAACATTCATGGTTCAAAATGGTTTACGATTTTAGCATTCATAGTTAAAATTACTTAAACCTAAAACAGTATACAAGTGCAACATTAAAATCCACATCCAAACTTTTTTTGGGTTGTGTTTGTCTCCAAATCAATATAATTGTACAACTTCTTGAGCAATGAAAGTCCTGAGCTTCACACCATCTACTGCTGTGCTGCACAGTTGGAGCTAGAATTTATTGTAATTCATGCTCATCCAAGAGAATGTAAGTTAATGTTTTATTCAAAACCTCAGAGTTTAGATGCTGCCTGACTATTATGGCAGGGTGGAATTCTTACAGGTCATAAAATGAGCACACAATGCAGAAGTCTGGTGACTTCTGTCAAATTAATTATATTACTTTTTTGCTGAACTTTAGTCATACCGCCAGTCTTTATAGTTGTACAGACAGCTCTTCTGTACTGAAACTGCTTACTCTAATTTTACTGTACACTGTCATCTTCTAACAGTATGCATAAGCTTCAGCAAGACAGATGGAGCCCACTGGCACATTTCCTGGCTGATGGTCAAATAACATAACTTAGCCCTATCGTTGCACCATCCCTTTAGTTTTTTTTTAATATTACTGTCCTTTTATTTATGCAAACTCAGCATGAAAGGTGGGCCAAGAAAGGAATTCCCAAATTTAGAGGTAGTCTAAAGCTAGCCATACACGTCTAGATTTTCTGTCCAATCAACTAAAAAAGATCAATTTTTTGGGGTCAGGGAAATCTGTGATTGATTGTATGTTTGTTAACTGTAGTAACAGATATTTGATCAACTTTTCTGTAGATAGACTGAAAGTGTAATGCATTTCAATACAACCAATTTAAATTTACCAACATGTCCAATCCTTTTTCAATCAATTTTTTTCCCAATTTTAATTGGGAAATGATTGATCTAACCATGTGGGCTGCCATAGATTTTCAACCAATCAACCAAAAAAATTGATTGAATTGAGTTGATTGGATGAAAAATCTAGTCGTGTATGGGGGGCTTTAATGGATTGTTTAGGCACTGAGTTAATTAATGTCATGCGCATATAGAAATTTTTTTTCTTCCTTTTCCAGGCTTTGCCCCTAACAAGCAAGGATTACCTCCAGAGTTTGTACATGTCCTAGTGATAATACTCCTCACAGTTGTGGCGAATGAGGAAATAAGGTTTAAGTGTACAACAAGACATGTGATTATGAACAGTTTCAACAACCATCTATGCCGAAGGGTTGTAACCTGGGGACAACTATTTAATAGAATAGAATAAACAAGGATTGAGCATGAAAGTAACTGGTCATATAACTGATATTAGACTTTTTTTTTGCACAGTAGTTTTCTAGATTCTTACTTATAGGGTGAATGCGTTAAATTAACTATTTCAGCTTTGTTATATTCTTTATATATGCAAGTATACCTATCCAATGTAAATGAACTTGCAATAAGTGATAGGTTGCAAAGTCATAACATTGATACAATGAAATCTTGTTATAACTGTTACTCTTAAAAAATTCTCTTGAAAATCCATTTAGATTACCAGAGGAGGGTGAGTACTCCCATCTCCTCTGGGCTCTTGTAATTCCTTTATTGTACATTATTTAGTGTGGCATATTGTAGATTCACAGGGGACTACCCTAATTAGGTTAAAGTGGATTAAAACTAAACCAACATCGGGTCTCCGTCCAGGGACAATGACCCAGAAAAAAAAATTGACCTTTCCTGGCTTCTTGCTTCCGCTCCGCCATGCCTGGAGTGTCCGATACTCCAGTCTTCAAGATGGAGGAGCGAGACTCTTCTGGTCTTGCTCCATCCACCTATCTGAATCAGGTAACGATCTGCCCCTCTGCTACACCCGGTTCAGATGCTGCTGGCTGTGGGCACATGGGGATATGGGTAAGTACCCAAGTTTCCTTGGGGCCTCCGCTGCAGCATGTCATAGGGGAGGTGGGACCGTTTTACCGGGTAAGTTTTTTTTTTTTTACATTTGACCTCCCATCTGCCCTTTTATCAGCACCAGAGGTAGAATAGAAGGCAGAATCCGAGATGGTAGGCCCGCTTTAACATATCTAATCACATGTGGGCTATCTACAGATCACGAATTTCATACAGCACCAAGCTGGCCATTCTACAAAAAATTATCTTCATAATCCACTGGGTCTAAAAAGTGTAAAAAGAATTATTATTATTGAAAATTTTATTTAAAAAATTATGAGCGACGTGGAAGAACCAGAGAAGTTAAAATATTTGCAGGTTAAAAATCAGCAGGAAGAAACAAAGTTTATTTACTTAAAAATACGCTTACATTATGTGCTAGGTCTACGGTTTTGTATCGTTTGTATTGAAGTTCTTCAGGTTCCATCAATGAGACGCCAGAGTTTTAACATTAGTTTGCAAATTGTATGTAGCTACCAAAAACTACCAAAAATTGCCTAATGTCCCCACACACGCTGCGGTCCGCGTCTAATTTTTTGGCCAATTGACCAGCGTCTGCGCTCACACTATCAGCCGCGGATCGCAGGTGTCCACATGGAGCAGCCGATCCATGTCTGCAAAAAACTCGATCGACACACAAAAGGTGCCCACCAATGCTCTGAAGGGCCAGCTGCAGCTTGATGAGGTCATCACGCTGCAGTCTGTCCCTCATCGCCGGCTTGCTTAAGTGAAGAAGCAAGCTTCAGAACCCCGTCAAGCTTCAGATCCCCAGGACAGCACAGAACAGAATGTGCTGCTGCGGGTATCTGAGCTAAGCTGCGCGGCTCCATCTCGTCAACTGCAATACAAGACAAGAAAGTGCAGGACGAGATGGAGCCGTCAGAAGCACTAGGGGGGTTAATATTATAATAATAGTCTGGCAGTGACTTAGAGTCTCCATACACCTTTAGATTTCTTTGTAAGATTTCCTTTTGATCTCCTTTTGTTTTACCAAAACATGTAATATGAGGGACTTTCTAAACAATCAAGTCTCCAAGAGGACCCTATGCTACATAGTTGTTGGTAGATCTAAAGGATATCTGACAGAGAGATCTAAAGGTGTATGGCCAGCTTTGCTGGTGTAGGGGGAACACCTTCGCCTGAGGCATCTTTGCTAATGAACTCTGTACATTGATGCATTGCAGCTTCTAATTACTATGAACTGGTTGTATTTGGTAAAGACATGTTCTTTGTTTATCTCAGCAACAAATTCATCATTGTAGGCCAGGGCTGTAATTCTATAAACTATTCATCCATACTGTGTGTCTGGATGCAAGCATTAAGGCAAAGAGAGTTTATGCATAATGCATAGGAGAGACAGATGTGTGGGAGGAAATAAGTAAATGTGGCCGCCATTGTTGGCTTAGACAGTATTAGTTAGGGAAATAAAAAAAATATAGTCACAAATCCTTTGTATAGGATAAAAGAATGACCCTACACAATTGGACCTGAAGTCTACATGTCCAGTCAGTTATATATACTATGTAGGACATAAAAGCAGAAGTTGCAGCTGGTAATTCAGTGCTGATGTTTTCCTTTGACAGTTATCCCTCTGAATTTGTGGCCACATAGAGTTTTAAAATCACCTGTAATAGAAGAAAGTTATGTTGTATACGCAATTTTATTTTACTTCTGCCTGCAGTCCCTAAACAAATCATTCTTCAGCCAGCAAAATTGGGGGAAATGATATCGCTATAACCCCCAGGATTGTGCTAATATGTCTGCTTGCGCTGTTTGTACTCAGTACTCAGCATTACCGCAAAACTTGTGGTAAAGCAATTGCATCACCCACTGCACCACAGCAGCTGTAAATCTTTTTAATAAGTTTATATATAACCTATGGCACGTGCTAGAGGTGGCACTCGGAGCCCTCTCTGTGGGCATGCGAGCACAGCACAGATGCTTAGAGGAAAGAACTGCAGCCTATTGGCTCTGAATGCTGTCAGTTCTTTTCCCTTCTCTTCCCCTAGCAATGCCAGCCAATCGGAAGCCGGAGGAGGGACAAGCAGTAAGCTGAGGAAAAGGTGTGTGTTTGTGTGTCTATGTGTGTGAAAGTGAGTATGTGTAGTGTAATGTGTATAGGTAGAGTAGAGGACAGAATGATAAGTGATGGCAGAATGCATTGTAGCATAGTGATGAGCGGCATAGGCAATATTCGAATTCGTGATATTTCGCGAATAATTCTACTAATATTCGATTCTATATTCGGAAATTCGAATATTCGCCACAATACCATGGATTGCGAAAATAATATTCGCAATTGCGAAAATCATATTCGCATCGCAAAAATCTTTAAAATGAATGGTCACATGCTATGTTTATTTTCGCAATGCGAATATTATTTTCGCAATACATGGCCATATTGCGAATATTCGGAATTGCGAATATCCGCCGAGATATTCGAGATATTGGCGAATTCTCGAATTGCCGATATTCGCGAAAAATATTCAGCATTCGAATATTCGAGCTCAACACTATTGTAGCAGAGCAGGTTAGAGCACAGCTTAAAAAGACAGCAGGGCATGCTGGGTAGTGTAGTTCTTTGGCAACTGCCATTTTTCATGGCACGAAAAGCCGCTTCCCGGGCAATCACGGCAGAGTACAGCGATTCCCAGCCTACTTCACACAGCCGGTGTCAATTAGTCAACTTATTTTCAGAGGGTGACAACTCTGTCCCCGTTTTTTAGTTATTCTCCTGCAGTGTCACACAAGGATTCTAACGAAGAAAAGAGACCGGAGGAGATCAGCAGCACAGAGGTACATAACAGATGATATGAGGGGAAACAGTACTTGTGATTTAAATAAATGGTACAGATACAAGTCACTAAAGCAAGTCATATATGACCCAGATATAATTTTTTAACATGTATATTAGAGATACCGTATTTTACGGACTATAAGATGCACCCAGTTTTTATATCAGGAAAACCAGGAAAAAAATATTTGATATATGAAAGTGTTCACATCAATTGGGTTAATCCAATTGATTAAATGGATGCAATATCAAATTCAACCAGTAGATGTCACTAGCAGCAGTACACACATCACATTAAGTGTGGTTTTATATCTTATAAGCAAGGGTGCACATAAGTGGTACTCTGGTACTCAAAAGGGGCCAAAAACTAGCTCTGCGACCCTGCATTATTGTTACAGAGCTCATATGCGTACTAACAACTTGAAGGCAATCCGTGTCTGGGCGGCCACAGCTAAATGTTAAATGTATACAATTTATGTCACTTGAATAACTGCAGGGAAACATGAACTATAAAACTATGAAAGGTTGCAGTTAGGGGTGTGAAATTTTGAATGTAAATTACTAATCCAAAAAAAAAAGGTTGGACTTCTAAGGGTGTTAGAGATCTGGGGATGAAAGTCAGAGTAGACATACGTAAGTGTAAAAGCTGACAAGAGAAAAACACTGTGTGACAGCTGGAATGTGACTATGAAAGGATGACATTTGGACTGCTGGTAGTCTCAGGGGTTAGTTACTTAGCCAAAAAATTTCAGGGTTGTACTACTGAGGTATGAGATCTGGGGGTTCAACAATGTTGTACTGTAAGAGTTACATTTGACCGAAAGCCAGGTGGTGGTGCTTACAATATTTGTAAGTTGTGTGTGTTATTGAGGTGAAATTGCCATTCCGGAACTTTGAGATAAATGTTTGGTTTCAGTTTGGGCATCTTCACTGGTACATACAAACCTGCCGTACTTACAGTTATATTCAGAAGCGTCCAGTGTGGCTGGAAATTTAACTGCAGTAGACACAAACCCTAACTGCCACCATTTGGCTCTGGTCTAAGTGATCAAGGGTGTGTTTTCACCTCTCCGACTCAGCAAGCACATAGCAAATAGACAATACAAATATTGTTGGTGGAATAGTTTCCGGAGTGAGGGATATTTTCTTTATGCTTGCTGAAGGGTAGACCTTGCAGGTAATGGAAGGTTTGATTTAGGAGGGGTTGTTTCTGCAGTGCCACCCTAGTGGGTCTACTTCCTGGCTAATTCACCACTGACCCTCGGTCCCCATCCAAAGTAATGTAAATGGAACCGGATTTACCGATATGTTGGCTATCTGTTCGATCGAGTTTCTTTGAGAGGGATTACGCTCAAAGCAACCGGTGCCCGCTCGATTTTTGTATAGATTCAAGCACAATCCCCGTGAACACGCACGACAAGCGATTGTGCGTGAATCGATACAGAACTCGAGCAATGTGTGCCTAGCTTTAGGCTATGTTCCCCCATGTGCGGCCGCCAATCACATGATTGAATGGCAGCGGTTAAAAAACATGTCTAAATTTTTGGCCTGCAGTCAATAACACGGTGAGACGAGTTTTTAGAGCGCATGTCGGGCCGTGGCCCCCATGTGGGAACATAGCCTAAGAGATGAAGGTGATTCTATGTCTTAAAACTAATCATAACATTTTGACCACTTACAAAATTCATGTTTTATTTGTGGTGCTCAGAACAGGTTCCTTATGGGCGAGTCTGAATTGTTATACAGAGCTATACAGAGCATATATAGTCATATCACTAATTGTCTCTCAGAGGAGCTCACAGTCTAATGTCCCTACCATAGTCATATATATGTAACTAACACCATCATATGTCACATATAACTAACATAGGAGAATCTTTTTGGGGGAGCATGTCAGCATGTCTTGGAGGAAACCCACATAAAGGGAGAACATGCCAACTCCTTGCAGATAGAGACCCTAGCCCTGCATGGCCTGACTGCTTGCCCTATGAGCAACCGTGCTGCCCATATATACTGGAGCCTAGGTGCCCAACCTGCAGCCCAGGGGCTACATGCGGCTTTTGGGTGTTCTTTGGCGGCCCCCCTTGACCATCCACTTGAGGCCCCCGAAACCTAACTGTTATTGCATAGGGCATATGCTGATACCCCGCTGACAGGTCCTTACTCTGGACCTTCTTAGAGTAGGAAGAGGAGAAGAGGCATAAAAGCCAATCAGCGGTCCAGATGGTGTCCCTCGCCACTCATCTTCTCCTCTAGTGTTGGCGAGACGTCAGCACACTGGTGAGTGCCTATGCTCCCACTATTCAACCAATGAACAGGGGGTGATTGTATAATATATTGAGGCACAAAACCTGAGAATAGGGGCATATATCCTTTAAATCCAAGGTTATGTGCCCCATAGATATCATCAAGGGCTTTGGTGATCTCTATGGGGCACATAGCCTTTGACGATGTATATGACACAAAATGTGTTCCCTAATGCTTGAAGTATCATTTTAAACAAGTTTTGTTAGTTATTTAAAATTAATCAAGTCTTCTGGATATGCATGCTGTCCTTTTTCTTTAAAAATGCTTATACAAGTCAGTATAGGATGAAAATGTTATGTGCGGCCCTTAAGTGATGCTGAGGGCCGCACTTGTGGCCCTCCATATCAACTCAGTTTGCCACCACTGTACTGGAGTCTAAGCCAATCTTAAGGCAAAGCACCTAATTAAAAATACAAAAAAACAAACTTAGGTACTCACTTAAAAGCCTAGAGTGGGAAATGCCACAACCATGGCATAGAAACACACATATTTCAACTAGCTGATTTGTTTCAACTAGCTGCAAAGCCGCTGAAAATAATATCACAAAAATAGTTTGAGAATTAGAGAAGGTTGTAGGAACACTACATGTGCTAGAGCAGGGGTGGGCAAACTTTTTGACTTGTGGGCCATATCGGTTTCTTAAATGTGTTTCTTAAAAGGGGCCGGAGCAAGAGCCTGTAATGGCCGACCTACCATAGATGTGCCAATTCCATGCATGCATACATACAGTGATGTGTAATAGGCGATGCGTGACAGGGAAGTTATCTTTTAAAATTTCCTGCGCTTAAAAATTGCTCATTCATGGCAATGAGCAGAGATAATTCCTAGAGGATGCCTGTTGTCGCCATGATGATGCACCCAGAGTGTCATGATCTGATAACGCCACTGCTTCATAACCATGTGTGGGGGATCACACTCAAACGATTTCTCTTAAACCATCAGTCCACACGTTGCTTTATCAATTTAGGGCTCCTGCCCACGTTTATTTGAGCACACAGTTCAAATCAAAACTCACCCTTAGAGGGGTTAATATCCAAATGAAACAAGAGTCACTGGAAAAGGCCAATCCTCCTGGCTTGGCCAATGTCCAGCTTCCCAGCAGAATCAGGTCCAGGCCTCACACACTCTGTGAGCCCCCTGTTTCCCCGGTTCCAGTAGCCACAGGTCTAGGCCCCACAGTCCTTGTGTGCCCCATGTCTACCCTCAGTCTCCTATTTGGTCTGGAGCTGGTGTCTCCAACTTCTCTCAAGAGCTGTGTCTTCAGCCAAAATCAGAACCCCCTGACACCTGCCTCCACTCACCTGCAAACAGGTGTCAACCCTTTAGTGGACCCTGGGGGAATAGGAAGGCCCACCCATTTCCTTCCTCCCTATCCCAGAGTCTGGGAGCCCTTTATCAAAACTAAAACAAAAACTCTCAGCAACCTAATTGTGCTGACCAATAATCATTATTATTATTATTATCATTTATTTATATAGCGCCAACATATTACGCAGCGCTGTACAATACATTAGAGTGGAGATACAGCACACAATAACACACAGGTACAGGTAATGACACAGGAGGAATAGAGGAGGAATCATTCCCGGACTCCTTCCAGGAACCACCTAACTAATTCACTGTCTAATTTCACAGTGACAGGTGACCAGTCTGTCACACATGGCAATGCTTGGACACCTCTATTGGTATTATGTGCACTCATTGCAGAGACCAATTGGAGGGAAGCATCCTTTCCACAAGGTGACAAAGAGCTGGAAAAGACAGCTAAAAGGGCCATATCCGCTTTAGTTTGCCCACCCTTGTGCTAGAGCAACACAAATGTTTTAGGGCCCTTTCACCCTTTAAAAAACACAAATAGTGTGAAAGGGCCCTCAATGTTCCTTCAACCCTTCTCTACATCTCCAATAAAATTTGCCATGTTCAGAGGCTTGTTATTAACTC
Organism: Ptychadena robeensis; assembly: GCA_036250615.1. Classification (NCBI taxonomy): domain Eukaryota; kingdom Metazoa; phylum Chordata; class Amphibia; order Anura; family Ptychadenidae; genus Ptychadena; species Ptychadena robeensis. The sequence goes on along the minus strand of CM070032.1, from coordinate 51,204,681 downwards.
ACAAAGACCAGCAGAATGTCACTATTTTCATTTCAGTCTAAGCTGGCCATAGGGTGGCTCAGTCTGCGAGCCACCAGCCCAAGCGGCTGCCAAAGATCACAGACGGTCAATGTATGTCAATGTAGCTGCTAGCGACCGCTGCTCAGAACCGCGCCGCCGCACTGCCAACTTCGTCTGTGGGGACAAGCCCTTATACTTGAATATAGACAGTGGTGTGCAAAACTATTTGCCCTCTTCCTGATTTCTTATTCTTATGTTTGTCACACAAAATGTTCCTATCATCAAACACATTTAACGATTAGTCAAAGATAACACAAGTAAACACAAAATGCAGTTTTTAAATGATGGTTTTTATTATTTAGGGAGAAAAAAACTTCAAACCTACATGGCCCTCTGTAAAAAAGTAATTGCCCCCTGAACCTAATAACTAGTTGGGCCACCCTTAGCAGCAATTACTGCAATCAAGCGTTTACGATAACTTGCAACAAGTCTTTTACAGCGCTCTGAAGGAATTTTGGCCCACTTATCTTTGCAGAATTGTTGTAATTCAGCTTTATTTGAGGGTTTTCTAGCATGAATGGACTTTTTAAGGTCATGCCACAACTTGACTAGGCCAATCCAAAGTCTTCATTTTGTTTTGTTTTGGATATCCAGCTTCCCCTTCAAACTTAAATTAAGAAGTCATGTGCCACATCCCATATAATAGTTTAGAAAGCAGAGGTTGTTGGGGAGTAA
>CM070032.1:51187233-51197831 GCA_036250615.1 Ptychadena robeensis | reverse complement strand
AGGGTCACTCTGGGTGGAATGGGGTGAGTGCGGGCCCTCTAGGGTCACTCTGGGTGGAATTGGGCCAGTATGGGTGCAGTGGAGTAATTCTGGGTGGAACAGGGTCAGTGTAGTTTCTGTGAGGTCATGAAGGACAACACTGTAAAGAACACCATACTTGGGCTCTTTTACACTACATGCATGCGCAGGGTTGTCGTCATGACGTTTTGCCGATTTAAAAATGTTTCCATTGATAATTAGTCCACATTGAGCTTCAGCGTCGCTTCGGGTCCCTTCTTTTTCAACGTGGTTCACTGCATTGCTTCGGACCCTCTGTCAAATATAGGAACCAATTGGGGCCCATGAGTCAAAAAGTTTGCCCACCCCTGGTCTATGCACATGAAGTGTCATTTCCTGTATTTGGAACATGGAAGAGCTAGGCTGGATTTCTCTTCAGCTTTCAGCGTGATTCATATGCTGAAACCTGGAGAGAACTCTAGCTAGCCGGAGGTCTTCATTGAACGGTAATCGACGTGCCCATGTGGTGCACATTGATTTCCGTTCAATTGATCCCCGATCAATCACAGCGTGGTGACGTCACCACGCTGTGATTGATTGGTGGGAATCTACCCGTGTGTGGCTGGCTTAAGCTGTATGGGGGGCTTAAACTTTTAGTGTCTTTAGTTAAATAACATAAGTACTCTTGGCATTTATTTTGCCAATACAATGCTGGTTCACAGTCTCTGTGAGTTATGCATTATAATTGTTATTCAGGTTTAACAAAATCCACCTTAAAGTGGTTTTTAACTAAAAAAATTAAAAACCAAAACAAACTTACTTAGCTACATGGGGTCTTAATCCAGGCAAAGTGATCCCTTTAGATAAAAATCTAACTTACCCTCCCCTCTTCCTCGCTACAGTACCAACATGCCTAGAGTGTCCGATCCTCCAGCATGTAAAGGTAGCCATAGATGGTACGATTCCCATGATTTTGCGTCCGTTTGACTGCCATGCAGGTTCTTGCAGCAAATCGGGTGCGTCCACCTGCACAGATTGACCAGGATCGAACTAGATTGGAAGGTGATCAGGCACGTCGGTAAATTCCTGGCCAATCACATTTCTTTGGATGGGGAGTAGCGTCCCCATCCAAAGTAATGTCCGGCACACACAGCGACGAGTGACCGACTGCCTATGGTTGCCTTTAGATGGGGGAGCGAGACTCTTCCAGTCTGATGCTCCGCCTCTCCATCATCACTGGATTCAGATCTGGCTGGCTGCTGGGCACACAGGGATTATGGGAGGCAGATGTCAGAAGTGACCTCTACTTTACCAACATCCACTTGTGGCCACAGGAGGAATGGGGCACCCCTGCATTTTGATAGATTTCACCAGGTAAGTATTTTTTTAACCTTTTCTGCCCTTCTATCGGCACAAGCAGATACGTAGGTGGTAGGTCCGCTTTCAATGCCATATGGTAGACTATAGGGACAAAAATATCCCCTCTGATGATTCTCCTTTAATATCCTGATACATATTTAAGTAATGATTTTGTTAAGTAACGATAGGAAAATGGTTTGGAGGATACTAGCTGTCATTCAACCTAGATCTCTACAAGTAGATCTACTGCATGGGACAGTTGCAGTTCATGTATTGTATATCATTCTCTTTACTGGGATTCTGCTCTAAAATTCCCAAATAGAACTTTATTTTTATATACAGGTAAATTATCTCTTTTTTTGTTTGCTTGCCATTTGGTTACCAGTAATAATTGCTTCGAGAGGTATCTTCTGCACCAGAGCAGTGTTGCCTGCCGCCGTACATCTGTATGGTAATCACAGCCGTATTCTCCAGGGGTGTTTAAGCATCTGTTAAATTGGAATCAAACCGTTATTGTGTCTGTAAATCTTTCATTGTGAGCCAAGCAAATCAACGACGAGCATTTGTTTACTGACAGGAATAGAAAGTAAGAATACGTTGTAGTACTGAGCGTTTATTAAGCGTTCGATTATTGACAGGGGTAGAAAGTAAGATTATGGTATGGATTCAGTAATGTTTACTGACCGAAATATAAAGTAAACTTGCTTTATAATATGGAGCGTTTATTAAGCGTTCAAATACTGACAGGGATAGGGGAAAAAAATACGTACAGTACTTTATTTATTTATTTTTTTTGGATAAGACACATTTCATTTTGCTGACTCATTTATATATTTTTTCTCTTCTTTTCTTAGGGAGACACTTTCCAAAGCGTTCTAGGCATATGCTTGTGGTGGAAGCCAAGTTTGACGGTGAACAATTGTCTACAGACCCCGTACCTCACTTGGAGCAGCCTCCGTTTGCTACAGAATTGGCATGGGAGCTGGACAGGAAATCTCTTCACCAACACAGGTAATGTCACTTCATCATTTAATCCCAGCAAGGATGGGGGTTGAAAGAAAATTCTCCTGAAGCTGGTACATATTATATAGTGGCCACCATTATGAACTGTTAGTTTTGTACTTTATACAGGAGTTTTCAGTTGGCAGTTTATAAATGGCATTTACCTTATTGTCTCCCTTATGAAGATCCATATAAAAATGTCATCATTGGGACAAACATATGCATCTACTCTTTCAATCTTGTCAGGTTAATTAATCTCCTGGGTGTCAGGTATGTGGCGCGCTTATTTAAAAAGCATGCTGTGGGCAATCGCGGCAGAGCATATAAAATGCCGGAGTTTTTTCCCCATTCGGAGGTGCCCAGCTCGATTCCGGTGTCACCGGTGATGTCTCATTTACCATAGAGGTCTTCAAATTGTTCCCCATGAATTTTACTTTACTTTGCGCACAAGATCATTCTATGGGCGTGATTAGACGGGGTGGGGCAAGATGTCCTGTCCCCCACTTGCTGCCTGCAAGTGCCAGTGATCTCCGTGCTGCAATTTTAATCACTGGGTGCCAGCAATCTCCCGTGGTCTCCACGCCGTGATTAGAATCATGGCAAGTTGCTTATGGCCTTACGCTGAACTCTCCGGGTAGGTAGGCTCCTAGCGGGAGATAGGATAAATCGCGTTGCAACATATTCTATATTGTTAATCCCTAGTAAAAGAGCCTTTGCTAAACAGGGACTAACTTTTTGGCTTACTTTACACTTCCAGCTCGCCTTAAACATTCTATTTACATATTCACTGGGGCTAGGTCACAGCAGGTAATATATTCACTTGCAATTCCTATGTGTAACAAGGTGCTTATTAGGTATGCGCAATGCATAGACTTGCAGAACTAGGGTAAGTGAATTATATATAGATTGTAAAACTGGCACATGAGGCAGGATCTTTTTTGGAACTCACTTTAGTGAGAAACAGGAATTAAACGTTTAGGGAAAGCATTGCAACATTTTTTTTTATCTGATGAAATGAAACCATGCAAGGAGTTTATTACTGTGAAATATATCTTATTCATCTACTGAGTGGACTAGTTTTCAATACCAAAAAAAAACTATTTTTGATTTTGAAGTTAATAATTAATAAGGAACATTATGTTCACAAGCTTCAGTTCTGTGATCTGCTTTCCATTTGTTGTATCACATCTTTTCTTTATCTCCAGATAAAACAGCCATTACATGTTACTTTAGCCAGACTAATGGCCTATGAACAAAAATGTAAATGGATTTGAGATTCCAGATTTAGTTATTGTATACTGGTAACTGTTCATGGGTAATAAATGCAGATCGGTCCATGAATGCTTGTACTCGGGCAACTTTTTTTTTTCTTCTTATTTTGATTATGTACATCACTTTTCTTTTAAAAATTTGACTAGTCCGTATTTGTTAGTTAATTGCAAAGCCCCTGAGCATGGTATCATCACCAAACTTGCTGGAGATGAAGAGATGGGTTGAGGGTATACTAAAAAAAAAAAGAAAATATTGCTATAGCACCCTTTATTGGCAATGACAGCTGGAAGTCTTGAACTCATGGATATAACCAGATGCTGGGTTTCCTCCTTTTTAATTCTCTGCCAGGCTGTCACGGCTTTCAGTTGCTGTTTGTCCTTAAGTAAAATGTGGCTTTCTTGGGTTCAGATCAGGTGACTGACTTGACCATTTAGCAGTGTCCCACTTCTTTGCTTTAATAAACATCTCGGTTACTTTGGCTATATGTTTTGGGTCATTGTCCATCTGTATTCTGAAAGCCTCCCGATCAATGTGACCACACTGCTCAAAAAAATGAAGGGAACAAATTAATAACACAATGTAACTCCAAGTCAATCACACTTCTGTCCACTTAGGTAGCAACACTGACACAATTTCACACGCTGTTGTGCAAATGGAACAGACAACAGGTGGAAATTCTAGGCAATTATCACGACAAAGGTGCAGGTGGTGACCACCGACCACTTCTCAGTTCCTATGCTTTCTGGCTGATGTATTGGTCAGTTTTGAATGCTGGTGGTGCTTTCAGTCTAGTGGTAGCATGAGACGGAGTCTACATACAACCCACACAAGTGGCTCAGATAGTGCAGCTCATCCAGGATGGCACATCAATGCGAGCTGTGGCAAGAAGGTTTGTTGTGGCTGTCAGTGTAGTGTTGACCGGTTTGGCAGTATGTCAGTAATGGTGTGGAGTGGCAATTCTTTGGGGGGATGCACAGCCTTCCATGTGCTCGCCAGAGATGAGATCCTCAGACTCCTTGTGATACCATATGCTGGTGCAGTTGGCCCTGGTTTCCTCCTAATGCAAGACAATGCTAGACCTCGTGGCCATTGATGCTATGGACTGGCTCTCCTGGTCCCCAGACCTGAATCCAATTGAGCACATCGGGACATCATGTCTCGCTCCATCCACCACGTTGTACCACAGACTGTCCAGGAGTTGTGGGATGCTTTAGTCCAGGTGTGGGAGGAGATCCCTCAGGAGACCATCCGCAACCTCATCAGGAGCAGGCCCAGGTGTTGTAGGGAGGTCATACAGGCACGTAGAGGCTACTACTGAGCCTCATTTTGACTAGTTTAAGGACATAACATCAAAGTTAGATCAGCCTGTAGTATTTTTTTCCACTTAAATTTTGAGTGTGACTCCAAATCTAGACCTCCATGGGTTGATGCATTTGATTTCCATTGAAGATTTTTGTGTCATTGTTGTTGTCGGCACATTTAACTATGTAAAGAACGAGGTATTTCATGAGAATCGGAAAGGCTGCTGCACAGGGATCTATGGGTCCACCAACATACCGACCAAAAAAAACCATGTCGGTTCAATGTCCGATCCGATTTTAAGTCTATTCCAATTTTGTTTGGTCGATCAGTCCAAAAATCTAGTGAAAAATCTGCCTGTGTATGGGAGCCTTTAGTGCTCTTGCCATAGGGTCAGCATTGCAACCAGATAACTAGCATTTTCAACATGTAAATTTAGTATTCGCTACCTCCATGTTCTTTATACAAGTTTTCAATAATAATATATTATATTTTCCTTGCAAGTTGTAAACAGACATGTGGATGCAGGTTGGTATCCAAGGGAGTTCTCTCTCCATGTCCCATAGGAGATGATAAATAAACCTGTACAGAGAAAATATAGAATCATAATTAGAGATGTTTTCTTATAAATACATATCAAAAGATTCTCCTACAAAATCTTAACATGTTAGGGATGTGACCACTCCATGGGTTATCCAGTGTTAGGCCCCCATGTTGACCTATTGGTATATCCGTTATTTTCCAGATGCATTAAGCTTGTTTTGTCAGAGTCCTTTTCATATGTAATTGCATGTAATCCATCTGCTATGTGATCCCCTTAGGGGAAAGTCATGTACCATATGTTGTCTTTTTTATTATGGATTATTGTGTTCACTAAAACTACACTTGGAGGCATTTTAACAAAGCGATCTTTGTCTCCAGTGCTAAAAGCTTTAGGAAAGACCTCCACGTGGCGAGTGCTTTGATTGGTTGTCCATGTTTTACTAGCGGTTAATTTTGATAGGATTTAAACTTGCCCCCATCCATCCAGGTTTTAGTATGAGTGTATTTTGTTTGTATTCTGTACATTAGATTTGTTCTTGATAGCTTTATTGTTATCCTTACATTTAATGTTAATGTAAAAAAATTTAAATGATTGAAAACTATATTACATCCAGGTTTTTTTAAATCAAACTTTATTGGTTTTACAGCGGTCAAAAAACATCAAACAAAACATAAGACCAATAATACACCAGAACACAGTAAAGGTGCAAATAGAGAAAGGGAGAGATCAAAAGGGGGCGGGGGCAGGGAATATATACAAATACACAACAACGCTACCACAAGCCATTTGTTTGCAACAGTATCAAAAGGTAACCACAATGAATCAACACTTTCCCCATTGAGCAGACGTGAGAACCCGGGTTGGGCATGTGAGGGGACGACCCTCCTCTCTTTATACATCCAGGTTTTAATGGATGTTAGTATTGCAATTTAATTCTGAAATGTTTATATGCAATGAATATATATATATATACTTGCCTATCTAGCCATCATCCAGGGACAGCAACCCCTAAGGAAATGAAATACCTTCTGGCTTTCTTGATCCCACGCCACCATGCGTGGAGTGTCTGGTCCTCAGGCTACAAGATGGAGTGAGACTCTTCTGGTCTCGCTCCCTCCACCAATCTGCATCTGGATAGGGTATCACTACGCCCTCCTTGTCTCTGGATTCAGGTGTGGCTGGCTGCTGAGTGCAAGGGACACGGGAGAGCAGATCTAACTGCTGACGTCTACACTCCCAAAAGTCCTCCTGGCCGCAGCAATACCTCTTTGACCTCAGATCTAACCTCTGGTTCTGATAATAGAAGGCAAATGCGGAGGTGGTAGGTCCCCTTTAATGTGCAGTGTAGTGATCTTTCTTTTGCAATACATGTATAGCAGAGCTCAGTATGAGATGAGGAGGTATTAAAAAAAATATTTAACAAGGCTTTGTGATGGGCCAGAGCTGTGTAAATCCAAGAACAGGATAGGCATGAATTCTTTATTAAAACAGGCCTGTAATTGTATATTTCATACATCTATAAACTTTTACTTAATATACATTGTATGATCTTTAAATGACTTGATGTAGCAAATGTATGTAATTGTACTGAAAATAGACATAGTGTTGTGTCTTTCTGTTGGTCAGCGGAGATATCTGATATGTGTGGGTTTAAAATGTAGCTCAGATACATAAAAATGTCCCTGTAACAATGCATTTTTGTTCTTGTAGGCTCCAAAGGACACCAATCAAGCTGCAGTGCTTTGCCTTGGATACTTTAACGTCTGCAAAAGAATCAATTGGATATGTGGTTTTAGACTTGAGATCTGCTCAGGAAACCAAACAAGTAATTGTATTTTCATTACTCAGCTTTAGAAAGATATTTTGTTTCAGCATTGTTTTAAGCCTAGGCATGTGGCCATGGCATTTTTACCAAGTACCAAGTACTTGAGCATTGAGAGTGACCTTTAAATCTGTGTTTCCAGATAAAGCAGGACTTTCTGTGCCCAGTATTCATTCACATGAAGTGCTATTATTGTAAAGTACAATTTTTGGGAACCCATACATGAACGGTTGCCATTGGGGGATTTAGCTTGCCTTTTTTCTGCCCAATATAATGGAGCTGTTTTGCAGTGACTCACAGTCCCCACATCCCTGGAGACTTTCAGGCACCAGTGGTCATTTTAAAAACATGTATTTTATCCCACATAATGATTTGACTATACATACAATGAAATACATGTTTAAAACATGTATAAACACACAGATACACATGTAGAACGCGTAAATGTGGTACATTGCACATGGCAAAGTACCAGCACTCTGGTATGGGTAGATCACATTACATAACAGGCCATTGCAATTTGCAAATCTTCAAATCATTTGACCTATATTTTGAAGGATAGTATCATTAGAAGATCTTGTGGCACCTGCTACAGTTTGGTGGCAGGTATGCTTAGTGCCTTGGCTACCACCGCACCAGGGCTGAACCTAATCTCCCTGCTAAGTGGCTAACAGAGTTAGGAGGAGGGAGGGCATTATCATAACATTCCATCTATATATTTTCTGATGCATATGGAGAGTCAAATTTCTCAGGATCATGCCCAGTTTTTTAATAATATGTTGATCTCCTCAAATAACCTAGTCTTCTGTCATGTCAATTGATCAAAGTGTCCCATATCGGACTATGTGCACCCTTCATCTTCCACTTACCTTTTTTACAGCCACATGCATAATTCCACTTCAGCCAAAGGCATCCACTAAAACCCTCCCTTTACTGGTCTTGCCTCTCCCACCTTAGAACCTGAACACCAAACTTCTATTGGTGATGGGATAAAATTCAACTTACCCAGTTGTGGAGCCCCTATGGGGTACACCTGCTCTTAAAGTGTGGCTATTTCTCAGTCCTATTGCTGGCATGGGCTTGTACAACAAGCACTTAAGCCTATGCAACCTCTTTAATAAACCTATTTGAATTACATTTTCTATCCATCCAGATCTAATGGCACTAATCTGGGTTTAAGTTTAAAATAAAGGTAAACAAAATTTCCTTTGCCATGTGCCCAGAATAGGCACAATTTTATTATATGGATATACATAGAATTATTCGGAACTCAATGCATTTACATGCTGTAGTAATCCTACCTATTTATTAACTCTAACTAGAGAATCATACACATTATAGCTTCCTATTGGCTGGCCTTTATATTACTGTATGTGACTGAAACATTGATGTGGCCTCGGCTAGAAGTTTCAGAGTTGTTAATTTTCCATAATGAAGCATTAGTTACAGTGTATTAAGAAAAAACACTAATCTAAAAAAAAATGTTCTTTGTTCCTAAAAGCAAAGCTTTGTTAGGACACACAGGGTGTCTGTTCCCAGTTGCTAAACAGATCAGCAAGGGAATATAGGAAAAGTATGTGTCCTGTATGGTCAAAGCACAGTTTAAAACCTTTAATTTTGAACTTGGTTGGTAAGAGAATGGCTGCTAATTTGCCACTGTTCACAATATGGTCAAAGTGGCAGGGTCTCCATCGTCCACGACTGCCCCAATTTTTCCTTATGGATAACCCCAGAAAAGACATGCCCTGCTTCTTTTATTTACCTCCTGGACATTTGGCCCAAGTGTAACTTTACAAACAATACTCACCCCAAACTACACTCAGGGTGACTTCCCTCTGTGAGACCCCCACCAATCCTTCTGGGTCCTCCTCAGGTGAAGTGGCGGCTGGTGGTGCCATTAATCTGCATTACATGCAGGCGATGCTTTTCTTCCTTGCCTTCATGTGAAGGAGGGAAGGTGGGAAATCATTGCAGAATACATTGCAATCTGCTCTGAAACCCAGAAGGTTAGTAATAAAGTGTGACCCTCTTTTCAGTTATATTTGTTACAGAAGTGTTTGCATGATCTTCTTGCCTTTGTTTAATGATGCTGATTTGTTGAAATGTTTTTTTCTACTTCCTTTATTGAATCTTCAGTACTTATTATTTCAGTCATATTGTTTTTATTTTGAGCACATAAAAGTCACATATGCTCCTGGGGCAAGTATTCATCGGCCTTCTGTTTTAGGTACCAAAATGGTATTCTTTGTTGAGCAGCAAGTACACAAAATTTAAGCCAGAAGTTCAGCTTAGTATTGGATTGGAAACTGACACCAAGCCTGCAGCTGAGCCTTTCAAAGCCAAAGAGGCTCCTCCCCGGAGCAGTAAAGGTACATTATTTCTAAATTTTATTTTCCATTACAATTTTTCCTTCCTGTAAGGTCACTAAGACTGGATGTGAGAAGAAATACAATGGGGAACAGGAATTAAAGTACTGTTTACCAATCTCCAGTACTTTTCCACACGGTGACATACCACTTGGTTAGACAGGCCACATGCATGCACACCCCACCACAATATGTTAATGGCTTACGTATTTATGCTGTGGAATACTGCGACTCCCATGTACTAAGTGTGGCTCCACTAGTAAGGTGCACCAGAGGCCATTAAAAAATCACTGTCCCATGCATAATGCATTACTGTACTCTGCCTTAAAAGACTGTGAGACAGATGGTAAGAATGACACCATGGGTTACAGAATACCATTCAGTGCCTATTGAACATCTTCCCTTTATAGTAGATTGATGTTGGCAAACACAATAAATATATAGTGTATGTTCATGGCATGTCTTCGCCTTCCCATGGAAATATAACCAAGATGTTGATGTTTTAATCTTTATTTTTGAACATTTAAAGTTTATTAAGCTTTTCATAAGAAACAAACATAACATACACTGAAAAAAACACAAAGAAAAAAGAATAAAAAAAAGGGCAAGTATACCAATGACAGACATCCCATGAAAACCTGCTCAAAAATCGAACGTACCCAAGCAGATCTATTATATGTATACCTGAGAATATACAAGACAGTCAAGAGGGAGAGAAAAGAAGAAGAGAGAGAGAAGAGAAAAAAAGAAAAAGAACAGAGGGGAAAAGAAGAGGGAGAAAGAGGAAGGGAAGGGGGGGGGGGGTTCCTGGGGAATTGACCCACAGACCGTGAACGAGGGTCCACCATGACCAGAGAGAGGCCCCGACAGGAACAACCATACCTGAGACAGAAGACGGGTATACTCCGGGGTCGATTGGAAATCCATCCAGTAATAC
>CM070032.1:51162247-51179783 GCA_036250615.1 Ptychadena robeensis | reverse complement strand
AAAAAAAAAAAAAACAAGAAGAGAAAGAGAAGAGAGGGAGGGGAAAATGGAGGAAAGGGGGCTGGTCAACATAGTAACAAGCTGTAAGAGATGGCACACTATGGCTAGAGACTCCAGCAGCAACAATCAAACATGAGATATAAGTTTAGCATACTACGGGGGCGATTGGAAGTCCATCCAGTAGTTGTTCCTCGATGCCACAAAGGGAGGCCGCTAAGACTTCATCCGCATTATTCATTCATGTATTGTTTAAACCACAAGCCCATTGATGGTAGGCGAGTGTTTTTCCAACACAGAGGGATGCACGGCCTGGCGACATTCAGCAAATGAACTAGAACTATTTTTTTTGTAAGTCCTGAGTGCAATGGCGTTACAGTGCAGCAGTAAGAAAGCGGGATAGTCTGGGATCTCTCGGTCTGTAAGCTGTTTCAGCTGGGTCTGCACCACCGTTTTGAAGGGACGGAGTAGTAGAGGGCATGACCAAAATATAGGTTGCATCGTACCGTATCGAAGTAGAGACTATAGGGAACATTCTATGCAATAGTGCAGGTGTCCTGTACCATCAGGTGTTTTCAATAGAAGAGGTTATTATTAGAAATCTCATTAAAAAATATATTTGACTTTATCTCGCACTAATTTTTTTTGCAAATCATTCAGTCTAAGGGCTTGTTTCCACTTGTGTGAAAGCCGGCGCCGCCAAGAAACGCATCTCAGGCCATTCACCTCTATGGCCGCGGTCAGTGCTGGGCGGCCGTAGAATTGCGCCGAGTTTTTAGGCCGGGGACTAGCCCATTGAACAGAGTGCACAACCGCGGGCTTCCGCTTAAGTGGAAACAAGCCCTAAGACTTTTATTGGATTTCATTAGGTTTTTTTTTTAAATCAACTTTTATTAAACAAATTGCGCAAACATTACAGCGTAAGAAAATTCAACACAGCATCTAATTTTCAAAATATTAAAGTACAAACCTAAATCAAAAAAGCATTTGCAGGTATACAGGGCAGTAAAACCCCTGCAGATATACAGACCCATAGGTTACTAAGCAAGAAACACCGAGTAGGGGGAAGAAACTCAGGGTCTATAGCGCAGGCCAGTGCCATCTTCCAGCCACCCCAGACCTTATAATACTTCGCAGTGGCATTTCTGCGGGTGTATACAATTTTCTCCATTTTAATCATAGATGCGACGGCATCAAGCCAGGAGCGTACCCCAGGAGGCTCACGCCCCTTCCAGTGGACCAGGATAAGCTTGCGGGCCTGGAATAATATATTTTGTAATAGAGATGGACAAAGGAACTTCCTCAGTCAGTGAGGAAACACCCAGTATACAGACCAAAGGGTCCGGGGGAATCGTAAGCTTGGAGACGGAGGAAGTATAGTCAAGGACAGACGTCCAATAGGGCTGGAGTTTTGGGCACCGCCACAACAAATGAATGAGCTCCCCATGATCCCTAGCACACCTTGTGCAAGACGGATCAGAGAGCAGACCCATGGCAAATAACCTCTTAGGCGTATAATGGACGCGCAATAGGATATACAATTGGGAGAGGATTTCATTAGGTTTATTCTGAATGTCAAGGAGACTTTCTGATCCCCAATAACTAGTATGCTCAGTTAGCCCATTTATGCAGCGGATAATGTAAATGCATACTTATAAATTGTAATTAGATTTGGACAGCTCATTTCTTTAAATAAAACAGCAAGGAAGATGAGACCTAATGAAAGGGAAGGAAATCACTTTCTCTATTACACACTTGTTTTTGGGAAAAATAGTCTTTATTTTTTTTTTTCAGCTAGAACTGTGGTTCCCATCGTTTTTTCCTTAACCTCCCTAGCGTTCGTAACTAGCTCAGCTCATCCAGAGTTTGTGTGAAGAACAAACTGTGGACGAGCTGTGCTCCTGCGAAAGCTGCATATCCCAGCTCTTTTCAGCCACAGCATTTCTGGTGTTGTGCGGCATCACGGTGATGCTAAAGGGGTCAGCGCCATAGACCTCCATGTTAATGGAGGGGCGTCAGCTTTCCAGCCCATACAGCCGGTGTCATTGATGATGCCGGCTCTGTAGACCAAGGCGGGGAGAGGGCAGGAATTGCAGGCAGTGTTCTCTGTACACTGCTGCGATTGCCCGTACCACGCTGTTAAAAACGACACGGTTGGCTAGGGAGGTTAAGGCCATCTTCACTGTGTCCAGGACAAGCCAGGCCCCAACTCCTACCCACATACAGACATTAAAATAAATAATGTCACAACGCTCCCACCCTGGGGTAATGTCCCCTCTTTTCTAACAAAACCCTTCTTTATATCTCTAGCAATTGTGGGGATGATACCAGATTCTGAGACTTTGTAATTAACTCCCAAAGTCAGATATATAAAGAAATTCTTCCATCTCTAGTAAAATGTCCTTTTTTGTGTAACAAGTTTTTTTTCTTAATTTTCTTTTAGTATTTGATCTTTGTATTCTAGTTTTAGGAGAGGCTAAGAATATATTTTTCTTTTTATACCCTCTCATTCATTTTTGTTTTCTTGTGTCCAGATATTCATACCCGTTTTTTGGAAGTGCAGCACCTATTATGACGAATCCTCCAGTGGAAGTACACAGGAATATGGAGGTTTTTCTCCCACAGTCTTACTGTGCTTTCGATTTTGCAACCATGCCCCATCAACTCCAGGAGACATTTTTAAGGTAATGAATTCTGGTTAATTGACATTGCGGTTATGTGGGCAAACTGCTGTCTTGTATTGGTGAAAACGGTTTTAAACTTAAAACAGAAAAACAAACTTGCTTACCTACATGGAGTCTTGATCCATGCAAAATTTCCATACTTGCCTTCCCCTCTTCCTCGCTCCAGCGCCTCCATGCCTGGAGTGTCCGATCCTCCTGTAAGATGGAGGTATGAGACTCCTCCGGTCTGTCTTGCTCTCTGCACCAATCCAGATCTGAATTCGGTAACAGATGGCTCGATATTGGAGCCATCAGATATGGACATAGCCGGAGAGACAGCTCTGCTCTCCCCAGCTCAGCCGATGCTTTACACGGAGACCCGCGGTTTCCATGTGAAGCAATGGACATCGAGCTGCATTAAACAGTCATGTCCGATATGGCTGTTTATGAGCGGGATTGATTTGTCCCGCTCAAAAACAGCGATGGCCGCATATTATATGGATAATAGATAGATAATAGATGGCTATGAGCGCGCACAGTGCTCAAAGCGGCCATCTATCTGGCCCATATCTTCATGTCTGTACCCTGCTGTAGGCAAATGTTCTGGTGTGTGTACAGTGGTCAGTATTGGTTATGTATAGATCTATCATGGCAGATTGCTTAACAAATTACCTTTTTTTTCACACTTTGTTTGCTATGGGAAAACACACAATAGGTTGCTGCCCACTTGTCATCTCCCAGCTCCTCTTCCTGAACCAGACAGAGTGCTGTGTGTACAGAGCTTGTTCATATCTAGTCATGGGAATGCACTGTCTTTATAAAAAAAAATTGTGTGTGTGTGTACATCACTTAACTCCTGTGCATGCACAAAGGAGGTACTTATTTTTTTAGGAGTCAATGAAAAATGAAAGTTCTAACGTAGTTGGAAGCCTTTTTCCACTGAAGTCCCTTGACATTAGCTGTGTTATGTCGCATACTACTAATGCACACAGTGTGGGTACACTAGGCACCAGGTTACTGCAATGAGCTGCGTTATGTCTCCCATACTAGTGTCATACTAGTGTATGGGAGACACATGTGCTGTATGAAATAAATGGTAAAACAGGTTTTCATGGGTGACCATGTGATAACACTAGCGCACTGCGTTGAGGTAACGCAATACAGCTAGTGTGAAAGTTCGTATTTATTTTGTAATAAAAAAGCCAGCCTATTGGCATTTATTTAAATGTAGATTTCAGAGCTACTTTCGGTCCAAAACTCAGAACACAAACTGACTGATTTTTTTATTTCTGGAGAAGAGTTCTACAAGAGACGTGTTACTAATGATAATGTTAATTTTGTGATAAGATCACAACTTACACTTTTTTCTACTACAGGCTGCCACTTCTGGTTGAAGTCTGGCACAAAGATAGATTAGCAAAGGACCTTCTGCTTGGTGTGGCAAGACTTCAGTTGTCTAATGTTCTTACATCCGAGAAGACACGATTTTTAGGACCACAGGGGGACCAGTGCTGGAGGCAGACATTTAGTGAGATGGCTTCTGTTATTGCTGTAGAAGGGTAAGACAATCTGTAGTTGTTTTGTTCTGTTATTTAACTCTTAAGCTGGCCATACACCTTTAAATCTCTCTGTCAGATATCCTTTAGATTTACCAACAACTATGTAGTGCCGGGTCCTCTGCGATTAAACACAGGTAGACTTGATGGTTTAGAAAGTCCCTCATATTACATGGTTTTGGTAAAACAAAAGGATATCTAAAGGAAATCTGACAGAGAAATCTAAAGGTGTATGGGGGCCTGTAAGCGTTCAGGTTTTGCATCTGCTATCCTGACCAGAAAATTTGGAAGCAAACCAAATTGATTCAACTCTTGCATTGCTAATATTTAATAATAAAAGTAAATGTGCAAATTCAAGTTACTAGTTTAGAAGACTAGAATGTTTTTTCAGTAGGCACTTTGATAACTGTAACTTCACAATTTTTGTACATTTTCTATTTATGTATTGATAGTTGTATTTCTTGCTATAGATCTGTCAATTTGTCATGCTTCTATATGGTTAATTTGTCTGTCTTATTTTAACCAACTGCTAGGATAACTGACATCTGATCTTTTTAACAAGAATAAGTACATAGGGCTCTGATTTGTCACATATCTTGTAGTTTCAAAGGAAAGATCAACGATGATCCCAGATTTTGCAGCATTCCATGTTTCTATGCCATTTGCTGGGTGTGTAATAATCCTTCCAGCCAGTAGATGGTGCTGTGGGAAAGGATATTACGGCTCATAGTAGCTCATTCAGACCCAGTGGTCACAGTAACATCTCCTTCCATCCATATTCAATAGTTTTCTTTTTTCTTTAATCTGTGACCTGTGTATATGGAGTGATGACCTATAAAGAAAATAGTCCTTGCAACCTAAGCAGTATAGCATAGTTCTGTAAAGGTAAAATTTTTATGTAAAATATTGAACACTTGTGCTTTTATTGCCTTTTATGTATTTATTTGTGCTTACTTTATTCATCATTGTTAAAAAGCAGCCTTTGTATATGTGTGCATCCCCACATGCATGTACGGTAACTCACTCAAGTGCTTCCCCAAATTTCCTGTCTAGCACTGGCACTAGAAGACAGAAGAAAGGAAAAAAGAATGATGAGAAAAGCTTTTTTTGTTAAAATAATTGGCCTTTATCTATTAACATTATTTTTCTACAGTAGTTAACAAATCTAAAGGGAAAAAGACTCTTTCCCAATTATCAACAAAATAATATAATTGGTTTCAATGTTTCTATACATTTGTAATATGTATGTGTGTGTATGTATGTATGTGTGTGTATATGTATATGTATATATATATATATATATATATATATATATATATATATATATATATATATATATATATATATATATAAAATAAATAAATTGTAATTTATACTAAGGTTATAGACAATACCAAAAAGGTAAAGCAGAATGGATACCGAGCACACCGAATGGCAATAGATAAACAGCAAGTGCAATATCCATGATTGACTTGACAAAATACTAAACAAAACAAAATATGCAGGGAGTTGAGGTAATAAAACAATATTAAACAACTGGGTAGGTAGTGTCAGGGCTAAAGCACACACCCTAAAAAAGGGAGGGTGGAGGGGCTAGAAAAGGGTACAGTGGGCAGGCATTTTATTGGACATGGTTCTGACATAAAAAGCACTTTGGGAATGGGCACAGGATTATAGAGGATTATAGGGGGTGAGCATGAGAGATACATGGTGACCAGATTTCATGAAATTAATGATGTTTGTCCAGTAAAATACTGATCAATTTTTCATTAATAAAAAAGGAATCTATAAGATTTGGAGTCAGTTGCCATTTCCAGGAGTGGGCTATTGGTTGTTTAGCTGCTAGAAGGACAATGGATGTCAATTTGTTGAAATTTAGTAAAGTCCAGCAGTTTAGGATGGAGGAGCATGGACTAAGGAGTCATTGGAAATGTTTGGCCAGAAAATATTGGTTAATTTTTTTAAGGTCATGGTATGATTTCTCTATTGTGCTCATATTACTGTTTTTTTCAGAACTAAAAGCAAAGTAGCTGATTTATCATATACCATAACCATAGAAGATTATGGGCTTGTGAAAGTACGAGAGGTGGTCGTTTCAGAGACATCGCAGGTATGGGTTCTTCAAAAAACAACAACTAAACTTGTCCCATATTGTTGCGCTACTCCAGTTAGTTGTTGGTTAATATTTGATGCCCTGTGTTTGAATCTCTAGAGCTCAGCTGCTCAGAATCCCCCTCCGGCTCCTCCTGTACAGCCTCCACCAAAACCTGCTGCAGAACCCCATGAGACTCTGGAGTACAAAGCTGCTTTGGAGCTGGAAATGTGGAAAGAAACCCAGGAAGAAATATTTTCTAGCCAGGTACTCCGTGCTTTATAATCTAAGGTTTATTTTCAATGGTAGAATATTTTTTATTTTGAACCCTAAATATTTGCTGGTGTAGATAAAGACAAGTGGAAGGGTTAATTCTTTGCCTTCCTGGAGAAAAGGTTTAATAGAATTCCAAAACATGTATACACACACACGGAAACAAAAATCCTTACTAATCCTGTGACATCAGGTGCTGTGGCCTGGATTTCCAGGAATCTAAAGGTAGGCATACACGTGCAGATTCTGCCTCGATAGATAAGGGACCGACTGCAGCGTCATGAGGTCCTCACACTGCAGCCGGACCCTCAGAGGATCGGAGCACACCCTTTGTGTGCCGTTCCCATTCAACGTAATGGGATCTGCCAGGAATTTACCTACATGCTGGATCACCGTGCGATCTGACATGCGGGAGGATCCTGGTCGATGTGACCAGATTGGGCGCACCCGATTTGTGGTGATCGGCCCAAAAATTTTGTTTTCCTTTACACTTCGCAGTCCTTTAGGACGAAACACTCTTTTATTTTCCGTCTGAATTTATTGCATGACTTCTAATTAAAAGACCAAATAGACTTTAAAGCATTCGTTTTCTGTTTGTTCAGCAATTCCTTTACCAAAAAATGAAGACTTTCTTCACTCCATCTCCAACGTATGGATTTTTGTTTACATTAGCTCTCCAGATAATGATTATTTGCCAACAGAATGTTGTCATAATGTTTTAGTAATAATATAGATATTGTTGGCAGTAGATATGTATGGTTCATGTGATTCCTTTTATGAACATAAACATGGTCTTTGTTATTAAATAGTGCTGGAACATTCTGGACTTTACCCTTCTGGTGTTTTGGCACAGCTGCTTTTATTAAATAGCATTCCCAGGCCTGTTTGTAGCTTCTATTAGGTGGAATGTATATTGAGCGAAACCCTCTGCTATGTTGCAGACTTTGAAATGCTTCGCATGGTGGGTAGGACAGACTGACCGCACAGGTAGCCTGAGTTTACTTCTATGGCTGTTCGGTATTTAGCAGTACCTGATAGATATTGTAGAATTGGCACACTAGGACACAGAAGCTGCGGGTTAAAATGATAATTTCCACTACTAACCCTATAAAGAAGTCTTGTCAATGCAGGCTTTTGCGTCTATCTTAACATATTTGTAAAAAGATAGTGGTCATTTCCAGTCCATCATGTAAGAATCCTTAAGCTGGGCATACACACGGCGACCATCGCCGACATCTGCCGCCGATTTCTTCCGGGATTGTAAACGTGATGACGTCATCACGTTTACAATCCCATTGCATTCTGGGGCGCTTCAGTCGGCTGGGCACCCTTTGTGTGCCGGCCATAAGCTACAATGAAGCGGCCGCTTCATTGTAGCTTATGGCATCGGCTCCCATCGGCTCGCGCCGGCCAGAGATTTTCCGACCTGTCGGATCTCTGGCTGGCCGAGAAGTGTGTGGCACATGCCGATAAGCGGCCGATTTTTAACCTGACCGACGGCGTGAGCGCGCACGCCCGTCGCCCAGGTTAAAAATCAGCCGCTTATTGGGATGTCTATGGCCAGCTTTAAGCAGTGTACTTTCTTGGAGGATTGGGGGCACCATGTTACTTTGTACATGGAATGCATACATTATTAACAGCGGTCCTTGTCCATTGAAAAAGTATACCACATTTTTCAGACAATAAGATGCACCCAAAGTTTTGTAGAGAAAATTAGAGGAAAACAAAAAGACGCAGCTATTCAGATGTCAAGTGAATATACAGTTTCTTCCAGCATATAAGCATGTCTGGACCATGCAGTATTCACTCTACACTCCTCCAACCAAAAGGCCAGTGCCAGGAGGGAGGTCTTCACTGCAGGGCTTAAATTTTAGTATGTGTGTATACACTAGCAGTACCCATTCTCTGGACACACTGGCCAACTTATGGAGAGACACATTTTACAATGTGGCACTGAACAACTTACCCATGAGGAGCTATTCAAGTATGGGAGGAGATATGAGTCTTTGTCACAAAATGTATTTATTACAATGCAGAATGTTAATGTAAATACACAACTCATGCTCAATCTAATTGTATAATGGCTCTCTCCATAAGTTAGTGTGTTCAGAGTGCTGCTAGTACTAATCCAAATAAGATCTCCTCTTCTTGGCAGTGGCTTTTTGGCTTGGCTGGAGGGAATGGAACATATTTCTGCCTCCTGTGATGCAAAGCTATTGCTCCCACTATGCTATTGAATAGTTGGGACTAAAAAAAAATTATGTTTACATATTCGGACCAAAAGACGCCGGGACATTTTCCCATTGATTTTATTGTTAAAAAGTGTGTCTT
Source organism: Ptychadena robeensis (assembly GCA_036250615.1). NCBI lineage: Eukaryota > Metazoa > Chordata > Amphibia > Anura > Ptychadenidae > Ptychadena > Ptychadena robeensis. Next base: position 51,170,871 of record CM070032.1, on the reverse strand, counting down.
GTTGTCTGAAAAATAGGGAACATAGTGGAATGGTGGTGAGACACTTTGCACATGAAATGCTTGTAGACCATTGACTGCAATCCTTGTCCATTGAAAGAATGCACTCTGAATATAGACACAGATCACTTAATTTGGGTAGAAATCAGCTCAACTTAAAAGGTTTTAATTAGGGAACAAAACCAGATCATCTAATAGAATACCTTTTAAAAGCTTTTTTGGGTATTCAATCTCTATGAAGGTATAGTTTTCCCTTGCTTCTTCCCAGCTAAAATGTGCTCAATCTAACACATAAGTTCTCACTCCATTTTACTAACGCCTAATTGCAAACCATGTGGTTTCTTCTTCTAAAACGTTTGGTTGCTATGCCTTTATAAGCATACAGCATTCCTCATTGTTCCATATAAATGACCCGAGTGATATGTCACAGATCTATTCTTGTTGGAATCCTTGTAAATTTAAAGACCAGAAGGAGATAAGCGTATAGAAGAAATGAGCAAGGAATTGCCGTATTTTGACAATATTTCATTTGTAGATTGTTTGCCAAAAATGTATTTCATACCTTTTTATCTTTTAATATTTTACTTTGATAAACGGGAATGAAAGGTAAGCGGCACGTCTGTAACCTGTCTGCTTTGTGTCTTTGCATTTTATGGCAGTTGAAGAAGAAAGAGTTGGCCCACATGCAAGTTCTAGCAGAAGAGTGGAAGAGGAGAGACAAGGAGCGGGAAGCAATTGTGAAGAAAAAGGTCAGATCCGTCTAGTAATTTGCTTACAGTATTTCCCTGGTTTTAAAACTTCTATGTTCAGCTCATGAGGATGAATTATCTTTTCCCAATATGTTTATCAAAATGATTTCACCTTTGGCAAAGAGAATTACTTTTGTACTCTGTCAGTGTGAGATATGGCCATTAGGTGGGTTCTGCTGTCCATGTTGGAGTCAAAAGCCGGCCATACAATGCTTGATCTTCCTGTGATCGTTGTACAATTGATATCAACATGGGCACACTAAAATCATTTAGCCATCTGGGTATTGATTCGCACCACTTTGGGAAATCGATTCCTGACCGATACTTAGAATGGGGACCCTCGCTTATTGCGATTGAACAGGGAATACATGTCCACCTGTGTATGGCCGGTGTTCTGTCGATCCGATCGAGATGTGCTCCCCTGTAGCACAGAATTACCAGCAGGGGGAGTATATCTCATGAGATATAATAGTGTATGTTCTTCTCAAGATGTTGTTCCCCTTATACCACAGAATGTCTTTCGGGAAAAGTTGGTTTGGATGGTCCATATCTCAGAACTGAAGGCCGTAGAGACTATATTTTTGAAAAGAAAACCCACAAGATTTTTAGGCGGTCTCTTGGAAGTCCAAAGCCATAGGAGCACAGGGGGACCAAAATAGATCCTGTCATGTGTTCCCCCTGTCCCCACATTCATCTCTATGGGGAAAAAGTGATCCACTTTAGTTGTGGTTCTCTGGAACCAAGGGAGGGGTATACAGACCACAAATTTGCTAGGATTGTAGGGATTGTCTTCAACTTTGGCCTCTAGCCAATTGGGTTTGTTAACCAATAAGGCTTAAAGTTGGCCCTTGAAGACTGTGGAGTGAAAATTTCCGAGACATGGACACTGTGGTCCCTGGACCCTGTAGCCGGCATAGGTGCAGCTTAGCAGCCACAACTTTTGATCGGTTCTGGCCGGTGTTCTGTGGATCTCGGCTACCCCGTCTTATGAGATGTGCTCCCCCTGCTGGTCATTGTGTGACACAGGGGGAGCACATCTCGACGAGACACCAGCTTCAGTTCTATTTTGTAGTGCTTAGAATGTAAGATTGAAGGCATTATACACCAGCATTATACTGGAACAGTCCACATGCAGACTATATAAAATCAAAATATCACTTATGGAAGGCAGTAATCTTGGGCTAATTCTTTAGACTCAACCTATAACTTTTATTCAATAATATTGTTTGTTAACTGACTGCTAATTAATGCATAAAAAAATTTGATTCCACGCCATACTGCCTCACTCTCCCTTACATTTCACGGTAAATTAAAAGCAGTGAATAGTCTAGAAAATGTTCAAGATTCATGACCACTGAGGTTATTGACGTTTAGATGCTTAGAGGCCAAATTAAGCTGTGCGGTTATGAACAGTTACCATTACTATACCCTTTTCACTGCATATATGAAAGTGAGCAGTTTTAATGAAAAAAAATTAATTTTTATATGATGAAATAATATACAGTATATTTAATAATGGATAAAAATATATTTTTGTGATCATATAATTGTTCCATACAATTATAGTGGTACAGTAGTATAATTTACTAAAATATATCTGTGGCATTAACAGGAACATTTCAGATTAGTTCCTTTTATGATATTGTTTGTGATATCTAAAATACAAGTTTAGACTAACTTCACTATGAAAAGGTAACCTGTAATGCATTTCATGGCCTGACACTGGTCCACCAGCTGCCTTATCAGCAGCAAACAGTTAAGCAGGGTACAGATGGCTTGATATTGGAGCCGTCCGATGTTCCCTGCAGCAGGGTGATGACGTCATCACGCTGCTATCGGTGGAGCTGGGGAGACAGCTCTGTTCTCTCTCTCCAGCTCAGCAGATGCTTTGCCTGGAGACCCACAGTCTCTAGGCAAAGCAACGGACATCATGTCCGATATGGCTGCAGCGGCAGCAATGGCCGCATATTATATGGGCCAGATAGATGGCGGTGAGTGCGCACGTTGCTCGAAACAGCCATCGATCTGGCTCATATCTGCAAGTCTGTACCCTGCTTTAAAGCTAACCAGGGATAGACTTTTGCAGGATCAATTTGTTAGACTAACAGTCTAAAGGTTGCCATACACGGTTCGATATTTCCGTTCTTAAAGCAATCGATTTTTTTAGGTCGATCATCTGGAAATTGATACGGTCACACCTGTTACTATTGACCAGAAGTGATCCGAATTGTACAAAAAAAGTGATCACAAAGCAATCTGACATGTTGGTAATTTTTGCTCGTTGTACAAACATCTGATCGATTTGTTTAATTGTTCTCATAATTCTGATTGTATTTTTGTTCATAATTATGATCGTAATTTTTATTTAAAAAATTACTATCTAGTTTTTTGTCAAAAGCGGCCAGATTTTCGGATCATATTTCTGATTGTTAATACGTTCATAATTATGATCATACTACATATGTGCTCCATGGTACGATCGCAAATCAATCATGTTTAAGTTGATCACACTGTGTGGTGGTGTGATTGATTGATGTTACACTGGCGGGCGATCGTAAAATTTTACATCACAGTGGAATCTCAAAGTTGAAAATGCAAAAGTTGACCCATGTATGGCTACTTTTACATCATTCGATTGTACCGGCACACAGTGTGATCAATTCAAAACCAATAGATTCCTTTCCTTAGTTTGGTGCGCATACTCCATAGTACCATCGTATACAAATCAAATGAAATATCTAGAAAACTTGAGATACTTTTATGATTGACTGAAATTTACCAACATCTCCAATCAATGCACGATTTTCTGTTCGATTTCTATCACTTTTGGTCGGTTGTACCAGGTGTGCGCCATCAATTTCCGTTCAGTCAACCTAAAAAGATTGTGTCAATTGAACAAAAATATTGAACAGTGTATGGCCACCCATGTTTGAATGTAAACCTTTGTGTTCCCCAGTCTATCTATCTTTACCAAGAGTGATTTCCTAACAATCACCCATTCACTTGAACTCACCCATTCACTTGTGACTTGAACGTGTACCTGCTTTTGAACAAATTGCATATGGGAAATTGTTTTTAGGGTGTTCACTTTAACATCTGTTCTACATGTCCCTCTTACTTCATCAATGCCATGGCAAAAGAAGGTTGGGGTAGCTTGCCATGAGAGGTTATCAGTTCAAGTTCCTTTCCAATGTCCATGGCAAATACATGCCCTGATCTGTCTTTTGGGGTATTAATAATTTCTGTTGGTTAGGGAGAGAAACAAACCATGCAAAAGACACCAACACATGAAAGGACGGCTCGGTATGAATTTCTGTTCTTCATAATGCCCAGCAGGAGAGGACGGCTTTCAACAATAAAACTGAATTTGAACACACATGTTATAAGTTAGAAAACGTCAAAACATCAATATTTGGTTGAGTAAATGCAATATTTTTGTCGAGTGAAATGTAGTATCTATTTCTTTTCTTTTTTTAGGTTGCTGAATACACAGTTCTGGAAGAACAATTACAGAAAGCTCTGGCAGATTTAGAAAAGAGAGAGCGTCAGCTTGCCAGTGATGAAATTGAGGTATGATCATTTATTTCAACAGCTCAATATAATTGCAAAATAGATATTAACTACATTGAAACAATCCAGAGGAAAGGGATGATGCTCATTATTTATTACATTCTCATTAAAAAAATCACTAAACTATCATTAACTTACTTCAATGTGTCTCACCAAAGCACTTTATGAGAGGCTGATAGTAAAAAAAGAGTGTACAGCTGTGAATGTAAAACACATTAACAAGCACAAATAGAAAGGATTAAAGAGACTCTCTATATAGTTATACTTTGTATTCTATATTTACTGTTAAAGCGGACATAAAACTATGTAGATCACTCCGCGGTATAGGCAGAGAAGTTTCACGATCTAGAATATTTTTTTTTCTGACAGCAGGAGGGCCGATTTTTCCGAAATTGTCCCAACCACTATGTTACGTTGCGTCTGTCCCAAGTGCCCTTAAGGCTGTAGGAAGTCACGCCTGTCGAGTCCTGCGGGATTGCGGCAATTTGAACAATATTGAGCACAGTGTGATGACGTCATCTCGTTAAAGCTTCATCTATATTGAGGTGCAACACTGCTGTGTCATCGATATTGACCACTACTTTGTATGGGGACACACAGTCCCCATTCACAGTTATGGAAATTGAACAAGGTTTTTGAACATGTTTGAAACCTGTCCGGTCGAGCTTTTCAGAGCGGGATCGATTAAAAGCAGCCTGGATGGCTCAAATTTGATAATAGATTTGAGCAAAATCAGTGTCCGATTGTGCTTGAATCTATTACAAAATTGGGCCGTGTATACATAGCTTAAGAGGGCCTCTTTTGAGCTTGTGTTGAATAAAAAAAAGTCCCAAATATCAGGCACACTTCGCCACTTCATCCAGATCACTAAAAAGAAGGCATGTTGTTCTAGGCTTTCTTATCAGAAAGCCCAGCATGCTTTGTAAGATGACTAATGTGGATAATTTGTAATAAATGTTCTAGTGTGTTAATGTTTTTTAGAAATCAACAATATGAAACTGTATTTCTTCAGAAATAAGAATTGGCAATTGTTTTCATTTAAAGTTAATCATGAGTCATATGATGAAATACGACACATTGGATAAACATAACGTATTTAGCTTTTTAGGGCTTAAATAATGGCCAATAGATCGTCAAATGAGTGATGTGCTAGTTCTTGTGTGTTTACTTATAAAAGTTTCTTCTGGCCTTAGTAGTGTTGGCTCTCTTTCATTGCATGTAATTTTGGTTGCGGGGAAATTAAATCCCGTTTAGAATAATTTCAATTGTCTATTGTCCATTGCTCAGACAATACAAGATGGTGTAATACCACAAAGTTGCATTCAACAATTTTTTTGAGGAGAGAAGTTGTTGTGATTGGAAGTTGGTGGATTTCCTTTAAGAAATGTTCTAGTCTTTCAAAATCAAGCTAGAGTTGGTTTTTCCCAACATATAGTACAAATGGAACACTTTATTTCAAGTAGTCCTTTTGCTTATTCATATTTTCACTGGGGACTTTTGGCCTATTCTGTCTACATCTAGCAGTTAGAGGGTGCCGTCTTTGTGTGCTCATCATCCAGTTCTTCAGTAATATTGTGTGCCCTCTAGGCCAGCAACTACCATATTTTTATGCCCTATAAAACATGCTGACTGATGCCTTCAACCATAGTGTATTTTTTGGGGAAAAAATACATGAAAAAAATGCTCCGACTGGTAGAGTGGAAGTTAAAGGAGACAGGGAAGCTTGGCATACAAAGCTTTAGGCCAGTGGTGGGCAACTGAGTAGATATGGAGGGTCACAAGTGCGGCCCTCTGCTTCACTAAAGGGCCACACATAACATTTTCAATTTATACCTTCAAAGCTTATGTGCCCCTATTCTGAGGTTATATGACGCAATATATTTTATACAATCACGCCCCATTCATTTGTGGGATATTGGTAGCATAGGCACTCACCTGTCTGCCCATCCCCCTCCAACATGTCTTTGCCTAGGAACTTCTAATAGCAGGAAGAGTAGGAGAGGCAAATTACTTGCTCGGGCCCTCTAAGAAGATCCTGGGCGAGCGGGTAATCTGTGGACAGATGAGTTCCTACACAACCAAGAGAAGACTGATGGCGTAAGGAGGACACGTCTGCTAGTAGATCTTCCACTTCTTTTCCTACTCGGCTTTCACCAACTTAGTGCCTTGGTCGGGGAGGCAGAAGGCACTTAAAATGTGTGACCACCCATGGCCAAAGACTTTCCGTCACAGCATTCACTCCATTAGATGCACCCAGGTTCCCACCCTATAACTCTTGTTTTTAGTTGTGTGTATACCTGCAGTGGTACGCAGATCTCCCTTTTGCAGCATGTTATCAGAAAGTTCCAGTATACAGTTTGGATGAGGATAGGGGAGAGCTATCGCCTGCAGGAGAATTGGATGACCTCACTCTCCCAGCTAGCTTTTCTCAAGCAGACCTTTATAGACTGACCTAGCACACTCACTTTAGTCTAGCTCCCTTTTTTCCCCAAATGCTAATCGTTACAATGATATCTATTTATAGAGCCATGTCCGTGATGTATCCATGCAGACTTATAAAGATACTGAATAGCCCGCTATAAAGAACTCTTTTTGATGGGATGAATAGAGTTTTAAAATCCAAATAAACCAGTAAATCGTATTGTGGTGATGTCAGTGCTATTTGTTTTCACTTTTGTACTTTCGCCTCATATATTGTAAAATATGATCAGGCTTCCCGAGCTTTACCTATGAAGTGTAAAGTTTTCCGCCTAGGAGTGGAAAGGGAAGAAAAGCTATAAATCACCAGGGTCAGGGCGAATATCCTGCTTTCTGTTCTTGGCACAATCCTATTGGTAAAATCCGACATCTGTTAGGATGCAGACATAAAGCAGAGAGTAACTCTGGTGCCTTAAACATTTCCTTATCTAAGACACATTAATTTATTCTGGACATGTTGACATACTGGATCTGCTCTAGGAAAGTTTTATGAAAATTGTCTTTGGTTACCATGTATGTTTTTACATATAAAAGGATCAGTGGAGTAACTCTGTCTTCTTAATTGGTTCAAATTCCTGGTGCTGGTTTCTGTGATGGTTTTTTTTCTTTCTCCTTGTCTGAAAACCATTTTATGGGCACCTATGTATGTATGTATGTATGTATGTATGTATGTATGTATGTTGGAAGAGTGCTCAATATATAGCTCAGAAACATTGAATGTAATATTATCCTGTAAATTATTTGGGAACTGTATCAAAGTGTGCTCCAAGAAGAGTCGGGCTGGTTTGACAAAACCTTAGGTTTGTGCCTTCCAAAAAGGCGTGTTATGTCATTAGGCAGTATTTTTTATTGCGACCTCCTGCAACTGGTAGCTTTCTCCTGTCTTCCTTCCTGGGTCTTTCCATAAGGCTCACCCTGCCACCTAGTGTTATAAATGAATTAGCTTCCTTGTACATAAGGCTGATATAGTCATTTATAACTTGCATAACATAATCACATAATCAGAATGTCAGATCTTCTATCAGACAGCCAAGAAAAAGTTAAAGTCCCAGTGGCGACAACTTGATAAAAATAATAAAAATAAAATATACATCCTGAAGAAGTGGCATTGTCCCGCCACAAAATGTGTCGATGACAAATTTGAATCACTGGGCGCCCTTTCATATGCTTCTTTATCTTTAGTGGGTTTATTCCCATGCTCTCCGGTTATTACGTATAACATAATCACACTTTGTAGGAGTCATGTGAAAGTTAATACTTCAATACAACTACAAAGTGCTATTATGTTATGTTATAATTGACTATGTTATAATTGACTATTTAACCTTATCCACAAGGAAGCTGAATAAGTCATTCACAACACTAGGTGGCAGTGTGTGCACTATCAAATTAATTTCTCGCAAATAAGACCAGACAGAACCAGGAAGGAAGACTGAGGAGAAAGCTAAATAGCTAGATCCAAGTCTGGCAAAACAAAATACTGACTTAGGACATAACACGCCTTTTTGGAAAGCACAAACGTAAGGTTTGTTATTGTTTGTAATAATGTATTAACTTGCACATGACTCCTACAGCTACAAACAAGGAAAACAGGAACGGAGAGAGGGATCTTCAACTTAAATGCAGATGATAAATTTTTACCTGCCTTTTCTCCCAATAAAAATGGTACTGGGGGGAATAGGTGGTGGTTGCAGTGTTGACCTATGTTTGGGTAGATTTATATCAGATTATGCCACAAGTATATTTTTTCATTCAGGCTTTCAAGCATAATACCGTATTTTTCGCCGTATAAGACGCACCAGCACATAAGACGCACCCAGTTTTTAGGGC
>CM070032.1:51128820-51162147 GCA_036250615.1 Ptychadena robeensis | reverse complement strand
ACCGGCGGCCGAGTGGCCGCGGGGATTGCGCATTTGGCGTATAAGACGCACGCACTTTTTTGCCCCCAATTTTGGGGGTGAAAATGTGCGTCTTATATGCCGAAAAATATGGTATTTTGTTAAATTTTGTTCAAAGCACAAGCAGGGCAGAAAACACTTACCTTTATTACTATATTGCACACAATCATAACACAGTGTTCTCCCCAGAATTTTTTTTCAGGCGGCGCCTCCCCATTCTTCAGTAGCGCGCCGCAGCCACTGAAAGACTCCGGCCCGCGGCTCCGGTAGTGTGCCGCGGGCCGGAGTCTTTCAGTGGCTGTGGCGCGCTCCTGAAGAATGGGAGGCGCCGCCTGTCAGGCTGCTCGCCGCGGAGGACTTGTGTGCCGGGCGGGGACTAAAATCTCCCGGGCGGGCCGCCCGGCCAATCTGCTCTGGGGAGAACACTGATAACATTTGAAATCTTTAATGGAAAAACATAACATTATTGAAGCACACATAATGTACCCAATAAACAATTAGGTGTTCCATTTTGCTTAAAAGAAACAATTCTTTGTTCGTGACATGAATAGTGTAGTGTGCGATTTTCGAATATTTAGCTCGAATATCGCTATTTCGCGAATATATCATAATCGCGATTCATTGCAGTGAATGGGATCGCGATTATATAATCACAATGCGATTTTTTTTTAAACGGAAATGACGGATATTCTCCCAGTCGAATATCCGAGCTCCATTGACTTGCATGCATTGCGCATATTTGATCGCAATTGCGATTTGTAGATTGCAATTCATGTCGTAAGTGTGGATATTCGAGATTACGAATATGGAATCCAATATTATGGCGGATATTCACAAAATTACGTGAATTTGAATATTGCCTAGTCGCTCATCACTAGACATGAATACATGGCAATGATTTTAGAAAATACCAATTTATTTTCTTCATGATGCTTTTTTTGTGGTGGAAAATCCTTTTTACAGTAATTATCATAGTGTTGGTGGGAGAGTTGTAATGCTGTAGTCACATGCTCAGATCTTTCCAATGTAAGAAAAGAAACCGCTGAGAAGTGAGTTAATCATATATAATACAACATGATATTTTCATTGCATTTCATAAACAAGCGATAAAGATGTGGGACGATAACTGAAGCAAAACTCAGGTTTACTTACAATGCAATAAGATGTCTTCCTGTGGTGCTGATCATCGCTAAGCTTGTTGTTGCGCTGTAAGACTATGTATATGATAAATAATATTAAAAATACTATAAAATACTTTTTCTGGAATTCCATGTACACCTTTAGACTTGAGCCCTAAACAATGCAAATGTTGTTTTGTTCTCTTCCAAACTTCAAAAAACAAAAAAATGCGTTTCTTCTGTTTGTTTTGTAAGTGATATAGAGTATTATTTACTTTCTTTAAAGAAAATGACCCTCTTTGTACTTTTTATAGTTAAAGACCGCAAGAGCAGAACTGCAGCTAGAGTGTGAACGGAGCATTCAAGAGAAGCAAGACTCGATCAGGAGAGTACGGGAAGATTGTCTTCATCAAATAGAACTGGAGAGGTTAAAGACTAAACAGCAGGAGGCAGACAAAGTCAGACTGGAACAGCAGGTAAATGAGGTCCAGCGTTTCCACCTCGCTGAGTATCATCTGTAGGTGCTGTGGATGTTAAATCAATATGTAATTGTTTCATTTTGTTTGAATGCTCATTAGTGGGGTTTGATTTGATGCTTCTTGGAAAAAATATATATTTGGGTAACTCTGTTTTTGGCGCGCCCTAGTCCTCAGTCAAAAACCTTGCCAGCTCTAAGATGGGGTACATTCAATAATAGATAATAGTTTTAAACCAACACTATGGCTGCACTGTCCAATCTGTTCATCCATGGATAGATGATCCATCTGCAGATATCTGTATGTGAGCCGCAGCTTCCGCTATCTCACATACACCTGTGGATCGTCCGTGCTTATGTTTATGAGCTGGCTGAAGCTCATCATCTGCAGACAGACCATCGCATGCAAAGGTAGTGTATTCGCATACACAGCTCTGGCAGCTTCCCCGTCTCGACTGATTCAGTGCTTAGCCATGGGGAGAATGCATAGGCGTGGCCACCCATGGCCATGCATTGCCAATATAAGACGTTCAGATTTTCCCTCCTGATTTTTAGGAAATAAATTGTGTCTTCCAGTGCAAAAAATAAGTTCCTTAGCACATAATTTTCCAGTAAATTAGCCATTACTGCTACTGCACAGGAATGCCTCATGCGCTTGTCTAACAGACCTGTCATGAGTAGTTATGCAAATGCCCCTTGAGCGCCTACACAAGTTTTCAGTCACTCGCAGACAGGAGCACCCGGTTGTTTTTTCCGAGTTGATGCTGATTGACAGTAGCCCAGGAAATGACTGGCAAAATCTAGCTTAAGTCTCTGGGCTCTCAGCAATGCCTCTTCTCCAAGTGAATTCCTTTACACAGCATGATCCAGCCCTGCACACTCTGCTTGGACATGCTTCTTTTAACTCTATATACAACACACTTTTTACATGCAAAATCCAGGGGAGGGGGGTTTGGGATCTGTGGCTTCGAGGCCATAGACCTGAATGGGCGTAGTTAAGGGCGTGTGTCATTTTTATTAACTCTCTATGGGTTCTATCAGGCTGGGTGGGGCAAGATGTCCTGTCCCACCCCCCACTTTCTGCCTGCAGGTGCCATGCTGCGATTCTAATTACGGGAGATCACTGGGTGCGATCTCCTGGGGTCTGTGGCATGCTGAAGCTGCTTGTGACTATTGAAACAGAAGGTTTAGCAGAACATGCAGACAACTAGCATCTTTAGGAGAGGCCTTTGTTTTTTCTTATGAGAGGTAGCTCTTAAGTTAAAGATATTTAAAGTTTTAGCAGCAATGGACATTTCTCATAACAAAGACAATTTGTTCTTTTTAGTCTTCTATTCCACTGGAGCCCAATTGCCTAATGTTCATCTGGTAGCATGCCAAATAATGGCCTAGTCAATTGTACAGCTTCTATGAGCTGCATTTTAGGAGGAAATCTTACAACTCCGGTGCAATAAAACAGCAGTAACTAAACTGTCAGATAGAACAGAATTTAGTGAAGGACTGTTTCTGCATTTTATCTAGTGTCTGTGTTTTTCTATGTCACTGGGGAATAAATAACTTTTCACAGTTCTTTCCTAAAAGCAGCTTTTTTCAGGTTGCCTTTCCTTCTCTGTATTCTGTTTTAGTGAGAGGAGCTGTAATTTATTGTGGTTCCTTTATTTTGATATCTGTTTAATGTCTATAGGTTGAAGGACTAGGTACCGACACGCTCTGCATCCTTGGTTTGCTTATTTAAGTAGCTCATTTTAATGGATTTATATCAATGTCTTCCTTTTTCCGCTTTTTAGCTTCAAGAAGCAGAACATAAGTTAAAATTACTGGACAAGGAGTTTCATCTGTACAAAGAGCAACAAAGCAGCAAACCAGAAATCCGATTGCAGTCGGAAATCAATCTTCTCACACTAGAAAAGGTAATATTGACTCGCTGGTCTCAAGAATGAAACCTTTTTCTGCATATTCTCCTTTTTAAAATCATACGTTTGTAGGAGACCATGCAGGTGTACACTGGTGGGTTCAAAATACAAATCACCATCTACAGGCACCTCTTTAATGGGTTGCATAATACATTTGTAGCCATGGCTTACCATTCAGGTCAAGACAAAGTGTCCAAGCCAGCTTTTTCACACACACTGTTGCAACGCTAGTCACGTTGTCAAGTCCCCTTTACAAGCCTACGGAGCTACTTTTTCCCCATTGAAATCCAATAATTAGCAAAGCACTTAACAGCAGTTAATTAACCCCTTGGAAGACTGACAGCCTTTGAGAACAAATCTGCGTACTTGCACAGCTCAGAGATATGAAAATATTTTTATGCCCTTTATTTGTACTTATGGCTAACTAGGAGTAAATATGGAGTTAAATGATAACTCAGTTTGTTAGGTTAAAAACTCCCTGGTGTTGCAGGTAATTCTGTTTTTCTTTCTTTGTTTAAATCAATATGGAAATTAAAAGCAGCTAATGTAGTCTTTACAAATTTACTGACTGCTGTAGACCCCCTGACAAGAAACATGATTCAGCTGTAACATTATGTATAATACAAGTAATTGCCTTTAGCCTCCCATAGACACTTAGATCTGCATGTGATGGAGTCCTTAACGGTGGATCATTCAAAGATTGAAGAGCACACCACTAATGGTAAACGATTTCACTCTTCTCTGAGCCCCAGATCTTTTGCCAGTTAAAAGAGAGGATTGACTCCTCTGTATTCCAAGTAGCTGGCAGATAGGAAGGAAGATTAGGCCAAAATGGTCGATCGTACAGGCAGGTGTCCACTAATGTAGTTTGTTTGAACAATCGTTCGAATAAAATGGACATGTTTGATCAGCGAACGAACAATCTTTTATTGGATTTTGGACGGTTGATCGCTAAAGGTGGGCAGGCTTCAATTTGAAAATCAATATGTCTATGGCTGGCTTTAGGATGGCTTGGAATTTAGATCTAACTCCAGACATTAAAGATCCAAATTAATTCAGCCTTTCATTTATGCATCGATTAAAACACTTGTAAATGGAAGTACTTAAACTTGCATCATGCTGTCTGTATACAGCAGAGCTCAGACATGTAGGAACAGAGGAGGATGGGTTATGTATTTGACTCTCATACAAAAGTCAAATTTTCTACCAATTGGCTTTGCAGACCAGCAGGAAATACATATATGATGTTTACATTTAACGTTACATTTAATTTTATAATTAGATTAGTGGTACATTTTATACATTTGCCACTTTAGTCAGTACATGTTTTCAATCACTGAGTCTACATGTATTAAGAGTTGGCGACACTACTCCAGACAGTGGGCTGCTCTGCTCATTGTAGGACATGTCTGAAGGTAGAACACGGCTTCACCCTGATAACCTCCCTGGGTGATGAACGGATTCATTCCCAAAGAGTCTGAGTTTTTTTTATTGTTTCCTGAATGGACATTCACCCATGTTTTTTTTTTCCTCTTAAATTATTCTAACAGTAATTGCAGTCAGAATGGAAATTGTATGTAGTTTCATGATCGCTCCCGTATTGTGCTAATTGGTTCTTTTTGAATCCCACACCAAGAAGTATGGCACATAGACTGCTGTAACTTTCCAGTGACCTCTCCAGCACACAACAGATCAGTCTTCTTCATGAGTTTATGTAGACAGCATATTTATACGATGTAGGTAATAGATCAGTGTGAGGCTATGTATGTGTAGGTCTGATTTACGTATATGCTGTACTTGTGCTATACCTCATGTTAAGTTTGTTCAGAGTAATGTGTAGGGTCAGGAAATGTTCACCCTCACAGCCATGTAATGCGCAGCCTAAGATGCATACATTCACTAGATTGGAGTCACCGAAGACGAGAGTTCATGATTGTCTGGGGAGACCCAGGAGTCTGTATGGAAGTCTTTCAGCTTCTTTCATATTTTATGCCGCTTGAGATAAGCGGCAGCAATGACAGCTGTTGTTTCCAAAAGAGAAGGATATGGGTCCTCCTGCTTGTCCTCCTCCATCCTTCCTCAAGAGAACAATATGCATATTGCTTGTGTTGTTCTTTGGTTGCTGTAAACCGTTACCAAAGATTTCTTCCAGCAACGGTAACTTCGTGTGTGTATGTATCTTTACGGGGGGCTTTTCTACAGGCAGACAGAGCAGTGAGCGTTTAGGTAATAGTGGTCCCATACTCATTATAGATTCTTGTATAACATTATATAGTTACATAATTGGGTAACTACACAATAAATATATGTACAAAGAGTTTTACCCGACATCCTAACTTCCTATTTAACTGTTTAAAGATCTTAACTTTTACACGTAAGGAGATTTTCCACTGTGTTTAGGGATGTGCCGATACCCCTGCGTTAATCTTATGCCCTGACGGGGATATTGGTGCATCCCATGACTTCCTGTCCCTCCTGTTCACATGGGGTTCAGCAGGTCGTCTGGAGGTTAACCCGATTCACGCCGTGAGAACAGGCAGAGCACCAACACCCCCGTCAAGGCATGCGATTAACGCAAGGGGTATCGGCGCATCCCTAAACGCAGTGGAAATATAGCTTAAAGGTGGGAACACATGGGTCGATTTTTTTTTCGTTCGACAAATTATAAAAGATAGATTTTTAATCGTTGGAGCGAAAATCTAAAACCGAACGAGATTTTGTTCGACCAACTTTTGAACAAAAAAGAACGATATCGAAAGCTGATCGGACATGTTGTTAAATTTTCATCTATCTTGTAAAAAACGAATGTAAATCGAACGTATTATCGTTTAATTCGATCATTTTTGTTCGATCTAATGATTTTAAATGTAGCCATTTCTTGTTCCAAAATCTAACTAAATTTTGTTCCCGTAAAACAAAAATACAGTGTGTACATTCGATATAGGCACAATCGATATTGGATCAAAAATCTGTTATGCTGATCGAATCTATTGTCCATTGTGCAAAAATCTATATGTGTATTCCTACCTTTAGGGTCCAGCAGATGTTTCCTGGTGGAATGCAAAGGCCAACCCAGTACCTTCCCTCCCATTCCAGAGTCCAGGTCCCTATAACCAAAAATTTAACAAAACTGCACAGTATTGCTGTCCAATACTGGACTCCTTCCAGAATACACCATCTGACCCTTTCAGTGCTGGATATGGTACATTTACACAGTAACATATAACCGGTCTGTCACAGGTATATGTGGATGCCGGTTATTGATGCCTATAGCTGTCCTTTTTTATACATTTAGTTTTGGTAGTTTTATGGATTTTTGGGAAAATTATACCAACTGGAAGAAGCTGCAGAAAAATAGACTATTGTTGATTACAAAAGCAGAGTAGATTTTAAACCTTTCACTGGAGATTGATAGATATAGTTGTCCCTCAAGACTTTAGTTGTTTTTATTGTTCTCTATTGTGAGAAATGCTTTGTATAAATGGTGTGCATGAGAAGACCGTTTCCTTATAATAAATGCATGATGTAACTGGACTTACATTGTTGCATCTTGTTGGGAATATAAAGGGCCAGAAATGATCAGGGTGGGACACAAACATGCACAATATCCCGAAACTGGGGGAGTTGATGGATGTTTTCAATTTATAGATAGTATGTTGTGTGCCTCCTGTTTTTTTCTGATCTCTCTCCACACAAATACCCTACACAGTGGGAATCTGGGGGAAGAGATCCATTCCCACCAACCAATGGATGACGTGTCCAAATATATACAGCTGGTGCTAATAGTTTTCTCACCATTTTCTCCATATATTGGCTGTGTTCCATTGTGTCATTACAATATGTGTCAGAATAAGTTAAACATATACACTTTAGAGGATGTCAGGGGTTCCTTAAACTTTCATAGATGCCTGTATTTATGTTCCTGACCTTGCACGCTGCACTCTTAATTGTGAAAAAAGTGATTGTGGCTTGGCTGACTGAAAGACAATAGCATACATAGATCTGTCTACACCTCTGAGAAACCATAACCCAAACCTAGGTTCTTAAACTTTTAGTACCAGTAAAACTCCAAAAGCAGACAATGTCATTTTCAAGAAATGGGCATTTCTATGAAATGATCTTCCTGAAAAAAGGTCTGTGACTGTACACCGCTGTATAAGAGACTTGTACTCCAAACCACAATCTCCCCCTGAAACATGCAAAATACATATTCGCTCAGGAGAAAGAGCTGTGCAAGCCCGTCTCCCCACTGCACACTCTGCTTTGTGAGTGTCTAACTAGCAGCAGTGCCTCACCTCCCAAGTAAAGAGCCCAGAATTAAGGCCCCCATACACGTCCAGATTTTTCATCCACTCAACTTAATTCAATCAATTTTTTTGTTGATTTAAATCTATGGCAGCCCACATGGTTAGATCAACCTAAAACAATTAGAAAAATGAGAAATTATTGGACATGCTGGTAAGTTTTAATTGGTTGTATTGAAATTGATTATACTTTCAGTCGATCCCAAAAAAGTTGATCAAATATCTGTTACTACAGTTGGCAAACATACAATCAATCACAGATTTCCCTGACCCCCAAAATTATCTTTTTAAGTTAATTGAACAGAAAATCTAGACATGTATGGGGGGGCTTTAGTCTCCAAGTCTCCAGGCTGTCAACAGTGCTTCTTCTCTGATCAATCATTCTGTATACCCCACCCCATGCTTCAATATGCCTAGCAGTCACAGCAGGTAATATATTCACTGCACTTGCAATTCCCTATGCACATACTAATGTACTGTTTATTAAGTATGTGCATATGGAATTCCAAATGTAGGTTATTCTTTCTGTTTTTGTAGTCACTGCCTTGGGACTGGATGCCATATGGTGATATTTACAAACGCAAGGGCATCCAGTAAATGTGTAGTGACTGTGGGAACAGCAGGTTATATATTAATTGCACCTACAATTCCATTTGCACATTCATTAGTATGCACATGTTGATATTTACTGCTGAGATCCAGGAATCTTTCAGGATTTTTTTTTTTTTTTTTTTTTTTTATTTATTTCCTCCTCAAACAAATAGATATGTCCTATGGTCCAGTGTGTCATATTATGCACGAAAAACAATAACTTTTTTTAAATTATAATAATTTGGCTAAACTTCATATATAAGATTATTTCTAGTGAAATGGTGGCTTGATTGGTAAATTATCCATTTGTTTGTTTTCCTTACTGACTATGATATTGTTATAGTTCTTGAACACCTTACTAAAAAGGAATTAATGTCTTTCTTGTCTGGCTTCTTAATTATGCAAATCCCACATACACAAACGGTCCAAAAATAATATAACTTGAATAGTAATGCTGTGTGTGTGTCCTGTGTTCTAAATGAAAATAGCTGAATATTTTCTACATTTTCATTTAAAATAAAAATAAAGTAGTTAAAGTCTGATGTTTACATGCAGTTTAAATTAACAATTTAAAACTCTAAATTTATAACCCCTTCCAAGACTTGGAAGATTGGCATATCCTTAAGAATCTAGTTTGCGCAGGGCAAAAGTATTTTTTCACAGGCAGATTTGTAAAAAATAAACTGACTATATACTGTATATACTTATTTATGTGTGTATATCTATATCTATATATATACTGTATATACTTGAATATATCTGGGTGTTTGCTGGTCTACCTGCAGGGACCGGCAGCCTCTGTGGATGGTCGGATGTGTATTCGTCATTCTGTCTACGGCATTCTCAAGCTCAGCTGGTAAAATGTAAAACAGCAGCACCATCTTGTAGACATATTGTTAATTTTATCTGGACATGGTGGAATATCAATTAGAAAACTCCACTTTCTGACTTTGCATTTCCCACCCTCGACTTATAAGGTAGCCATAGATGAGGAGATTCTCCCTCGATGGATAAGGGATCAACTGCTGAGTGATGACGTCATCACCCTTTGTGTGCCATCCCCATTCAAAGTAATGGGATCGGCCAGGAATTTACCGGCATGTCGGATCACCATGCGATCCGACATTTAGGAGATTCCTGGTAGATCTCAGCAGGTGGGCCCACACGATTTTCAGCCTGGCGATTGGCGGGAACGTGCACATGTATGGCTACCTTTTCTCCAGTCAATAGGTTTTTCCATTGTTTGTAGATAAAATTAGGTACCTCGGCTTATATTAGAGTCAACTTATACTTGAGTACATACGGTAACTATTGTAGTGGTCGCAAGTTTACAAAAACATGGATAACAAGTAAGTTGTTGTAATTTCAAACTTCATGGCAGAAAAATTCTACTCCAAGTTTTATTAGCCAAGGCTGATTTGTTTATTAATGTTCAGCTTTAATGAAAGGGGGTCATGTACCCCAACTATTACTTCAAAAATTTTAGTTTAAATTACTTATTAAACAGTTACTTTGTGTGTATACTTTCCCGTATGTTTGAAGGAAAAATCTCTGATGGACATTTCATATCGGGGACATCAAGTACTAAATAAATGTAAACCCATAATCCTTATAAATCGTCTATAAGAGTGATGAGATCACATGGTCCCAATCTGATTGGTAGAAGGCAGTTATAGTTGCAGTTATAAAAAAAACGGTGTAAGAGTAGTAGACCCCAGAAAAAGGCTACAGAAGGATGTTCTTAAATAGCGATGGTTTATTTTTTATTTCAAATCTTTCAAGGTTTTCTGGTTTGCTGTGTTTGTATGCAATGAAAACACTGACAAATTTTGGCTTGATCTAAGGCTGATTTTGTCAAATGAGTTAATCCATCATTTAACAGCTTTCAATATAAACATGATGTTAAGTTTTTATAATGAAACCAGTGACTAGACTGTTTTTATTTTGGTTAAGCATACAAACATAGCCATTCATTTTCCCTGTTGTGTATTGATATTAACTAGTCGACACAGCAGAGGCTTCATTTCTGAGAGGAGTTAAATATATAATTTATTTATTTTGGCCTCTGTCTCTTATTTGAAAATACATGTTAAAGGAGGGCTGACATTTAGTGTTTCTTTAAACTTGCTATCTTTCTATTAAAATAAAGAGTAAAAGTTTGTCTGCTAAGTGTTTTGGCCAAATTGTTTCTCTGTTTGAGACTGAGAAAGTACATTCCTAAAACAAGGCCAGTTTGGCCTGATTTCAGTTATAACAGATCTGCAATGGCAAGTCAAAATAAGCATTATGATTCAGTCTTGTCCATATTTCTCCCGGCTTAAGCGGCTACAAAATATATAGGCGACCCAGTCAGCTATCAGCTTGGAATGTCCAGTACAATATGAGGTTCATTTCATTCCATAAAAGCTTTGATGAAGTGTCTGCTAGTTTTTAGTCGAGCCTCCTCGAACAGCTTGGACACATGAGTAATGACAGTATGGGACAGTTCTTGGCATGGTTAGGACTTCAGCACATTTATGAAATGTCAGGCAACATGCTGTCACTTAGCCATACATTGATGCTCCTATGAATATCTTCAGTGTCTTCATTCAGATGTCCATTTGGCAACATCACGAGGTTGATGTAAATGCTTTAGTTCTTCGGCAATCTCAGAATATCACATATTGTATAAATAATTTTTGTATGGAAACATTAAAATTTAGATAGCTATGTCATCAAGCGTTAGGCATATCAGATTACAATATAAACTAGAGTATAAGCCGAGTTTTTCAGCCCCAAAAATTAGCTAAAAAAGCACCCCTTTGCTTATACTCGAGTCAGAGTCAGGGTGCCACTTACCTGTCTGGGTGTTTGCTGGTCACGAGTTTGCAGGTGCTGGGAAAATATCTCCGAACACCGGCAGCCTCTGTGAATTCTTCATGTGTTTCTGACATAGGCTGGTGAAATGTAAACAAACTGCACCTCAACTCAATCTAGTGGACGGTTTGTTAATTTTTACTGTAGACGCACTTATGATTCAAACATGAAAATACATTTCCATTCCATGTATTGTTCCCAATCATATATTTTTGAATGGAAACTTATTTTCATGTTTGAATCATAAGTGCCTTGAAAACCCATCCTGTAATAACAATAAACCTGTCTTCTCTTAACTTTATTGAGGTTGTGGCACTAAGATTCACCTGTTTGATTCATTCCTAGGGGGGGGGGGGGGGGGGGGTGCTTTCTCTATATTTTTCTCATTTAGAAAACTCTAGCCTTTTGAATTTCCACCCTCGGCTTATACTTGAGTCAATATTATTTCCCCGGTTTTGTAGATAAAGTAAGGTACCTTAGCCCTTATTTGGGTCGGCTTATACTTGAGTATATGATAGTTTGTTGGTTTTTTGCCTTTATAATGTGCACTAAACTATTAGGTTTTAAACACCAGGTCAATATCAAATTGGATAGCACAGAGGAGGTTAGGACCATCTGCAGGTCGCTCCATTTCTTTCTCACAAAATTTGTCAAACCAAGTTTTTATGGTTCTGGCTTTGTCATCATCTCCCAGTGTGCCTTTACTGGTATTACCCTTGTCCATCCATGTACCCCATCGGTACGAATGAATCAAATTTGCTGTTGTGTTTTATGTACCTAATAATACTCAAAAAGGGGACAAGCTACTATTTATTCATTTTGAGTTACCGTGTGGTCCCTTCTATTGTGATATCTGTTAAACTATGACACGGCTTGCACACTTTTATATGCACATTTAATTTATATTTTGTAATATTTATAGGTTGAACTAGAAAGGAAATTGGAATCTGCAATAAAGTCTAAACTTCACTACAAGCAGCAATGGGGAAGAGCCTTAAAGGAGCTAGCGAGGATAAAACAGGTGAGTGAAATAGCTCTATATTTATAAAAAAAATTAGCGTGTTCCTTCATAAGCCCCCCCCCCCCCCCCAATGGTTTTAGAATCACTGCCCTAATGAGCACTGCTGGTCTCAATCGAGGGACTTTGTTTTTAGAAAGAAGTGGGGGGAAAAAGAAGAGAGATAAATTTGTACATCTAAGGATTTGTAAGGTGCAATATGTTTCACTTTTATGGTTTCCTCCATATGCCATTTTATCCAGACTAAAGAGACACAATTTCTAACTTGTATTTATAGCTTCTATATGGGCAGGCATGTCCAAATCCGGCCCAGGGGGGCCAAATGCGGCATTTGAACAGGTTTGCACCAGCAGACTCATTTTTATGCCATAGCTAGGGAATTGTCAGGACTTAGGTAAAATGCATTTATTGATGATGGTTCAAAGAATGTCATGCTAAATGGTTGTCCCCCACACATTCCATAACACCAAACCTCTTTGGTTCTCTTTACAAAAAGTTTTGTCACCCCTGATATAGGGATGGTACATAAGCTAGTATACAGATAAGCCAGTAATGGCTCACAGTATGCTCCCTTTTCCTCAAAGCATTGCAATTCCAGTTGTAGACTCATTTTGTACTTTTGTTGGCTTTTCAGAAATGTTGTTATTATGCCGTTTAGTGTAGAAAAGATGTAACTGTATGGTACATACATAGCTTTCACTGATGTCTTCCAGTTTGTAAAAACAATACAAGAAATTATTACCGCTCTTGGACAGCATGTTAACTAGCCATTTGTTTCCCCTAAGTACTGTCCACATTCTCGCACATAGAACAAATTAGATGTAAGAATGTCGGTCTTATTGTTACTAAATGTTAACGATGAAACCCAACTGGTAGGAGCTTTATAGGCTCGCCTCACTAGCGGAGTGCCCTCTGCCAACAGAGAATGAGTAATGATTTCCATTACCAAGTTGTGCCTCTGCTCAGTCTGTTTCGTGAATTATTGTAAGAGTTAGACTTAAGAGTAAACATTTGGAAAAGCTGCCTGCTTTGTGATTTGAAAGATCCCGTTCTGCGTTCGTTCATTAAAAAAATAATAAATCTTGAGTTATTACTGCCACTTGAAAAGTTCGTATAATGTTCAACAAAGCCAGACTGCAGATTTTTCCCCTTCAGCTGGAGTTTGTGTTATGTATGGGTTTAACTTTAATCTCGGCTGAAAGTGTAAAAGGCTGTTAATTAAACATGGGGGTGGGGGGTGTCAAATGTAACTAGCTGTGGAATAAATTTGGATTTGATTAGGTGGTGTCTGTATCTTCTGTGTGTCTAACCATAGTCACTATGCAGTTGCATTCTAGATTTGTTTCCTTAAAACTTCAGTGGAAGTTTGTTTTATGGTATTTCTTTTACTAAATAGAGTTTTTTTTTATTTCACAATGCCAATTTTTCACTTAATTGTTGGTGGTCTGTTACAAACTATGGGACTACGGAGTTCTTATGAAATAATGTACCATAATGCAATACTGATAAACCAAAGTTTAGCCCTAAGAATTTGATTAACATATTTCCTATTCATTCATTCATTCATTCATTCATTCTGTTGAGAAATAAAAGCAGGATTTGGTAACTTAATAGTTTAGGTTGGGGGAGGGGGGAACTAACCCTAGGGGCAGCCAGGCCCTGTGGACTAAAGGTGGGGTGTATTCAGATCTCGTTCCAGTCGAGGGATTTAACAAAACAGCTTTATTTGTAAATCTTAACAAAGACAGTTATAAAACAAATGCAAGGGATGTTGAGGTATTCCACAATAGATTATTCACACAATACAGTATGTAGAAATAAAGAATGAACTCTACCATACATACAAACAGTATAGTTTAAAATGTCCAGTATCATTGTGGTCCAGAGAAGAGGTCGAAACCGTCAAACCAAAGCGTTTCCAAGCGTGTATATCATACAATATGATTTATCACAATTTCACATTAACGAGTTCCCAATTTCCTACTGCTGCATTATCCCGTCTGGTTGTATACATTTACATCATATATTGTTATCTATTACCCTCATGGGATATTATCTATACCTCCCCCTGCAGATTGGTTCTGTAACCGTTCTTCAGTTATGATATTATTTCTGTTATTTTGTTCATTTCCCTCATAGTCCCGTCAGGGATTGTAAACATTTAGCATCTTAAAGCGGACCTACCACCAGGAATCTATGTTTTCATTAATGGCACTAGAAGTGCCAACAATAGGGAGGAATGCAGTGAAAAACCCCAAAAACGTACTTGTAATGAGCAATTTAGTAATATAATCAGGCATTCCTGTTCACTTCCTGGTTAATGGAGAAAGCAGGACCCGGCAGAACGTCACAGCAGCACGTGATTTTTCAGTGTAAATCCAACACATGGTGGTGCAATATCGCGGGTGGCCACTGGGGGCGTTCAGTGATATTCTATGGCAAAGCAGCTCACTGAAAAATCACGTGTTGTGACGTGCTGCCGGGTCCTGCTTTCTCCATTAACCAGGAAGTGAACAGGAATGCCTGATTATATTACTAAATTGCTCATTACAGGTACATTTTTAGGGGTTTTCACTGCATTCCTCCCTATTATTGGCACTTCAGGTGCCATTCATGAAAACATAGATTCCTGGTGGTAGGTCCGCTTTAAGTATTAAAGTTGGCTTACCGGTATTCAAGGTCATTCATCGCTGCAGGTGGTGAGGCTGTGCCAGATCAGTGTCCCCACTAGTCTCCTGTCCTCTGCTGTGGATTTGTACCTGACAATTAATGAGTGCCTGGTGTGTGCCACCATTGGAAAGCACTTCCGTGGGAAGGGAGCGATTAATTTGTTTCAATCATAGATGGGTCTAACCTTCACCATATTGATTGGTTTAAGTAGTCACCGTCTCTCAGGTAAAGTATTAAATTTGTGCTAATGTTATCCCATCACCAGGCTTGTGACGTTGCCCTCTCCCAGGATCTCACCCACCTTTTTCCCTCGGGAACTGCCTTCCTATGTGGTCAGTTATGTAAGTCCATCCATGCGAATCTTGTTCAATCGTCAAGTCCTAGATGAGGTGGGTATAACCAATTTGTCACCCCGTTTTACCTTCTAGTGAATAGTCATGCTGGCAAAAATGGATCTGGTCGGTACCTTAGTTTGTAGTAACAGTCGTGGTGGAGGGCAGTCCTCTGGTCCGTCAGTGCTGCGATAGTCCTGGGAGAGTTTCCTTCATAGCTGGTACGTCCTCTATGTCTGCCAATGTGTCCTTTAAAGTTAGTGGTCTGTCCAGTCATTATATATTGTCCGTTTTCCCGCCACGCTGACCCGTGCACCGGCCCCGCCCCCATCTGGCGCATCGGGTATTGCTACCCATTTTACACCGGGGCGGCGTCACCCGTATGCGTGTCAGTCCTTGTGCGGGCGCAATGTGTCTCATTGAGACGCATTTCCGCCCTCTAGACACTATCACTTCCTGCACGATGTACGCTGGCCAGGGGTGGCGTGTTGACGTCCCACGTTGCCAAGGCGACGTGGAGGTGTCTATGATCCGTCCAGTCATATTCCGGCATCCCTATAGCACCTTGGTAACTTAATGACTATTTACCATGAAATTACACAAAGTGGAAACAAGTTAAGTTGCAGCCAATGAACAGTGGTTCTGGAGATTCACATCTTGATGCAATGTTAGAATGTCACTCTTTATATGCCTAAAGAAATGATTTAGGGGATCCAATATGTACTATATTCCATGTCTCCTATTACATGGTGCCCCTGTAAAAGAAGATACTTTCCGGGGTGATCAGATGTGTCCATCCATATGATTGATTTGCCATGCTTAAAGCGGACATACCACCTACCACCCTGTCAGCCGATACTGCCGAGATCCTTAATTGTAAAAAAATGTTTTAAAAAAATTAAAAAAAATTCTGACAGCAGGAGGGGCGCTCACCTCCCATTGCCTTACGTAGCGCCTAGGCAGCCAAAGTGCCTGGGACATCTCTAATCAGCAGCTAATTCCCCCTCCACACACTGCCCCCCCTCCCCCCCACACACACAGAGGTGAGGGAGGGGTCAGTAAGGGCCGAAGTAGCTGCACGCCCACCCCCCCCCCCCCCCCCCCCATACACCTTTAGATCTTTACATGCAATTTCCTTTAGATCTACCAAAAACAACTATGTAGTATAGTGGCCTCCCTGATAGAATACATAAATACATCTTGTTTGAAGGGTTTAGAAAGGTCCTCCTATTACATGGTTTTGGTAAAACAAAAGTTGATTGTATAGAAATTGTATGGAAAGATTGTAAGGTGTATGGGGGGCTTAACTACTTCTTTCCATCTGCGGCCCCTTTTTATGAACACCCATTGTTCTGTTGCACCGCACATAAGCCATAGGCTGGTTGGGGGCAGTCCCGCCAATATGACCACAGTTTATAAATCCCTTAATAAGTACAGTTACAAGATAGTTGTAGAGCAATTTCTTGGGCATCTAGGCAGCACAGAAAACCCCTGGACACCACCCACCACACTGTTTTGGTATCAAAAAGGGGTTCAAGATTTTGATCATGGCTTTACACTGAAACTAGCTGTGATATGCAAAAGGTTATTGGTTGAAGACCATCATTGTAGTTTAAGGGCCATTTCACACTATATGCGATGCGGTGCGTTTTTTTTACCGCACGCGTTTTTACATAGCCAAGGTTACCATTCACACTGTATGCGTTGCGTTTTTAAAAACGCAGCGTTTCCGCATGCAGGTTTCATAAATGCACTGCTGTATGCATTTTTGACTTATTTTTCCTGCATTTTTCATTCATTTGGTCAAAAACGCAAACGCATAATGCAAACGCATATGTAATGTCAAAAACGCATGTGTTTTTGCATATATGCGGAAACGCGTGCCTATAAAAAAGGCATGCCTTTAAAAAATGCATATAGTGTGAAATGGCCCTCAGGGTTTTTTAATGCAGGCAAATGAATTTAATAATAATCTAGAAGTTCATTCTAAAGTAATATTAAGGAACTAATGAGCTTGGTACTTTTTTGAGATACAACTCTCTCCAGCAGAGAGGATAACTTCAGAAAAAGTTGAACATTTCACAGGCTTAGCATGACTAAAAGTAACATTTTATGAAATATTGTTGACAGTGTGCAGAGCAAGACAACTGCGTGGTTTGGGATATAGAACAGGGGAGCATAAATGTTAATTATCTTGTGCTGTCTGGCCAGTGCCTATCTCTCTTCCTTATTTTTGTAAGGGCAAGTAGAAGAAGCAAGTCCAGGTCATTTGTCGTGTAATCAGACAACAAGCTCTTTTGCTGCGTTTGCTCAGCACAGATTTTTCTGTCTGACATCTGGACTGTGCCGCTCCTGTCCCGTGCTTATCCACTCACAATAATTAATTTGATTCATTATTAAGTCATTTAGCCAAACATGGGAAGCAGGGCTTTGTTTAGAAATCTATTAGACGGGGATGTTGGGTTAGGTTGAAAACTGTGTCTTGAAACCATCCAGGCCCTCCTACTGGCTTGTCAGATCTGGGTTATTTTCAGAAAACTTGACTTGAGTTTCTTTAGCGAACCTAGAATTATTTTCCCACAGACCTGACTTGGTATGTACGAGTGGGAGAGTGAGCAGTGGCCACTATTTAGTGATTGTTTAGTCTACTGTATGTGTGTTTACCCCTCTTCTCAGGATTTATAGGCAGCCATAGCAAAATAAAGATTGCGCTTGCTTGATTGAGGAGCCGCTTGTCCTTTACACTCACTCAGCTGGCATGTCTGACTTGTGGATTTAACTTCTTTCATTCTGGTAGGAGAGGCAGACAGACAGATCTTTGCTGACACCTGCAGCAAGAAAATGTTTACATGGATTTAAAGTGAAACTCAGGATGAAAAATACTGTACGTTAGGAGGATTTCGCTTTAGATCCTAATATAGTCCATTGGAATGTGTTTGGCCAGTGTCTGCCTCTATGATCATCAGAGTCCCAGCTTACATTAGCATACAATTAAGGCCTAACTAAAGGGATTTATATACAGCGTGTCCGGTAAGTATTCACAGCGCATCACTTTTTTTCCACATTTTGTTATGTTACAGTCTTATTCCAAAATGCATTATATACATTTTTCCCTAAAAAATTCTACATGCAACACCCCATAATGACAAAGTGAAAAAAGTTTACTTTCAATTTTTCTTTTTAATAAATTTGGAAAAACCTTAAGAAAAAACATGTACATAAGTATTCACAGCCTTTTGCAATGAAGCTCAACATTAAGCTCAGGTGCATCCTGTTCCCCCTGATCACCCTTTAGATGTTTCTGCAGCTTAATAGTAGTCCACCTGTAATAAATGCAGTTTATTGGAAAGACACACACCTGTTTATAGAAGGTCCCACAGTTGGTAGTTCATGTCAGAGCACAAACCAAGCATGAAGTCAAAGGAATTGTCTGTAGACCTCCAGGACAGGATTGTCTCAAGGCACAAATCTGGGGAAGGTTACAGAAAACTTCTGCTGCTTTGAAGGTCCCAAATGAGCACCATCATCTGTGCGTCGAAGAAGTTCAAACCACCTAGACTCTTAAAGAGCTGGCAGGCCATCTAACGTAAGGGATCGAGAGGTTGTCAGGGAGAGGACCAAAAACCCAATGATCACTCTGTCAGAGGTCCCCTGGTGGATTGCTGCAGAGATGGTTGTCTCTCTGGAAGGTTCTGGTCTCTCCACAATCAGGCCTGTATGGTACAGTGGCCAGACAGGAACCACTTCTTAGTAAAAACACACATGGTAGCCCACCTGAAGTTTGCCAAAAGGCACCTGAAGAACCCTCAGATCATGAGAAACCTAATTCTCTGGTCTGATGAGACAAATATTGAACTCTCTGGTGTGAATTCCAGGTGTCCCATTTGGAGCAAAACAGGCATTGTTTATCACTAGGCCAATAGAATCCCCACAGTGAAGCATGGTGGTGGTAGCATCATGCTGTAGGGGTATTTTTCAGCAGCAGGAACTGGGAGACTAGTTAGGATAAATGGAAAGATGACATCAGCAATGTACAGAGACATCCCGGATGAAAAACTGCTCCAGAGTGTTCTTGGACTGACTCAGCACACACAGCCCAGGTTTTAAACAAATGGCTTCAGGACGACTGTGAATGTCCTTGAGTGTCCCAGCCAGAGCTCAGACTTAAATCTGATTGAACATCTCTGGAGAGATTTAAAAATGGCTGCACTGGCCCTTCCCATCCAACCTAATGAAGCTTGAGAGGAGCTTCAATGAGGAAACTGTCCAACGATTGATGTGCCAAACTTGTGGCATCATATTCAAGAAGATTTGAGGCTGTGATTGCTGCTAAAGGTTCATCTACAAAGTATTAAGCAAATGCTGTGAATGCCTATGTATATGTGATTTCTCAGTTTTTATATTTTTAATAAAATTGCCAAAACCTCAAGTTTTTTCACGTTGTGAGTATTGAATCTTGTGTGTAGAATTCTGAGGAAAAAAAGTACTTAATCCATTTTAGGATGAGGCTGTAACATAACAAAAAGTGATGCACTGTACATATAAATATTGAGAGGAACATTGTACTGCAAATGTGAATTTCCTAGAATAGCTGTACCTGCTTTTCTGTTACAATAGTTGTATGAGGTGTGTTTATATAACTAATAGTGTTAGACCCAGCGCTCCCAATACTCAGCACTTGGTAACAGACTAAGCGCACATTCACACATTTCACAGTCCACCCTAATGATCCCCTGCCTGCATTTGTGGACCACCTGCACACATTTAGAAGGTATTTATCAAATATTGACAAACCCCTCCATTTTCTAGTTATGCGCAATTGCCCAAAAAGCAAAAGGCAGTACCTAATGTCTTATTGTCCAGGCTGTTGCACTTTTGATGCGTCCAGTTGCTGAAAATGCAACCATGTACATGTGCGCATCTCTTTGAAGTCTGCGTCCAGAATCATGTAGCAGTTACTCAGCTATATAGCCAGGAGCAGCCTTTTTAAATAACCAATTCACAGGGTCGTTAGAAAACACATAATTTGCTACTCGGAGAGGGTGGCATTCCTCATTACCCATTATGTAGGGTGGCTGTCAATATTTGACAAGCCCCCACACACAGTGGGCAACCTTCTTCCAACTGTCAGCCGCCCTGAAACGGACCATGTAAATTAAGCTTTAGGCTATTCCATGCCAAAACCATCATAAACAATAACATGTTGTTAGTCAAGAGCTACAATGAGATTAAAATGAAAAAAAAAGCCTTTAGTTGGCCATTTAAATTATTCAGTGAAACATGTTCAACCTCATTGCCAGGGATCCCTGTTTATCTTGCTTTTAGCTCTAATCAGACATTTGGGAAAACGATAAGCCAAATACACAAACAGGACGGTGAGAATGTTGTAAAGTTCGGACTGAACATACTTTTGCCATTGTTGAATTGCAGATTGAAAAAATGTATTTGTAATAATTATAAATCAGAACAGGTCTGCTGGTATGGACTGCGTCAGTATTTCACGGAAATAGTCTGTAATCCTCTTCATAAGGAAGAGCCTTTTCTTATTCTTCGTACTCCGTTTAGCTGCAAACAAACTTTAAATCTGAATATCTGCTTAGCTTCAATTTCTCACTCCGTGGAGTTGTATACATTAGAGGGATTAGTAGTGTTCATGGAAGCACACGTGTGTAATAAAAATATTTTTGGGAAAAGGAGGATTTAGGACGTATACATTTAAATTGTTTAGGAAATGGCTATATATCACATAGATTAGCTGAAATCGCTTGTTTGGGTCATTTGTTTCTTTGAACACATACACTGTAGTTTTCAGCCTTTCTTATTGCAGACAGACATGAATACCGTACAGTACTCGCTTAGGCTGAGAATTGTTTTCTATTAGTTTAGAGAGAACTGCTCCAGCAAAGTTTCCCATTGACCATAACGAGTGAAATAAGTTGGTTGATATGGTTTAGTCAAATAAGAACAAGGACAGAGGTGCACAACCTAGTACAACAAATGGTTAAATAATGTGGAATTGGATAAGATAAAACAAAATGAAACAAAACAACAGACAAGATACTCACATTAAAGATGTTTACAAGGATAGATCTCTCAGGGCCGTGTGCCTTCCAGGAAGACCTCACTTCCTGGTTGGGGATGAGATCACTTCCTTCTTACAGATGCTGGGGGGCGCAACAGGAACAATGGGACGCATTTCAAGCAGAGGCTCTTTTTCAACCATAGGGGTGGAGAGCTTTCTGGTCACTGACATCACTGTAGCTGTGTAATCACTGCTGAAGATTGTGCGCAACTATTTATTATCTTTCTTAGTTTGATATGGTTTGGGGACTACTTAATTTCTCTTTCATTTATTGTTTTTTATTTGTTAGTTGTTTAAGGACCATTTCTCACTATATGCGTTGTGGTGTGTTTTAAAGACACACATGTTTTTTACTGCACATGTTTTTACATAGACAACCAATGTTAGCATTCACACTGTATGCGTTGTGTTTTTAAAAACGCAGCATTTCCGCATGCGTTTTTAAAAACTCACTGCTGTATGCATTTTTTATAAATTTTTCCTGCATTTTTTATTAAGTCGTTCAAAAATGCTAATGCCAAACGGAAACGCATATATAGGCATGTGAAAAACGCATGCCTATAAAAAAAGGCATGCCTTTAAAAAAAACGCATATAGTGTGAATGGGCCCTAAAGGCCAAATACAAGATGGTGCACCCTCAATACATTTAATTTATTATATTTTTAGTACTTACTTTTTTTCAGTGGTCCAGACACATGGCATTATTTCACTTTCCCTACTCCTTTCTCCGGTGCTGATGGATTCTTTATGGTGCTGAGAAATATGCCATGTGATAACATAATTACATGTGAAGCCTATGTGGCTTGATGATGTCCCCAGAGAGCAGAACCTTGACACCCTGGGCTTTTATGAGCAGGTAACATATGAGGGACCATGTCAGGGATAGGGTGTATTAAAAAAGGGTAATTGATGAGGTTATCTCTCTGTTGATATGCTCTCTCCTTCTATTGGAATCCTACATTCGCTGCAGCATACCTAATTGGTTCTTTATACTTCTGTCCTGACTCTAAGCTTTCCTGTAGAGACAGAACTATGTAATAGGAGAATTCTTTTTTGAAAGAAACAAATTCATTTAAATTGACTTTAAGTCTAAATATTACGATTAAAAAGACTGTGTGAATTTATTCTACAATTGTTCATGCACTGTATTTTTGAGACTGTAAGAAGCACTTTTTCACCCCTAAAATCTGGGAGAAAAAGTACCTGCGGCCAAGTGGTCGCGCCTTGGCTTCCGATGTCAGATAAAAGATGCAGCCACAGCCAGATCCCTCATCTGTACTGTACTGTTTCTACCTGCTGATAGAAGCAGTACAGCAGAGACATACATGGAAGCTGGCAGCCAGCAGAAATTGGGTACTGCAGGGGATTTTTTTTTTTCCAACCGATTTCAACATTTAAAATTTGTTGTTTTTTTTCCTGGTTTCCCTGCTCTAAAAATATGAATAAAATGAGACTTCTTCACATGTACTGGAATGCTTTGCACAGACTGTATCAGTATGTGTTGATGAAGATTAGATGGCCTCCATTTCCCCATAAGTATTGGTGAACTCCATTGCCCTGCCTCTTCAGTGGGCGATTCAAGATATGGGGCTAGATGCCTTATGGTAATCCTTTTTCTATTCGAGAAACAGATTTTATTTTAAATCTTTTTATGTCTAGCTGGACCTCCAATTTAAATTTTTTTCAATTACATTTTTTTATATTTTTATTCTAACAAGTTAAGTATTTTTACATGTAAATACAAGTGTTTTTTTTTAATTCATTAGGAATCCTTCAACTTTTCTAAATTTGTTCAGTCCTTCAGTAAGTTTTCCGCTAGATGTCTGAACTTTCAACACTGCCAGCCGACTATCTAGCACCCATCCAGTGTTGAAAATGTGATGGAAGCAGAGAGCTCATGGCATCCTACAGCATGAGAGCTGCAGATAAAGCGGCGGTATCAGCGTGTCCCTGAGAGTGCGATAACACTTTATCTGGCTGCTATTCCACATATCCTGGGCTGTATGCTGAGGTTTGCTTTACTTACTGTAACATGAGTGGGGAAGTTGTTTCTGATGTAAAACATTGTGATAGTAAACAAGGATCTAATATTAGGCTGAGGATGGATTTCTGTCTCTTCTTTCCCAGCGCTGGCATTCTATTATATTTAGTGTGATTACCAATATAAAGGCGCACACTGGGAGGCATTTATATATATATATATATATAACACACACACACACCTAGGACTTTTAAAGTGGACCAACCACCTCCGGTTCTGCCTTTTTTATTATTTACAGATCAGAGGTCATTTGTAGAAGACCCAAGAAATCTTTCAAAATTCTGCATGCTCCACCTCCCCTGTGGCGTCAAGCTGCAGCGGCACCAAGGGAGCATGGGAAATTAGACATCACTTCTGACATCTCCTGTAGAGGGATGGAGCATAACTGGATTTAGTCCTATAGAGTTACAATGTCACATGGTAGACCCAAAGCTGCCCCATATCGACTGGGAAAAGTGGCTGTGTCTTATGGTCTGAATGCGCGAATTGTCGTGCCTTGGCTTCCTGCCAGCTCTTCCGGCATGGAGATTAGCCAGAGAGCTGGAGGAGCTGTCAATTGAGAGATGCCAGCCGGTGTCTGGCTCTCCCATCTG
This sequence comes from Ptychadena robeensis, assembly GCA_036250615.1. Taxonomy (NCBI): domain Eukaryota; kingdom Metazoa; phylum Chordata; class Amphibia; order Anura; family Ptychadenidae; genus Ptychadena; species Ptychadena robeensis. The sequence goes on along the minus strand of CM070032.1, from coordinate 51,138,135 downwards.
TGTAACTGTATGTATAACTGTATGTATAACTGTATGTATATGTGTAACTGTATGTATAACTGCCTATGCCAGCAGAGCTCAGAGCCCTGCTGACATAAGCAATAAAGAGAGGCATAGATGAACTGGCATCTGTTCCTCTCTCCCTCTGTGGACCCCATGGACACAGAAACAGCCAGCCGCAGAGGAGAGTAGTAGACGGTGTAGCTAGCCCCCCTCCTTCCGATCAGTGTGGAGAATGACATTGTGCTGAGAGTGTACTGCTGCTAGTGACATCTACTGGCTGATTTGAATATTGAATTCATTGCATTAACCCAATTGATGTGAAAACGTATTAAAACATTTTTTTCTGGTTTTCCTGCCCTAAAAACTAGGTGCGTCTTATGGTCTTATAGTCCCAAAAATATGATACTTATTTTGTGCAAATGTGTATACATAAAACTTTATTTTATGCGAACAATCTCCATGACCCAATCTTCTTTATTGGTATTGCCCTACAAATCCTGGGGATTAGCCACTCCCACTTAGTTGACACAGATCAACCAATCTGTTTATGTAATATTGGGATGTTGGGAAAAAAAATTATGTTTATTTGCTTTGCCCTAACAATTTTGTGATATTCAAATGTCCCCATTTCTAGCGTGACTTCCCAAGAAGTTCATATATTGCCAATTACCAGTCCTTTAATGTGGTGTCTGCATTGGTAACACACATGTTGGGTGACCCATTCTCTGCACAGTATGTATGGATGAGGAATGTAGTCATCCTTTGACTAAAATTTTCTTACCTGGCTGATCACGGATCTTTTAATTAGCAATGCTAATTTACATCACTTTTGTAGATCGAAGGTATTGATTTTCTTACGATCCAATAAAACAATTAATTTTACTGCTTCATTAAGCTGAAAAACTTACCAAAAAAATTACCAAAATTGGCCAACTTTACTTCTACAAAGCCCATTATAGTTAAAGCTACCGTATATACCAAAAGGAAGAAATAAACACCCCTGTCAGTGGTAAATGGAATGCCTCAGCCCTTTTACTTTCAGTCTTGTTCAGTCTGTTAAGCAAGCTCAGAAAGGAAACTTGGCTACAGGGACAACATGCAATACATCTATATAAAGGGGAAAAAATAACAATGGACATTTTCTGCATGCCGGTTGCTTTTAACTTTAATCATTATTATTATTGTTTAGAAAATGTGTCTGAGATTCCTGCAACCACTCTATTCTCACTGTAAAGACGTCTAGAAGTTCCCTATAATAAAGGGGCATGTTTTACACATACATCGTCAGTTGGTTCATATTAATGACTCGCTCGGCCTGCCAGAACATAAACTATGTACAAAGCAATAATTAATTTTCAGATGCAGCTTATATGAGTGAGAGATTGATGGTATCAAGTGGAGCCAGACGTAGTTCAGAGAGCCACTAGGCGCGATCCCATAACACAGCGAGCGCAGGCTATCACAACACCCCGGTTACTTTCCATAATACGTTGAATGTTAATACCTGACTCTGCAGTCATAGCCGGGCTATGTGATTTGTGGAATTTAACAGTGTACTTAATGGACTGTAAGAATTACACATTCCCCTACTCCACATTATCTCTGGACCCGTATGACTGGGATTTACATTGCTATGACATAGCGTAGTTAGTGGAAAGGTCTCTCTTGGGGTTTCAAGTTCACTTCGTAGGCATGAAATATTAGATTGGCTTAATAAATAACGGTGGACACTTTTAATAACCTGGCAAATTGCTCAAGAAAGTTTTCATGGTAAAATTCTGTTTGACTGCAGAGGAAATGACAGATTCATTACTGGTTACTTGTATTACACTGCTAAATCATACATCTCATATGTGAGGTACATGTCCTAAAAAAAAATCAGCTAGAATATATGTAATATTTTTTGTGTGATAATTGGATGGGTTCAAACCATTGGATGGGTTCATACATAGTGTGTTTATTAGGACTGGGGATGGCAAGTTCTCGTAGGAAATGTTCTATTTGAGAACTCATTAAGAAGCACACGATCAGTTTGATCAGCTGATAAACCTCCTTAGAGGTAAACCCAAGTGTAGCTTGTGGTGGATTTATTTACCAATATCTGTATTATTCATGTGCAGGGGGCCCTCCGATCAGATTTCATTGTAATCTGCTTATATTTCCTGTAGCACTTTGGAAACCACAATTGTGCAATGAGCATACTGCTAGAAGGGTTACCTGGTACTGATTTGATTAAATGATCCTGATTTACCCTAAACTGGTAGCAGAAATAAGACATGATCACATGATACCGGCCACCAAATTGGGGAATATCAACCTCTTGCTACTTGGAGTTCTCTTCTTGAAACCATTTTCCTAGGTGATCCTGCCATCACTATTGAAAATGAGACCTGGACGGTTATTGTAAATAAGGACAAGGTATGAGCTTAGCATCTATAGTGGGGCTTCTGTAAAGGTCCTGGAAGATTGAAAGTTCTGTATGACAGAAAACATATACATTTGTCTAAGCTAGGGCTGGCTATACTTTTATAAATGTACTGCATGCATTAGCAGACCCGTCTATGTTAACGCTTCTCATTCAAGTGTATGCAGAGCAAGTAAAGGGGAACGCAGTGTGTCTTGTCACAGAGATGACCACGCAGACCTGAAGAAAATACTGAACTGGCCAGACATGGCCCACAGGCTTTAGTTTGGCCTTGTCTGGTCTAAGCAATGTAATTGTTAAAGCTGAACTCCAGCCCCATCCTAAGTCTTGCAAAGTATTCACAATTTAAAAGTTGCTGGTTTTCCAGGTTGACGTTTTCACTTGTGGCTTTTAGTGTTCACAGTTTACTTTACATTTGACGGTCATGCTATTCTCCTGGTTTAGTGTTTGTTCTGAGATGCCTTCAGAGGAGGTAGTCATAGCGCTACTGTAACTACTATCACTTGTATCAAATCTAATACATATGAGTCTGAGTATAAAACCATGTACACTGGTAACAGTAAGCTTATGGCACGTAATAATTATTTTTTTTAAATAAAACCACCTAAGATAATGCAATCACAGCAAGCTAAAATGTAAACATGTCTAACTTTTATTTTTTACTTTGTAGAAAACTAAAATGAGTTTCTGTCAAAGTATTCATTCACTAAACAACCAATCTTCTTAAGCAGGGATTAAAATTTTTTATATATATATTTTTTTTTATATACATTTCCTTTTAGCGGGAGCAAGAGAGTGCCATGGCACGTCTGAAGAAACAACAGGAAGAGCTGGAGCAAATGAGGCTGCGCTATCTGGCAGCAGAAGAGAAGGACATTGTGAAGAATGAACGGCAAGAGCTAGAGGAGATCAAGAATGAACTAAACAGGTACATTTCTTTGTGACTTCACATTGCCTGCCTAGTATTGTATGCTCTCATCTGAATGACCCTCCAGCCACTTTAACCCAAAGGTATGGCTGATGATGAGCAATGTCAATCTGATGTGCTTTGGTAGATTTAAATGAAAGATAGTGTAGAAGATCCCAAGGCTAGGTCCTGGATGGAAGATATGTCTCACGCTTTTTATAGGCTATGGTTCCAGGTTCTGGGTCAGGAGTCTTGGATCGATAAGTGCGACTGTTGTTGCCACTGGTTAGTTGTTACAGGGCCCTGGACTCCGCAGTGAGAAGGATTGTGTGGGCCTTCCACATGATGATGATGTAAAACCATAGGGGTACACTGTAGGAAGAGTAGCCAGGTGGCTAATCTGTATGGGGGCTGTGTCTCTATCAGAGTGTAGGCTCATTTGCTACATGTCATCCGATTTGGTGAGCCTGCAAGATTACAAACCTGTGGATGTCTGTTTTGCATGGGGATTATGACACGGAGCTTGATTGTGCTCTAATCTTTAAAGAAATCTTCCCCTGAATGCCTTCTTTCGAGTGTGATCAATCAATCCCGCTCGAAAACAAGGCTATCAGACATGACCGTAAATCATGGTCGATGTCCATTACTTCAGAGGGGACCTTGATTCCCCCTCCGCTGTAACGAAAGCAGAGAGCGGCTGCACAGCCTATAGGCTGTGATCAGCTCAGCTATTGGCAGTGGCAAGGGTGCGGGGCCTGTCATGGCTTGTGTATGAGGAGAGGGGGGGGGGCATGCTGGGCCTTCTTCTCTCCTCATGCAGTTCTCAGGCTGTGTTCTGAGAAAATCTCACAACCTGGGCTGAGAACTGCATGTGTCCTGTGTCCCCATCGAACGGCAATTGATGTGTACATTGATTACCGTTCAACTGACCCGCAATCAATCACAGAGTGGCGATGTCGCCACACTATGATTGATCTCGGGTCGATAGCACAGGAATCTACCCGTGTATGCCCAGCTTTAGTTTTGTGCTGCAAGTTCTGTATGTTTTTTGTTTTGGAAAATAAAACTTTTGTCTGTGCTAGTGATCCCTATACCCTGAACTTTACAATAGTTCAATTGTGGATAGTAGGCTGTGTGACTCAATATTGGTACGCAATCAGCCATTTCACACACCATTAGAATAAGAGGTGCTCACAATGTAATCATTCTGCCATAGTTATGTGCAGCTTAGGGAAGCATTTACACATTTGCTTTCCGGCTGCTGATAGTTGGTGGTTCCAGACTCCTGTGTTAGTGCTGTCTTACATAGCCTAAGGCAGAGGTATTCTGTGGAGTAGGGGACAGGGGGACTTGGCTAAGGAGCTGAGGGAGGGACAAGCAGGAAGCCAACCATGGAGGAATTAGTGGCACAGTAAGTAGAGTGCATGTAGTGTGTGTGTCTTTGTGTTTGTCTCTTTGTGAATGATTAATGTATTTGCATGAGTGTAGTGTGTTGTGTGTGTGTGTCTCTATGTGAATGATAATGGTTTCTGTATAATAAATAAAGTTGTACAAGTATTTCAAATAATGTTTGAGGGTCATTTCCCACTAGTACACAATACTGGTGTGAAATGGCCCACAATCTGAAAACTGTGTAGTTTGAATGGCAGGGGGCTCAATAATAATTTCCAAGAAAAGGTGTGCCCTGTAGTTTGGGAACCACTGGCCAGTTTTTGGTATTGAAGCCAGTTAACCTTCCAGTAAATATTTTTGTTTTGATGTTGGAGAAAATCTGGGTGTCCAGAACTCCCATCATTGCCAGTACTGCAGTGTAGTTTGGGCTTTTATTCACTTTATTTTTCTAACACCTAGCCTAACCTGTGAAAGGGACTTTATACATCAATCCCCCAACACACACACTCAACCTTAAGTCCCTTTGCGAGTTTTATTCTCTATGCACCCAAAAATGCTCAAGTGGATTTGTGGAGTATACAGGAGAGACATGCATCATGTTGGTAACTATCTGACATAGTCAGATGTCCTATCATACTTTAACTTTATCTTTAGGTTGAGGCTGCAAGAGGATAAAAGACAAACTCCTGATCCTGGAAGTATCTCTAATGCTAGAATGGCTGCTTCAGGATCCCAACATGGAGATGAAGGCTTGGATGATTTCCTATCTCGGCTGATAGAAGAGAGGGACACCCTTTTAAGGACCGGTGTTTATTCTCATGAAGACAAAATCATAAGTGAACTGGATCGACAGATCAGAGAAATAATGGCAAGAAGGAGCATTAGATAGGGAATGAGTGCTCTGTGTGACCGTGTAATACTATGCTTTATATTGGTCAGTAAATATTGTACCTAAACTTTGCAGTGGTCTTCACCTTTTTTGGACAAAAGCTTTTTTTTTTATTTTTTTTAAATTTTTTGTAAAATTGTTTTCATTAAAATGTATACTAAATACCTCTTTTATTTATAACATTGATATGCTCTCAATGTGTTTTGTTCTGTTTTGAGTTTTGGAAATTCATCACCTGAGTGAATTGCATATAGTTGTGCCTTGAAAAATTTATATTGTGTCATTGTTTCATATCATTTCTTTATTAAATTTGTCATAAACTGGGTCTGTACTTATTAGGGGAAATATCTAAATTATAAACATAAAAACTATGTCCATGTTGCAATTTGACACATCAGTTAACAAAGGAGAGAGGAATTCTTGCTTCCACATATTGTACATTTAATGACATTTTTTCTGTTTGAAATGTATTCTTTTCCTATTTAGTGATGATCATTAATGTGTCAAGATTCTTTAAAGTTTTATACCTTTAAACATGGAAGACTGGAGTGATTGACTTCTGTCACGTTTAGGCCCAACTATAACATTATTTTTCTAGATAGACCACATCCATCAGAACATAGGACCCAGGTTCCCATCACAGCACCTCAGTCGACATCAACTCATATGATTTAAAGCATTTCAATTTATTACACTAAATCACAAATTTGTAGCAGTGAAATACAAAATCAACAATATTAAAAAAAAAAAAAGGGGTTTTGTTCTGGTAGCGCACAATAAACATTGAATTAGAGCTTACAAAAAAGGGTAGTTTCCCAATAGGTTGGCATAAAACACAGTTAAAGAGTCAAAAAGCTATTGCATTTTTACATTACGTGAATGCATTATTTTCATTATTGTCCATTATTTTAAAAAAACTAGAACCAATTTGGTAGAAGTTATGTGATTTATGAATTCAGCGCCCTTAAAATACCCGGAATCATAAAAAAAAAGCCCTGCCACCTAAAACCAGTTATAAATACAATAAATATATTGTTTAGGTGGTGAATGATCTTCTCTGACTCATTGTCTTCCCAGGAAAGCTTGTCTCGCAGTAAAAGGAGAAGTAGGGGAAGTTTAATGTTAATTCCTCTGAAATGGGTGCCACTAATCTGTTACTAACAAGTTCAAAAGACAGTCACAGTTGTAACATTTATTCTTCTGTCAATTCTGGGCAACAACTGTATGCTAAGTAAAAAGTGAAATATTACAATGGTTCTGCGTTATTTATATTTCAGTCTACGTTTAATGTTTTAACGTCTTGCTTATCTGTAACTCCTACAGTGATAAAATGTTGTCTTTAAAATGGAAGATTATTCCTATCAGATGAACCCTCCCTAGTGTCTGCTGCACACCATTTGTCTCCGATGGAGATACAGTAGTCTATCTGATGATGGGAAAAGTTCTGGCTGAACAGAGGAACCAGTGTTTTCTGAATTGCTGCTCCGCCATCTACCTCATAACTTTATAACCATGACACTTTAATATCTAAATCATTCCAGATATCTTAAATCTTTTTCATTGTAAAATGCACTCATGGTTTTATAAATATATATATATATATATATATATATATATATATCTCATATATTTTGTTCATAGTTTATAATACATGTTAGGTATACAGAATGCAGTACATGGGCCGCACAATATGAGAGCGGTTATTAAAGTTTACAGGACAGAGAAGAAACATTGTACAGATAATTTCTTGCTGCTCAGTAAACATAGACCATCATTTTATAGATTAGAACATTTATGTTCTGCATGTACCATCTTGTTGAAAGAACAAACACAATAATGATCTTTCAAGTCCACCTAAACCCACCTAATGCACTCAATGTCCAACACAAATCACTAAAAAAAATAAAAAGAATTCACCAGATTGAAAAAAAATGCAGATTGTCCTGCGTCGCTACTCCCCTCAGGTGAGAAACCGTTATGACAGGGACAAGTCGGAGACTTTATCACCTTCTCTCTATAAACCTGCAGAAGGAGACAGGCATGTGGATCAGCTCCGTTGGGTCCCCGCGAAGGAATTCGCTTAGTGCAAGGGGACTTGAGGAACTGATAACGCAGTGAAATCGTACCCTAAAGCTAGCCACACACGGTTCGATTTTGGTTCAATCGATGCTCGATCAGATGAATTTTTTCATTGATTGAAGGAAAATCGAGAAATGCCCACATGGTACGATTGACGATAATTGTTCGATGAAGGCAGAAAATCAAATCGAATTTTGATTGGACATGTTGGAAAATCATCGTCGATTGTGCCAAAATCGTTTTATAATCGTCGATGTTTGTGGTGTTTCTCCTGGATCGATTAGACTCGATATAATAACATAGACCACTTCAATCTGGAATTCAAAATTTCAATACCAAAATCGGCGATTTTAGTAATATTATGGAATTGAAATCTCACCACAATCGCAAACTCAATGTGGGGTGTATGCTGATGCGATTAAGATCGATTTTCGATTAGACGATTGAATTCCTCGATCTAATCGAGCATCGATTGAACCATGTGTGGCTAGCTTAAGTTTACAGCAGGTTCATATGTTTTTTTTTTTTTTTGTGATTGTGCGGAGTTCCTGCATCATGAAAGTTCAGATGTCATTACAAAGTGGCTTTTGGTAGGGGGGGGATGTATTCTAGTTTAGGTTCACTTTAAGTAGGACAAGCCAATGCTGTGCACAACAAAGGTATCTAATTATTTGTTATCTTGCAAGCAGAAAAATTGGTTAATATTTAGCCACTCACAAACTTAATAAATTATATTTGTTTGCAAAATGGATGTCATGTTTTATACAAGGCAAGCAGTGATAGGCTAATTGGAGGAAAGATAAATGTGTCTTTTATTGTTCTTATAGAGGCTGATTGGAGGACCAGAACTAAAATTGGTACCTTACTGCAGATATTTCTGCTCGATCGACTTAAAACAATCTATTTTTAAGCAGATCGATCATTAATCATTTCCCTTACAAGTGGAGGACTAGATAGACAGAATTCCCTTGCCTGGTAAAATAGCAGTAGGTGTTTAATCTCTGCATTTGGTTGTTTGCATCACCTTTAGAGATGGTCGAATTTTTTTTCAAAAATTCGACCATTTCGCTGGTTTCAACTTAATTGCAAAGCCCCTGAACATGGTATCATCACCAAACTTGCTGGAGATGTAGAGAAAGGTTGGGGGTATACTCCCAAAAAGAAAGCATGTCTCTAACACAAATAGTTTTTTCACAAATTAAGTTCAAAGTCAAGTAAAAATTTCAAAAATCGGAATTCCGACTTTAACTTTGAACTTAATTTATGCAAAAACTACATGTGCTAGAGCAAAGCTTTTTTTTCCCAAATGTTCCTCCAACCCTTCTCTACATCTCCAGCAAGGATACCATGTTCAGGGGCTTTGCAATCAGCTCACAAAATTATCAAGTCCAAAAATTCGACCATCTCTAATCACCTTTGTAAGAGGGCTGTACTAAGAAAAACTTCTGTTCCAAATATGTTTGTTTGGTTTTTTTGCCTTTGCATGCTGATCACTTGGTGTAAGTGCTGCTCAGAAGGAAGTGTGCATATTGGAAAATCTGACCTAACTTGATTAACAGTCCTAGCGGTCAGGACGGCAGCATCTCGTCCAGCGCTGCTACTATAGCACTGGACGAGATG
>CM070032.1:51088634-51120564 GCA_036250615.1 Ptychadena robeensis | reverse complement strand
AATAAAATTATTCCTCAAAAATACCACTTGCCTAATAATTCTGCACTCCCTGTATTTTAGGTAATTGCATTCCTTCAGTTACTTTGTCTTGTAATCTGTGTTCCACACTGCACACTGTTTAAGCTTCAGATTAGAAGACACTTGAATGATGTAAAAATTCAACAGTATGTCATCACCTATTACAGGACACTTTTTCTTCTAACAAAATGGTAATCCCATTTCATTAACATCTAAAGCCAGAGATAACGATTTACATGTCCATGGAGGTGTCATAGACACATAAAGTACCTACATACTTCATCTGGAAATCTTGGCAATAGAATTCCTAATACACTTGATAGAGATTCAGACCCCAAATAGGAAAAAAAAGATACCCTCAAAATACTGTAGCTAGATCAATCAAATACAATTCAATAATGAGTAAATCAATGTTGTTTTTTTATTATTATTATTATTATTATTATTATTATTATTATTATTATTATTATAGTAACTTTATAATTAGAAAAAGTTAATCCATATTAAAATCACTACTCCAGCAGTTTTGGCATAAAGGGTAAATATTTAATTAGTATACATCTCAAGGAATTCCTTATTCTTTGCAATTAAGTCCACCATAGGTTGACTTTTGCAAGATCAATCTAATGCTAGCCATACACAGCCCGATTAATAGCCCGATCAACCAAGCCCGATCGAAGTTTGCCGATAAAAAAATATGCGTTTTCTTGGATGATCTAACAAAAAAAAGCCACATAGGAAAAATGATTTTTGAACGATGTAACAGTTTTGATCGTACATCATAGTCGGCATTTATCGTCATTTTTATCGTCCAATTTTTCATTCAATGGGAAGTAATAGTAATATCGGGGATGATCGGTGTTCATTTAGTCGGGCACTACAAGAAAAGTAGAACGATGTAACCGGACCGATTAAAATTTTCCAACATGTCCGATCATGTGATGCCTGATTTTCCGCAAAATTTTGATCGGGAAAGCTCTGTCGGACCATGTGGGCAAAACCCCGATTTATGCCCGATTAACGAAAAACTTCAATCAGGCTTGGTTGATCGGGCTATTTATCGGGCTGTGTATGGCTAGCATTAGATTCGATCATGTTGTGCAATTTTATGATTGTGCGCCAGTCTAACATTGATTGATTCTACCTCCACACAGTAGAATAAAGTTAGACACATAACGTTCTAAAAAAAATTTATGTAGAAGATACAGATGGTCAAATTTGAGAGAATTAGAATAGTCTAATCTAAATTTGGTTAGATTTGGAAATGTTTACTTCATAGTTGAAATTTCAAATTCTCCATTAGCATAAATGTTTTAACGTGTAGAGTAGATAAAGGTGTAGAGAATGGTTATAGGAACATTTGGGGGGAAAAGGTATTGTTCTAGCATATGTTGTTTTTGCATAAATAAAGTTAAAATTTGAAGTTAGAGATTTCAAATCCGACCAGTTAGAATTTGTGAGTTTTTTGCAAAGCCCCTGAGCATGCTATCATCACCAAACGTGCTGGAGATGTAGAGAAGTATTAAGGTTGTACTACAAAAGGAGAGCATATTTGGTTTCTGAATAAATTAAGTTCAAAGTCAAGTTGAAATATCAACTTCAACATTGAACCTAATTTATGCAAAAACTAAATATGATAAAATACTTTTCCCCACAACCCTTCTCTATATCTCCAGCAATTTTGGTGATGACAGCTTGTTTTTCTCAAAATTCAAATTTTTGGGGAAATCACCTGGTTGACATTCGATGAGTCGAATTACTTGAATTTGTTGAACCATTTTTAGTAGAAGATTACCTGATAATGTCTGTGGGGTAAAACATTGTCATTGGATGTAGAAAAGCTACCTGGGAGTTCTGCCTTTGTTTCTCAATTTTCAGAACTTATTCTGGAAGTATTTCCAGGGAATTGGGTGCCTCAAATGGCTCAATGTACTAAGCTATGACACATGTTATTTGCAGCAATAATTGCAGTTTCCAGCCATGTGAATTATTTTCAGCTCCTTCTTGTAAATAATGGCTGTTATGGTGAATAAGGATTTTTTTAGCTCAATGAAATGAGCTTACCATCCACTAAAAGAAACATGAAGAGTGCAGCATCAGCTCTGTATACTATACTGCCTTTATCAGGCTTAAGAAACTGCTCATTTCTCCCTGATGGATTTCTTCAGTAAAAATACTGTGTAGTAGGTGTACCTTTATGGTTAGACCTATTATTATAGAAAATGTTGGTATTTCCAGAGGTTAAGTGGCTACAGACACATGTTTAGAGTAGAGTAATCCCAAAGCTCCTCGGTGATGTACTTTAGCTTGATCTTTCTGGATTACTAGTAGTGTGTGTAGCCTCAGAAGAGCATGGCTCTAGAATGACAGTCTGCTTGGACACTGTCCAGGATGTAAAATAATAGGATTAGGAAGTGACACACAGTTATTTTAACTCACTGTAGCATGAAATCTGCACATGCATAGTGCACATATTAGTTTCAATACTAAGACTAATTCTCTAGCTTCTCTGTTTAATGTCAATCATTTGAGTTTTATATTATTTAAAATAGCATTTTATATGACTGATGTACTTTTTCTCTACTAATGCAAAACAATTGTTCCCAAACTTTCCCCACAGGGCCCCACTTTTCTAGATAGGAACATTATTGAGCCCCCTCCATTCAAACTACACTGTTTCATGTTGAGGGTCATTTCACACTAGCTGTGTGTCAACTACTAGCTTCAAATAACCCTCAACCTTTATCTGAAATATAACATGTACAACTTTATTTGGTTTTTAAACTAATCATGCAAAAACATTCATCCTTCACATAGAGACACACAAACTTCACTCATCCAGAGACATCAATTATTCACATGAAGATAAACACACAGAGACACACACACATTACATACACTCTTCTTACTGTCTGCAGCTAGTTCCTCCATGGTTGGCTTCCTGCTTGTCCCTCCCTCAGCCCCCTAGCTGCACCCTCCAGAACCCCTCCCCAGGGTGCCCACCTCCCAGTTTGGGAACCATGTACCTAAACTGAGCCAGTTATATGTATACACAGCAATTGGAGGTTGGTCAGTGTATAAGGGTGGCATAAATCATATAAGATTTGGTTCTGGTTTCTGTTGATTTACTGTAGTATACACTCAATGGTAAATATAAATTTTCTTTTTTTCCATTTAGGATCCTTTCACAGAAACGCTGCTTTTTTAAAAGCACAACACTTAGGCTATGTTTCCATTACGTCGGGACCCCTCGGAGGTCGGAGGTCCCGACGTAACAGATAGACTTACCTGCTCGGCGAGGATCTTTACCGTGCCTAGCTGCTCCGCCGATGTAAGGCTGAACGTTGTCGAGTACGTTCAGCCTCTACACCGGCGGATGTGTAAACAGACCATCCGCCGAGCAGGCAATGTCTGTGTGATACGTTGGGGTCCCGACATATAATGGAAACAACCTCATACAGTGTGAGTGGTAACATTGGTTGTCCATGTAAAAATGTGTGCTGTAAAAAAGCGTGTGTTTTTAAAACGCAAGGCATGTAGTGCGAAAGCACTTGCAAAATAGACAACCACGACTGCTGTAAATTAACAAAAGATCAAGGAGAAGACTACATATATTGCTGCACAATAATAGGAACACAGAAAAATGAATCAATACCATCACCAAATAATTGGAAATACACTACAAGGGCAGGGAACATGCTAGAACAAAATCATGTCAACAAAAAGCATCAGGGCTTAAAGGGAACACCCAGAGATTTATCCCATGCACCCACGAGTAGATTATTTTCTCTAATTTATCAAGTTAACAATAGCATCCAGCTACTATGTACAGTAGGAGTTGAGGGATCTTTGCTATGGACAAGAATAAGTCTGTGGTCCTGAAAGAGCGCCTTAGTAAATCCAGGGGTGCAGTAAAGGTGCAGCTATTCAATAACAGTAGAGATAGTAACCAATACACAGACTGAAGGCTCTGGAGAAACCGTAATGTGTAAACTGCAGATATAAAAGCAAGAACCTCCTACAAGTATGAAACTTCGGATAGTGTCACAATAGGTATAGGAAATCCCCATCGTTCCAGGCACATTTGGAAAACATTGGATCAGAGAGAAAACCAATGGCAAACATTTAGGTGTGTAATGGACACACAAAACAATATATGATTGAGAGAGCCTGTGAGCCGCGTTTACAGTAAGGCCTGCCATACATGTACCAATAATAATTACGATCGATAAAAACAGATAGATGAATCCCGATGTTGCAATCGTTTATCGATTGGAATTTTAGCTAACATGGGACCACATAGGGAAACCGTGTTTGGATCGATTTTTCCAGTTGTTGTTGATCGGAAATGTCATTGAAAATAATCCAAAATTCTCTAGGAAGATGTTCTTTCCAATGGGAAGTGATGTTGGGGGGTATGGAAAGGAGCTGGTAGGATAGTGTATAAATAGGTGGTGGCAATGCATGTCATTGGTTAAAGGTTAGAAAACACCCCAAAATGCATCATGTCCAGCGGAAGTTAATAACCATTAAAATGTAAACCATTACTAAATAATTATATTACAATGAAAACAGCAATTCAAAAAAATTGCAAATGGTGGTTTCATATATCATTTTCACAAACACTCAAAAAAGAACTTTGGTTGTTATGATCAATCCACAAAACACTTTGCCCGATGTTCCGAGACCAATAAAAAAATTTCTACTTGTCCGATCACTTTCCAATCGAAAATTTCACCAATTTCTATGGAAATTTATCTATCGTACCATGTGGACCTGCACAGATTTCCTGCCGATCAACTACTATATAATATAATAAATATTATCGGTACATGTATGGCAGGCTTAATCTTGACAGCACAAGTCAAGTAAATGAAATCAACTGACACAAATTAGGGGTGGGGGGTGAGTAAGTGAAGATAGGAGAGGAAGTAAAATAGTTCAGCATAATGTCTCACATAGGTGTATAAGAATTAGAACCACTGAGACACAGCAAAGATTTAATTTCCCACCAAACTACATATAGGGCGGCCAAAGTCGAAGAATAAGTGGGTGATATGTTACAAACTGCAAGTGATCCTTATCTGTGCCCAGTACCGGTACCGTAAGTCACGCAAAAGTGCCTGAATAAAGTAATAGTGCTCACAGGTTTGGGGGGATTAGGGCGCTTCATCTGTCCTGCCAAGCGCTGTAGCTGGGCTGTCAGATAGCAAGGCCATGGAAATATACATTTTCAAACAAAATTCAGTAATTTGTAAAAATTTTACATTTACATGCAATTTTGTTATCATAATTTAGTTTCTAACACATGTAAAAAAGTGAATTGGGTTCCTTTTTATTCAGTATCAAATCATGATATTAGCAAGAAAACCTCAGACTTATGTAGAACAAACCTAAAATTCCAAGACATACCCTTGACAATCACAACAGTCCAGCCATATTGTTGCTTATGAGGCACTATTTCTTTTGATTTCTGTATGTTCTTTGCAATACCAGTTTGAGCACGACCCTAGTGCTAAAAGCTGCCTTTCTCAAGTGCCAGTCTGCACCTTGACCCCACCACCCAGTTTCCATTAATATTGGGTCATTCATATGATTTTCTCACATAACTTAGGTTTGCTCAGGTAACTTTATGTAGGATTTCTATGTGTCAATTTTTTACACACCAGCTGCAAACATAAGATCATAAAGGTCCTCAAGATCAAGAATTAGACAATTTTATGTCAAATCTGGAACTGAGCTTACAGCCATTCAAGTTCTTCGCTTTGTGATAATTATTGCATGTTTTTATCTAAAAAGGTAGGTTGTCCATCCAGTGGAGATGGTTTATATATGACTTAAAACATTTTGACCTAACTTAAAATTGAAATTAAATTTATGCAAAAAATACATGCTAGAGCAACAACCTATATACACCTTCCCTACATCCCCAGCAATTGTGGTGATTATACCATCTTCAGAGGCTCTGCAGGTCTGTGTCTGCTCTCTAAGGATCTGCATGGTGTTGTACAGCATTCGTTGTGATAGGTCTGTAATGTATTTAGATGATTTAAATTAAATGTTCAGTTGAATATGATACGCAATTATTACAGATGATATGGACCTTGCTTTACATTTTAGTTTCTGTTGTATGATTGCTCTTACTCATGAACTCCCAACACTGAATGCATGTCATTTAGAAGTAAACGCATGATTTCAAAACATATACACATTTCTTAAAAACGTACTAAAATCTGTTATTTTCCCAAAAGTGTTGCCAAATTCCTTCACATCTGAAGTCAATATTCTGCAAAGTAATGCTTCATATTGGCAGCTGATAATATCCCCGTCTGAAGTCCCTAGATGCTATAAATAGTTGAGGGATTTCTTTTCATACTTGTGAGACATCTGTAAATCTTTTAAGATATTAGGGAAGACTGTTATGTTTCCCCATACAGTACAGCGTTATCTATTGTACACACTCTCATCAAAGCACATTACACGTTCGTCATCAAACTTTGCATCCAAGTTAATGAAATTTCAGAGTTAAATGAGAGCATATCCCTGGAAACCTTTTATCATGTAGAGATTTTGTAGTTTCTGCTGGCCCCACCAGCTGCATTCAGGCTGATTTATTTTGTTTCGTACATCTGGTATGTCTTTCTTACCTTAAAGTTGATCCATTTGTGTCCGGGTCTACTGACATAATCTTTGAAAACTGTTTAAGTTCCAGTTAGGAGAACTGATTTATTTCCTCTTTCTTATGATAAATTTAGATCCACTTAACTGATATGTCATACATTATACATTACTTCTTTGTTTCAAGTCTCATTTTTGGCTGTGACACACAAGATTGATGTAAGTGATGTAAGTTTTGGATGACCCTTACAGCACAAAATTCTGCCATTGTGATTATTTTACACTCCCATGATATGGCTTGTGCCAATCATCAATAAAGTCATCATCCATGCAGGTATGACAATCATCAGTTTGTAGCTCCTGCCAAATATATTTGTAAGCTTTAAAGGATACAATTGTTGTTCTATGGGTAACTTTGCGTTGATAAAATAGTAATAATAGTAATAATAGTTAAGCATGGTTGTCAAATGTCAAATCAGATTTGCCCAGGAGAGATGGGGACTGCATTCTTTAAAATAGGATTATAGGGCACCTTATTTTATAGTCAAATAGACAAAAACATCAAAAGTGAGTATATAGAAAGTGTCTGTTCTTAAAAACTGCCTTGGTCTAGACCAGGGGTATTAAGCTCAAATACACAGTGGGGCAATATGAAAAAAACACTATGACTCATACCTAGTAAGTGTTCTCTTTTGCTCTTAAGCATTTTATGTGATTGTTTGGTATTACCTATACAGACTTTGGGGGTAAGACAATATTCTATGTGATGGGGGATGAAATTGTTATTTTTATATTTATATATGTAGTGTTTTAATAATATAGTCATATTTTTTTTTATATCTTTGCCATTTTATTTTTGTGGATGGTCCCTCCATGTCATGGGTAACCTTGGGTGAGTTAGCCGTGGAGGAAAAGGTGAATAGGGAGGAAGAGGTACCTCCTGTTACCCTTTTAAGAGGATTGGTTCTGTCTGTTTGTCCCTTTCCATTTTAGTAAATATCTGGTTGGTGTTTTTTCCTGTTCACTTTCGGGCACCCTGCTTCTGCGGCGATTGCTTTCATCTTGCTTTGCTGCTATAAAGCACTCCCAGGGGGCAACTGATACCCAGTGTGGTTTTAATCCCTTTTTCACACCTGGATACCCACCTTTAAAGGTATAGAAACATATTTGATGTTCTCTCAAATAGGAACCCACCATTGGAATATTAAATATACAGATAAATACAATGTTACAATATTTGACGGTGATATATGCTGTTTTGTTTCTGTGATATATACGTATGCACGCCATTCCTTGCAGTAGTGTGACTATTCGGTCTCTCCTGAGGAAGCCCCAAAGCAGGGGCGAAAGTGTCAAGAAAGGCACATCATTACTACAGGATCGGATAAGTTCCCTGTTATTCTCCTTGGACTAAGGGGGGGAGGGGGGGGGGGTTGGGGAAGGAGGGGGATCTCCTAACCCTCGATCTTATAAGATCTTGAGGGTGGTTGGTGTATTCATTCTGTATTAAATACATATATAATTATTAGTATTTATTGTATATTTTGTATATTTTTTTTATTGTGTATTTTGATGTATTGTGAATTCCATTCAACAATACATTGTGATTTATTGCGATTTTAAATAAAGACCTTTTTAATTGTATGTCTACATTGGTGTGCCTTAAAATCCCCATTACATTACTTTTTTCAAAATGAAAAACCTGGACAAAGTGGGCCAACCTTTATATTTATTGATAAAATGTCTACTATTGAGTAGGATTTTTTTCCATCAGATACCATTAAGACCTTTTTCATATGGAAACATACTTTTGCTTGAACCTAGAAGATTTTGCTCCTGGGTCGGAGTTTGACCATTTCTCTAGAGCAAACATGGACAAACTTAGGCCAGGGGGCGACATCCAGCCCGTTTAGCTTTTTAATCCGTCCCATTGTCACCTTGTTGAAAGATAATATGTGGCTCCACTCCCTTCCTGCAATGAGGGTAGATAAATGCCTCACATCCCCAGCATCATAAATGATGTGTGGTCATCAGTGATGCATGGAATTGCCATGCCCATGCCAGGCAGCCATTACAGGCTCTTGGTCCAGCCCCACAATCTAATTTAAGAAGTTACTGTGGCCCACAAGTCAAAAGGTTTGCTCTCCCCTGGTCTAGAGTATCTAAATATTACTGGTGCCCTAAAGTGCTACTGAGAAAAGTTCTGCAAGAAAAACTATGGAGAAGCGCATCAACATAATCAGCTGATCAGGTTGAGCTTCCATGATTCACTAGTCAGCATTATTTGGTAATTTTTTTATGCATAATACCACACCAGCCAATCAAAGAAGCACTAGTCAATCAGGCTTATCAAATTGATCATGTACTTCTCCATAGTCGAATTTCTAAGAAAAACTTGGCATCCCTGGTGTGGAGTTTTGATCCAACAGCACCTATTTTTGTTAATGGCTACTCCAAGCTGTCATTTCAATCAGAATGGAGATCGTATCACAGGGCAGGGGGTCTTAAACATAAGGGGTGGATGTACAGTGATCCTAGCTCTAAGTTAAAATACAACCTAGCGGGAACTTCTCAAGGTCATGTGACGTTTTACAAATTTTTTCCATAAATGTTTTGTCAGTTAAAGTATCAGATTTCACTATTCCCCGTGGATTACATTTGAGCAAGTCTATAATATATTAAGGAATCAAAGCCGCTTATACAGAACAAACAGAGGATTTAGCTTGGATAAACACAAGAGAGCTCAATGTCTTTTATGTCCATGTCTGAGAACGGCGAAACGAAATGACCATAAATCATGCTAGTAAAACAACATGGTGTAAAACGCTGTGTGTTTATATAATCTTTTATCCCGCCATTTGTCTGGAGTATATAGTTCAGCATGAATGTGCTACACGCAGACCAGATTTGGATAACTTGTCGTAATCAAAGACAAAAAATGTATCTCGCTGTTTTATTGCTATGAACCGACATTGCGGAGATTATTTCGGTATTTGTGATATGAAAACTTTGTGATTGTTCGAATGAGAATTTTATTAAAAACAAGCTGTTGAGTCATTTTCTTTTAATAGATTGGTTCTTCGCCAATGTGCAGTTATAGTGACTCTATGCTAGTTCATTTATATACCAATGAAAATAAAGGTACAAATGGCTAGATTAAAAGCTAATTGTATCCGCCTTACTAATCTACTGCAACTAATGTAATTCAATGCAATACACACATTTTCTTACATCTCCTCCACAAACTGTAAGTTACTTACCCTGCCAGGAATCCCACATTGTCCTTGGTGACCCCATGGATCACAAGCAATCTCCTGGTGGAGGCAGTATGCTCTGGTGAAAGGATCCGTTTTGCCCAAGTTATTGTTCAGCCAAACTCCATCCCCAGAGATCATTTGGATGTGCTCAACACAGTACAGTCCAGGTGCACTGCTGCTTTTCTGCAGGGCTAGACATGTTTATGTGGTGCGCCCCAAACCGCTGCAGGAGATTCACCAGCCAATTGTTTACCAATCCTATAACACCAATTGGCACCATGTGATTGGGACATTTGCCCATTCAATGAGGATATGTCATGCATACACTTTACAATAGCCTCTGTGTAGCAGTGTGCTTCTGTGTTTGATTTACCTGTCTGTCTGCAAGTGTCTTTCTTGCCAACAGTGACCCGGTCTGATTTTTTTTTATTGCTTGAACTCTGCCTGCCCTGACATTGGATTGCCCCTGACTACACCTCCTGCCTTATCCATTTGTACCGTACTTATTTGGAATGACTTTTGTTATTGAAACTTGACTTGTTTTCTGGATTACCCAATGAAGCCTGTTACCTGGATATCTATTGTTGGTAGGGATTGTGTGCCCAGGCACATTTCGTAAACATAATAATTATTTGTAGATATTAGATGGATTAACAATATTATAGATCAATTGCACGCAGATCATGGCTGGTAAGATGAATTCACATGGTGCTGTACATATCTTCTTAAAGACTGAAAGCAGCGATATTGCCCAAATATGATGGTGAGCGGTCATGATTGAAAGCCAATGAATGAAAGAAGTGAGCCATGGGTAAGCAGCCCATGGAGAACTTAGGCGATTCTAGATTTATACCAACTAGTATATAAGGTGTGCTCTATTTAGCATGCACCCTGTTAGAAGCACATGCTGCGCAGTGAAATTAGAGTGGGCATTTTCAGGAACCTGTACAATACAATAAGTAGGGGGAGGCTGGAGTTTAGTTCAAATAAAGTGATATGACCATTGGCAAATATTTGTGGGAAGAAGCTTTCTGCATTAAGAGCTTATGGAGTGAACTGCCAATTGTGTATTAAGAAAAGCCCTAATGATAGAACCCATTATACCCCCATGAATGTTATACACTTAACAGATACAAGACAATCTTAGTCATTGGTCATTCAGTGATCCAACAAATTGGACTGCTGATTCCTATGAGATAAATTACAGCAGGATTGTCCTCCACAGGACGCAAACCTTTATTCCCAATCATCATTATAATCCTTGGTGTTACACACATGGCATGCTTTTCAAAAAGTTTACCATGGGAAATTGCGCAGGATTATACTGTAATCTGCCACGATTCTGCCTCCTCACCGATGATGCTAGGGATGTGCTGGAGAAAAACAACGTTACCTACTTTAAATGGAGGTCAGTGGCGTCACCCCCCGACTCTCCGGCTCCATCAATGACGACATAGAGTTGGACCTGGAAAGATCGGCAGGGCCACCGATATGGAGAGATGCCGCGGGCTCCATCCGGACAGGTGAGTATGCCCAAGGTTAACTTGGGCTAACTGCCCAGGAGGTTAATGAACAATCCAACCTAATGCTCTAAGAATAGAAAGTGGAGAAAACATATCTGATCAGAGATCTCCCCAATATATAACTGTGCTCCATAAACCTTCATCAGACTGTCCTCTGTATCCCCATCATAGCAAATCTGAGACTTTAGCTCCCTCACCACCTCCAGCCAGGATAAAAATAATTCACATCAAAACATATAAATGGCAAAATCTAATAAACAAATTAGGAATGTAATTTGGTCCAAAATTTTACTGTGATAAATAGCATTAAACATAAATAGGCAAAAGGAAATCTAAACATATATGTGCAAAAATACAATATACAAAAATGGCAACATCGTCTATTCCTTGTTTCATAGGTTCAATGCAATATCTAATAGGTTCTCACTACATGTTGGTTTCAATAGATGGGCAAATGTCCTACCAACAGAAAATAGAAGTTTTGTTTTTAATTACATTAGAGGAAGTGTTCCAATTTTCTCCTCAACATGGCCGATGTGAGGATACCAGGTAAATGCACTGAAAATGTTTAAAGCTGTATTAATAAAATTATAATTATTACATCAACCAAGATCTTTTAACACAGAGGTTCCCAACTTTGGGATACCAACTTGAGAGCTACATTTAAAGTGACGAAGGGGTTTCTCACAATACACGCAGCCCTTTCACACTACAAATTAAAAAAAAAGCAGAACAATCAGAAGGCTGGGCACAAACACATTGTAAAATCACTGTTTGCATTTAAATGATCTTTTCATTTAGAATCAGATGTTATAACCTTCTACTTGAAGAGACTATGTATTGTTTTCGTATATAAAGTTGCATAGTGTATGCTGAGGTCTAAAGCCCCCCATACACCTTACAATCTTACCATAAAATTTCTGTACAATCAACTTTTGTTCTACCAAAACCATGTAATATGAGGACCTTTCTAAACCTTCCAAACACTATGTATTCTATCAGGGAGGACCCGGCACTACATAGTTGTTGTTTTATCTAAAGGAAATTGTATGGAGTGATCTAAAGGTGTATGGGGGGCTTTACTAAAGCTTTTATTTTGGAGTTGGACTTTGAGGCTGCCCCCCCCCCCCACAACCTTACTTACTATGCTGTACAGGTATACAGACTTAGGGTATGTCTCAAATGCATTCTCGGCTTCTAAACATGTTCCTTGGCGGGGGTCCTAATGGAGCCGATCCACATACCTTCCTACTGGACCGGCTGTTTTTATGGTGTTCTGCAGATCCGCCGGAGGTTGACGTAGTGCAGTACATTTCCTGTACTGATATTACTCAGTCATTTACATGGTGCAGTATAATCAAATAATTTATTAAAAAGGAACTGTTTTTAATGAACTTTTATAGCAGGTTGATGAGGAACCATCGAGACGGATTTAAGGAAGCTAAAAGATTAACAGATACATTTTAAGCATTATTTTTGTATTATACCCTTGGATGTTCAGCCTTCTTAGGGTTTTACTATCCTCTACTATATACTGTGCCCTAATAAGCTAGCTCATTTTAGGATATTTTCTAAATTGGTCATTGGTCTCTCGGTAAATTATATAAAAGAACAATGTCATGCATACCACTTCTTTTAAAATTGCTACTCCCTATTTTTTTTTATATACCTTGTATTTTATGTTTGTTTAAAAAAATATATAACAAAGATTGTAGATGGAGGTATGTGTCATCTATTAGAATTATAAACATAATTGCTACACAATCTAGATGATACATTAAAAATGGTTTATTGTTTATTTAAGTAAGTAAAAGTCAATTGCCATACAACATGAAATAAATCAGCCATATTGATATTATGATGGTCTAAGGTCTATGTGGCCCATTAGGGTGAATGTAAATATTTTACTGGTATTCAATAATTATAATAGCACATAAATATTGCATCCCCAAATCTTAAAGATGCATCTTGCTCAGCAATATGCGCCAACTATCAATATATCAGAAATCACAATAATCAATAAAAGTAAGTGGCCAGCAAATCATCATCACACTGATCTTAAATAAATAGCAAATGATTTTTAAATGAAAGTTATGACCCTATTTCTCATAAATATAAACATGTCTGCTCACTTAACCGCAATCAAAATGTCCAGGTCATTAACCTTCTCTATGGATTATAGCTACTGTTTAAATAGAGCACACTAATAATGCATTATTCCTAATAACTAATTAAGTGTGTATACACATAGAACATTTTGCATCTCTCTCTTTTGGACAACACTCCCATTGCTGTTTTTTTATATATTTGTTTATATTGTATAGTTACTACTCCATTGCCTACCATTATTGTTCATGGCACTTCAGGTTTTTTCCACATCCTAACTCAATAAAAATAATGATCTTAACAATAACAATACTTGTAATAATCCCTTGTATAAATTAACATTATTTAAAGAGGCTTAGCAAGTCTTTACTAAGAATTCTGCAAGCTTCATCGGTTGACTGAGAATAACCTTTAACTCCAATAAACCTGTAGGATTCCTGGAGAATGGGGGACTTCCATGCGGTTTGCTGAATGCCAGTTAAGGGGGAAAACATTCTCAATACATGTTTGTGTCTTTGGGTCAAGATCATTCCTCATGCTTTCTGGGTGGTACTGTCAGATTTAACCCGATCCTCTGCAGTTTGCAGGCCTACGTTTTACCTATTGGAACCACTACTTATTTGGGATACCTGAGAGACATGCTGTTCATACTGTAGACATTTGTACACACCTTACCTTAGCTTTTGCTTCAAATGAATCCTTTCACATAATTTCCATAATTTTATAATTTCCACAATTTCCATCACTTGTCCAGCACAGCTGGACATAAACAAACACATTCTTCTGTATATTTTCAGTTATCTTTACTGAGGCTCCCCTAAATCAGAACCTCATTTTAGATAAGGCTTATTTTCAACAACACAATTTTTTGCATAACTTGGGAATCCCGACGTCCCTCTTTCCAAGAACCTTCTTTGGAAGCATCTCATGGTACTGGTAATCCATGGGGGAACATACACCCTGGTTTATGTTCCACCAAGGATAGGGAACTAAATAGATTGATGGGCATCTAATTTTGAAATAACTTCTTCTGCCCAACGCTATAGAGAAACAATTCCAAACAAGAATTACTTCCTCCTTGATCCAGTCCTGATACCCTTCTCTTCTCTGCTCCTTCCTGTACTTATACGTTCTGCCTATACTGTGGACAATCAGGAGGTAGCTTTCCTTATTGATCAAGGCTAGAGTTGAAACCATCTATAGCCACTGCTTTGCCTGTCTGTTCCCATCTCAGTACCTTCCCTGACCCCCCTTGCCCTTAAATTTTTGGTGGTCTTTTGACCCCTGTGTGCAGGGGTCTTTGTGTCTGACTGTGACTGTAACTTTGTGTCTCCATTGTTTCTGTGACTCCGCAGACTCCATGCTACCTGTGTCCACAGTGTGCCTTCTTATAGCTGACCCAATTTTCCCCAATTTCATCTGTTTCCAGCCTTCTCTGACCTTGGCACAAACCATGCTCTCAGAACACATTCTTATTTGGTACCACACATCTGTTACCTGCACAGTTGTAGTTGATGGCTGCAACCTGGAGGTTGGAATCACTAAGGCCCAGAACCCTTAATGGGTGCTCTGGTGAACACCACCAGCTCTGTAACACCTTGGTTCCCCCTCCTATGTATAAGGTACTATTTCACATCCCACCACTTTTCCTACTGACTTTTTCCATCACCAGTGCCAGTATGGTGAATGTGGCTTTAAAAAACTTTCGATCAAACCTTTCAAAGTTTAGGATATGCTAGCTCTGAGTTCTCTAACATCAACAGTCAGCATAATAAAAAAACAAAACATGGTCCAAAACCTGGCATTTTGTAGTAAATTTAAATGCAAAACAGAAAGTGGGAACAGCTTGAGCTTGTGCAGACAAGACACACAGAATGAGTCAACACTATACACTGTGGCTCACAATAGAGCAAATATTTCTTATAAAGCTAGCCATACATGTGCTGATTCCATGGACAATCGATCACCCATCCGATCGATTCCGCGATGCCAGAGGAAATCGGATGTCCGATCGATCGCCCAATTAAGCCTGTCCCTACCACCTTGGGCCACCGATTCCTGGACGATTCCGTGCCCGATCGATCACTTCACACATGGCAACTCCTCCTGATGCGTGCTGAATCGGATCAGAAAGACCAACATGTTGGTTCTCTGGCAGATCCGATTCTGGGCAAGGTGGGCTTCACGCGATTCCGTGCACGCACCCGGAATCGATCGTCCCTTGGGTCCCTTGGGAATCGGACCTGTGTATGGGGACCTTAAAATAACTATAACTGTAAAGCTAATCAATGTGCACTGGACTCATTGAAGTGCTGCATCACCAGTGTTACCTCACAGGTATCATTTC
The DNA here is from genome assembly GCA_036250615.1 of Ptychadena robeensis. Classification (NCBI taxonomy): domain Eukaryota; kingdom Metazoa; phylum Chordata; class Amphibia; order Anura; family Ptychadenidae; genus Ptychadena; species Ptychadena robeensis. Next base: position 51,104,695 of record CM070032.1, on the reverse strand, counting down.
AGGTGGCTGTGCCTATCGGTGGTACTTTTATTGTTCACACTCTAATCTGGTCTTCAATGCAGATTGTGCAGGAAAGCGTGTGGTTTCCTTGTTCTAGAGTAAAGTACTTTCATACTTGTAATAAGGATCTGTCATGTACTGCCTCTGCTGCTATGTCTTTCACCTTGTGTTTAAATTCCCGCCCTTTTTATGAAGTAACTAAAATTATTGATTTAGTCAAGGAACACGTGTTAGTGTAATCCGGAGACAGAGGCATAGACTGCATTGTGTATACAAGTGCACATACAGAGAGAGGAAAAAAAACACACAACTTCTCCACTTCTCTCAGGAGTCGGCAACTTGTGCGGTAGTCGACTAGTCGTTGACTAGTAGACTGTTCTGTTAATGCCCTACTATAAAGTAACTTTTACTTGAATCTCTCTAATCCTTCTCCATTTATTACAAAACTGAAAACATGAATGGGCATAGACACACAAACTTTGAATATTTACATATAATAATTATTGCCGCTAAAATAAATACTTTTAAAATATATCATCCCTCTAGTGACAGACATTTACTGTAACAAACAGGTTGTTGTTGATGTAGCAGGAAGCAGAGCCTGAGCATGTAATAAGCAAATACTGTATGGCTGCTACAAGAACATATATAATTACAAACTATTGTGGGAAAACACAAGACATGTATTGCAAAAAAAAAAACAAAAAACTGCTGTCTCTTCTCCACTAGACAAAGCTTTGCTGATTGATGAATGCATTTGGAGTGGACAGACAGAAATATAAAAACCTTTGACCTTTGGTCTTATATGTATTTTATTTCTGTATTTTAGCTATTTGAGCTTTAATTTGTGAGAACTAATTCTGTGAGAAACCTCAACAGCTGTAAATGGGAAACAATAGCAGCCCAGCTTATTTCAGAGGAATAGGTTCCAACTGGCTAAAGAAGGACAGTCATAAGCAAAACCGGCCAACCTAACGCTGGAATTTTACTATCGAAATGTGTGGCCTCTCTGCAAATGTACCCAGAGGGGATATAGATTAACAGCACTGCTTGGATAGTTACCAAGACTATCCTTTGTCAAAGTGTTAAGGTTTAATAAAGCACAGATTTCCTTGTTCTTATCACTTTTCCTAATTCTTATCCCCCAAAAAAGTTTGGACTCTTTGTAAATACATAGTTACGTAAATAATATTTTAAAGGTTGACACTTTTTCTTTTTTCTTTATTTTTCTTGTGTTTGATTGATACACAAAAAAAGAAAACATTTCTTAAAATTCAAAATAAATTCAAAATGTTGTGAGGGGGGGAGGGGGGGCTACTATTGTCTTGCATTACCTTCATCTTTTTATAATACCTTATACATGTCTGGGAACTAAGAACAAACATTTCTCTTTTAAAAGTGTAATGCTCTTTAAAGCTTGTTTAAACAGTTCTAAACAGTTTGGGGTCTTCTTCACAAACCTACCAAATGTTACGCAGGCCATTTTGGCAAAAAGATTATTTTACTACAGAGCTTTCCTAAAAGAAATTATGGAGACTGATTTTGTAAAACCACCTTACCCTAAAGGGGAATTGACACTTCCATGTTCCAAATACAGGAAGTGATGTCACCAAGGTTTACCTTCCCTACTTCCTATTTAGTAGCTGGCTAACGTAGGAGGGAGGGGTGTTGCTCTCCCTACTCACTTCCCATCCCACACATCATCTGCACAAGCGGTGTGGGAACTTATTAATCTTGATTTCAAAATCCCATTAAATATCTGGGATTGTTTTAACCTCCCTAGCACACTGCCTGTACCGCACCGTTTTTAACAGTGTGGTACAGGCAATGGCAGCAGTGTACGAGGTACACTGCCTGCCATTTCCTCCCTCCCCCCTCCCCTCTCCAAACAGCCAGTGTCATTCATGACACCAGCTGGGAGGGATGGAAAGCAGAGGCCCCTCCATTAACATGGAGGTCTATGGCACTGCTCACCCTCGCCCCCTTCCGCGTCACCGTGACGCGATCAGTGAAGCCGCAGAGCCCCGGAAATGCTGCGGCTGGAAGCAGCATCGCTATGATATGCAGCTTTCATGGGAGCACAGCTCATCCAGAGTTTGTTCTTTACACAAACTCTGAACGAGATGGGCTCGTCATTAACACTAAGAAGGTTAAATTGGGATTAGGCTGGGAAAGTCACATAAGAAACCTGACTTTCCCTGTCAAAATGGCATGCTTGACTGGTATGCCCTTGACAGCAGTTACCACCAAATCTGTATCTGCACAACTAAACAACATGGCTTCCAGGCGCACCACACTAACTTGACCCACTTGCAGATACCACCTTAGATGACCTAGTTACCACTCACCCAGACGTCTTTACCAAAAAGGTGGGACTCTGTACATACGACGTTCCCATCCAAAAATAAATTTAAGAAAATTAACAGAAAAAATTCAGAGGATAGACAATTGGGAGAGAAGGCAAGAAGTTCCCCCGATGCCACCTATCTCTGAGTGACAACCATTTTTTAGTGCTCAATGTCCCTGCCCCTTTCTTCTCATGAGGTCCTAAGCCTATATTTCATACCTGGTGCAAGCCTACAGATTTCTGGATTATTTTTAGCATTACACAACTTTGTCAGTCTTTCCGTCATGACACATCAAATTCAATATATGCAGTGTGTGTTTATTTTTTTCATAGCATAATTTGTTTGTTTTTGTATGATCTTCATCTAAATATAGAGTTTGAATGATTATAATGATTATAGGATTACATTTTTTATACAATACATTCTGTGTCATTGGACACATTTACAGTGACTTGAGTAGTACAAGCTTTTTTGAGATTAGGTATTTTACATGCTGTTTTTATGGTTTGTTTATATTGCCGAGTTCTGTTTTTCTAGCACTGGAAAATAATGTTTTACTTGCTTTAATAGACAATAGCTTTGAGACAGCTCGCAACTGGGAGTCCCATCTAAAACCTCTGCAACCACTCAATAGTTGGTCATTAATCTCAGCGGTCCTTCAGTTATTCCAGTTATCTGACAGTTTGTAAACATTCCACTTTACAACAGAAATGTTAATTGGATGGACTGAGACATGTTTTTTTTTTATATTTGCCTATTCTCAGTGGCAATTAAAGCAAATCAAGCTATGACATTATAGAATTATTTGTCTTTTTTTATATGTGACCTAAGAAGGACCACTGTAAGTTAATTTATTTTGTTTGTAAATCATGTGTAGATATTAAAGGATAATGTACAACTAAAGGTGGCCATACATGGTAAAATGTTTCAGTTCAATCGACTTAAATACTATCATGTTAAGTCGAACGTTTTAAAATTGATTTCTTTTTAGGTGAATGAATTGATCAAAACTGATCAAAGTTGAACAAAAATGTATCTAGCAGTGATTGGACATGTTGGTAAATTTCAGCCGATAGTACAAGCATCTGACAGATTTTCTACATATTTCAACGATTTGTATGCGATGGTACTATGGGGCATGTGCGCAGGAAAGAACTCAATCAGTCGTGAATCGATCATATTATGTTTTTTTTCTAAAGCAATAGTTTTTGTAACGCTCTTTTTTAACATGAGCTGTGTATGTCTAACTTAAGGCTCAGAAACGATTATAAGCAACTGTTCTATATTAAAAACCTGGTTTATGTTTGTATGTATTATTGTTATTTATTTATTTTTGTGTCTGTATTTGTGAGAGAGATTTAAGATCCCCACACACGTAACGAGTGGTGACTGACAGATGAGCTGTGGAGAGCAACGCGATGACGTTATCATGCTGCTCTCCATCGCTCACAGTATCGGCGGGCACCCTTTGTGTGCTGGCCATTAGTTTGAACGGGGACAGGCCGACTGAGCTTTTGGGTGACAGGGATCTGCCATGTGGGCACACAGGAACTGTGGCCGGTTTCGCAAGCACGCACGCACATTTGATGGCGGCAAAATCGGTACGCATGAGGGGACGTTTGTGATTAGTAATCTCCCTATTAGGAAGCAGAATGGAAATAAACTAATAGGACTTCAGTGACCTCTGCTTCCTTATAGTACATCTCCAACTCTTCATGTAAATATTACATATTCAGCAAGTCATTGCAGATTACCTTTTACAAAAAGTCTCCTTCCGTAATTCTCCCCCAAACTCTCTTTGGACTTGGTCTGTTTGCCCTAATTCCTGTTGTTAGACAATTTATCTCACAACCATTGTTTCCCAGTTTGCAGTTTTATAGTCTACTCAGAGCTTGAACACATTACATCCCACCAAGTCCACTTCAGAGACCAATCACGTTCAGTCACTTTGAATCTTGTATCTTGCAGTGTATCTTGTCACTACCCACAGAAGAGTACCAATATGTATTGTAATCATTCCACACTTCGACCAGCTCCGTGATGGGTTCAGTGGCAACCTGTGAAGCTCTAATGAACTTCCTGCCCAAGAGAGTGAAGGCAGTATTGGAAAATAATGGTGGACACACAAAATATTGACAATCTGGTCATAATTTGGACATTTGTACCCACTTTTGTTGCCAAAGCTTAAGAAATGAATGGCAATTTTACACTGTTATACAAGCTGTAAACTGACTACTTTACATTGTGTAATGTTCAGTCTTGTGCCATGAAATGGTATTATAAAATATTTACTACAATGTCAAGGGTGTACTCACTTTTGTGAGAAAATGCAATAATACATTGAATGGGAAATGTAAAATGTGTACAGTTAGACAAATCTTTCTTGGATACATCAAGAAGGCCTTATTATTGGGAAAATAACAGAAAAATAGTGGATAAAATGGAAAAGGAGTTATGACTAAGGTCCTCAACTTTATTGTCTCTGTTGAACATGGTGTAGCAGATAACATTGACTTGCCAGTTGTAGCTCAGATGTCCTTGCTTCAGTATATTATGTACATGAAACATCTCTGTTTTCCATTTCCATTTTATTTTTGCTACTACATGGACTAGTAAGGGAGACAACTATTTTAGAGTTATATTAGGAATAGGCCAATTAAATTGATGCCCTACAAATTGTGTGACTTGTAGTGTTACACCATCTTTACCCCACATGTGGCCTTTTTTACTTATTTGTTTTGCTTTTCTATATGTGGGTAAGAGAACCTTATAAACCCGCAAGTTGCTTTTCAAACTTTCTCCCACAATTTCCCACAAACAATTTAAAAGAGTAAGTTATTGCCTGGTCTACAGTTGTTTTTCAGTTTTATAATAGCAACAGTTGTCAGCTACAATTTACATATACGCCCATAACACTATTGACAATGACATCACTAATAATAGTTTTCTCAATACTATTTGAGTGCAAAATGCTGAATTTTGCTATATAGAGAAAAATGGCTGACACAATTGGCTAAAATTACTTAGATGTAATTTCAATTTATATACCTTCTGGCTTTACAATACATGTTTCACCACAGTGGTATACAAACCATTCACACAACCCCCAATGCAAATATTAGTAAGCACAACAGTTGGCCAATATCAACCAATAGAAGGCAGAAACTGTTACCTCATTTTTGCTGGCATATCTCCATCAATAACACAATTGCAGGTCTTATTCCTATAGGGTCATTCTGTAAGAGAGTGTGGGGTCCCAGAGGTACTTAGAAGGCTTTCAGAATATTCAGATGGATTAATGCAGGTAAACAAAGAGCATGCCCCTAAACCTCCACTAAAAAGGTGCCACTCAATATGATATCATTAAAGTTTACAAAATGAGCTACAAAGCAAAGCAGCAGAGCAAAACTAAGACTCACTACAAATGCAGAATCATAATTAAAATGACCCATTTTAAACTTTTAGCATTTAGAATTTAAAAATAGTTTTACACAGTAGATACATGAATAGGTTAAATATATAAGCATGTCAGAAATATACATTGAGCCATATACTATAAAAAGGGGATATGCAGTATATATACATCAAGACTCATAGTACAACTAGCACAAACGACGGATCACAAAAAAAATCCGCCGCAGTTTCCTGCCCTCCAGGGGGTTCCAGACACATACCTGTCACCAACCGTATAGTTGGAGGTCTGCTCTAAAAAAGCGACACTGCCTCCATAACATGAAGGTCAGTGGCGCTGCCTATCCCCCGCCACTCTGCTGTCATTGGGGAGGAAGCATCAGCGGGTACGCTAATGCACAGAATCGCCAGGGGATTCCAGCGGACAGTAGTGATGGCCGAACTGTCTGCAAGGCGAACAGTATAGGTATTCGACCTGCCCTGTTCACTGGCGGGAAGAAGGTGACTATTCTTCCGCTGACCGGATCAGGAGCAGAACAATCCGGCCAGTGGAAGAATTCTTTGATGAGAGACCGCAGAGAGAAGCCGGTCTCTCATCAAAGAAAACCGGCTTAAACTGGAAGTGACGTCAGTGATGTCACGTCCGGATAGAGAAACCGGGAACTGTGCCTTCCAGGTACGTCAGTGGTGTCTACTTCTGTTTTTTTCAACTCGAATTCCTGGCGAACAGGCGGACATCGGACTTTTTTTCCGATCTGCCTGTTCACGGACGGACCTGGCCGAAGTTCGGGCATCACTAGCGGACAGGTGAATTTGCTTGAGTTTTATTAGCTGAGAAACTCACCCCAAGATAACTCAGGCAGAAAGCCCAAAAGGTTAAGTATAGTGCTTGTCTAGGCAAGATATAAACATTTAAAACACTATTAAAACATTTCTTATGCAATTTGTCTTCAATTACATGTGTTTTTATTTCCCTATATGGTCTGACAATCCACTCACTTTGCTGGACCAAATTGTGTCATTCCTTCAAAATTGTATTTAAATAAAATAAAAAAACTACTGACCACTCCCCTTATTTTTGCAGCATGTGAGCTTAATGTTCTCCAGTCCAAGAAAAGGATGAGGAGGACTGAAATAGTTTAATCCAAAACGAACAAAGGATATAAGCTCTACTGTACTTTTTTGGTATGGTGGTCATAACATCTTTGTACTTGTTATATATACAACATATATAAAATATAAGATAAGTAGGAAACCTATTGTCAGGTTTAGGGCTAATGATGACTTTTAGAAGGTCAGTATATCCATAGAAAATATTGTGGCACTATGTACAGAAATGGTATATTAGGCATTTGTGTGGTTTTATCTCTGGTTACATTACAGCACTCTGACCAGCTAATCTCCGAGATATATCTTACAGGCAAATCATGTTTGTATTGTAGAGGTCACAGTGGCTTTTATATTTAAGTAAGAAAAAGGATTGCTCGGACTATCTTGACCCTTTTTCTTCCTATTTCTGAACAGTTTATTTTGTTGTTCCCATAGTTTAATAAATGAAGATTGATTGTCCAAGATTTAACTTTATGTCTCTAGCAGATAATGCGTACTCCCGTTAGATTTGTAGCTCGATATTGTGCATTCTTTGTTTTACATGTTGCCAATATTACAAAAGATTAGAATAATGTTCATTGTCTTCCGAGACCTATAAGAAAAAGATGAAGTGTATATACATGATCCGCTATGTGAAGAGACAGACAGAAAAATGTCCAACATTGTTTTATTAGTAAAAGTTACAGTTCCTCTGCTGTGCTCTAATATGCTCATGTAAAACATGTTTCTATAATATGTGTATAAGGCTAGGTTCCCACTTAGGCAATCAGCCACGGGGTTACGCAATTTTAATTGCGCTCTGTGATGTGATTAAATGGGCTTGTCTCCACTTCAACTAAAGGCTCCCACATTTAGATTGCGGGCGGATGCGATTTTTCTGACCTGATCGCGTCCAGAGGTATGAATGGATGCGATTTTTGATCACATGTGAACACGACCAAAAATCACGTCCATTCCTTCTCTATAGGTGCGATCAAGGGGTCAATCGCGCCAGATCACTTAAGCAATTGTGCGCAATTAAAATCATGTTTGCCCCACGGCTGATTGCCTAAGTGGGAACATAGCCTTGTCTGACAAAAAAAGTAGGACTATGAGATCAGCCCACACTGATTGGCAAGCATCTGAATGTCCACCATTCCAAAGTCATGCATGTGTGCCGAATTTGCAGTTTGGTCCGGTAACCTATGGACCATCCACATGGCTGGTTGCTTCCTGACTCACACACAGAGTGGCCAATCCAGTGACCTCTTTATTGGTATAAAAATATTGAGTATATCAAGTATATCATAAATAATGCAACTTGTGTATTTACGTGTGTATTCAATGTTGTCCAGCAGAGTATGTAATATCATTTTTTTGTCAATAATGCCGAACACTACAACAAAAGCAACACAATATATTTTGTACACAGCTACAATTGACCAAATGAGGGCAGCCAACATTTTTGGGGAAAATATCACAGCTTTCCTATAAATCATACAAATGGTAATATTGGATATTAGTATTATTATTGCTACCTATTATTCAGCAGCAACATACTATGCAGTGGTGCACAATAGAGGGGGCCAAAAAACTAAATAAAAACTGCATAAATAACAAGTACACATTATGATAAAAAACCTCTCAATTAACATTACCATTGAGCACTTAGCCTAGGCATGGACTATGCGCTGGGATGCGTTGACGTTGTGTAGCTATGTCATAGCCCATTGACTTCAGTGCCAGGCTTATGCACTGCGCTAAAATCTCTGGGGATTTTTACACAGAGTAGCCTTAGCCTAACTAAAAATGTGTAGATTGATTCAAGATTTGCATTATATTTTGGATTTTGTATTTGACTAAGGGTATAATCTATAAAATAGTTTTGGCTTAAAAATACACTTTAACTATTAAATCTTTCAGAAAGAGAAAGGAGTGATTAAGGAAACCAAGAAAAGGGGTGTTATCAGCACCCACCGATCTAGGGAGTCAATTGCTGGATGGGGTTTTTTAGGGCACTCACTCATAATTATATTAAAAAGTTCAGTTTATTAATAATATAACAATAGAATAAAAATACATTCCGTACACAGTTTGGGGTCAGAGCCTGTACAGTCACAGGTCTGTTTTAGGTATATCTATGAATCTGGACTGAATTGGTTGCAGATTCCATCCGATATGTTTCGCCCATAGGGCTTCCTCAGGGAGGAAAATGAATCTACAATACAATGCAAATAATTATATAATTCAATTGCAGTAATCATCTGTATATCGTTATTAACTGGATACATCTGTGTGTCATTGCACATATCATCACACATGTCTAATTGTACAAGATCTAAAAGCATACAATGTGTGGATCAGATTAAAAACATTCGGTACATATATATCACAAAATCAGAAACAATAACAACAATACAATCGTTCAGTACATCAAAAAAACATCAAATCAAATACACTCACCAGGACCGTTCAGCCAAAGGATACACCAGACCAATCGACCAATGAATCAGAGGGGAGACACAACCCCGGGCGGATCCCGATCCACAGAGAGCACACGGTAACCCCCTGCAGACAGCAAGGATATATGGAGGGAGAGACAACACAGCAATGTCCCTGCCTCCAAACAACAGTGGGGTCTCCACTTAGGGTAACTCCACTGGGCAATGCTGTGTTGACATCTAGAGAGGGGAGAAAAAGGGGGGAGCTTATAATGTGGGGTCCGGGGGGGGGGCAGCGGCCGATGCAGGGACATATTGGACATATAATGAATAATACCAATACCCAGAGATCAGACCTGAGGGCATCCAAGAAGACCCATAGGGGTATAGTGGATAATCAAACCACTTAAAGGCTATAAGAGGGGAGATAATCTTATGCATATATATATAAACTGCTTGTACGGAATAACGTACGGAGAGAGTGACTTGCTGGTCCTGCTTTCAGACTTATACACTCCATTTCTAACATCTTTTTGTTAGCAAGTTTGGTGATGATATCATGTTCAGGGGCTTTGCAATTAACTTGAAATGATCGAATTAAAAAAAAAAGATTTGCCCATCTCTAGGAGCAGCATTTTCACTAGCATCAAACTGATCATGAAGTATTGGACTAGGTGGGGCACATCTTTTTTGAGCTGTTTTGGTTTCTTGTGTTCTCTATGAATAATTTTGAGGGGGCCTCAGTCCCCATTGCTCTCACCAGGGTTCTGTATTTTGTGCTTTTTATCTGTACACTTTTTGTAAATAAAGAATTAAAAAAACTAATTGAGCCTAAAGATGAATTCAAGCCTGTATGTTTGACTATATAAACCGTTATTGTAGATGTCTTTACCCCCTTAGCTTTGTGTATTCCTAGTAGCCACTGACTGTATATACGGTTTGTTATTACATTCCTCCATGTTAATGCATGTGCTGTGAATAACATAACCGAGTTACTGTAAATAAATCCTTGCGTTATTTCTATATATATCGTATATATTTTAGGAGAAACCATTTAATAGGGATATATAAGACATTTAACTTTTTCACAAAGATAAATTGTCCTGTCTGAGTACAGTTTCCAGTTGGCAGGTGCTTGTGTACAGATACCTTGCCCAGCTTTCAAACAGTTTACTTTACAGGACACATTTCCATATTTTACACTATGGCTGCTAGATTATCCATGGCTAATGTATCCACATAACGCAAGTAGAATAGATGACTGCCATCAACTTTAGTATCTTAATGGCGTGCAGAAATACAATCAGATCATGTTTTCTCATCACTATACATAATGCAAGGAGCTTCAAAGTAAACCTGTAGAAAAATATGTGACCACCATGTCTGAACTCCCATTTTAAATGCAAGATTATGGTTATAGATGCACATTAACTGTTAAAATGTCATTAGTAATGAGTTAGACGTTGAGTACAGAGCCATGTTGGTATGTGCCCTTTTACTAGCCCATCCCTAAGTGAGAATAGTAAGACCATAAAGGTATTTTGTGTCTCTGCTCAATGTTCCACATCACTTTCGCTGTCATGGCTTGTATCACCTAAACCATTTGATGAGTTAACAGTCTTTTCATAACTACTTTGAACACTTATCATATATTTTATTTAGTACTGATGACATAACTCTTGTTTTGCTTATCTTTTACTCTTCTTGTTTCTTCACTCCTATCTTTTGCCAGACACAAGCCCTTTTACGTTTTCTTTTTTTAAAGCCTTTACCCATGAATGTGTGAGGTCTGCTCTTCATCCATTAGGATTGTACGCTTTCTGTCAATCTGGATAAATAATAAAAGCAAACAAATCAGCTCTTGCTAGTACTATGTGCGATGTACCATGCAGCATCTAGGAGAACAATACACAGCTTTCAAAATGATTTGGTACAGCCCGGCTGAAATTGTCACTTAGAGAATGGAGAACTTGAGAAAACAACAATATTTTTTATTTATCTTACTTTATATTGATAACACTTAAAACAGATGTATACTCAAAATCTAAAAAATACTTATGTAAAATAAAAATGTTACTTACCTCTAAGCTGGTATGATGGTGACTTAGCACTCCCCAACCCCAAAAAATAAACGAAAATGTTGTTGCCTGGAATCGTACAAGATTCCATGTTTATTTTCTAGGCTTCCGAGGGTTAACTCTGGGTATCATGAGTGGCCACTGGGGGAATTTATAATGGTTTTCTATGGGAAAATATGTTCCATTCAGTTTAATGGATAGTCGAGATTAGAGATTTACCCATCTATCTTGGTGGTGAGTTCCGCGACTACCATGGCACAAGACAGGCAGAGAGGAGGGGTTGCAAGGGATCTTCTTAAAATATTCCTTACAGGAATTTTTTTGTATTTTATTCCTCCCTATAGTTTCATCATCTCAAAACAATCGCTCCTTTGTTTGATCGAACAAACGTACCCTATTTTCCGTCATATAAGACGACTTTTAAACCCAGGAATATCTTCTGAAAAGTCAGGGGTCATCTTATATACTGGGTACTGAGATTTCCAAGCCGGAGAAGTCTGCCTGTCACACAGCAGCAGCTCCCTCTCATCCCCCCTCCCTCTCTCCCTTCTAGATGCTTTGAGAGGAAGCTGATGTGCTTACTAGAGGCTGTGGACTCAGTGGCTGAAACTGGTATTGCAGCTCAAACACATTAAATAGCATTCACTTATCATGTATGAAGTAAAATTTTTAGATTGGCATAATTCTTTTAGTTTTTATTGTTGAATGTATACAAATTATGTCACTTGGGAAACATTAATAACCATGTAAGGTTGCAGTTAGGGGTGTAAAATGGGGAATGTAAATTACTAAAAATGTTTAGGGTAAGTAAGAGTAGGCATATGTAAGGCCATGGTTCCACTGTTTCCAGTGCTGCGCTGGCACATTGCCGGTGGATTTCCTGTGACTTGCAGGCCATTTGCCCATGTCATAAGCATTTGAATTCAAATTACCATATTGAAATAAAATCTTTATTTTTTTTTTATTTGGTGTGCGTTGGAAGAGTAGTCTTATACGGCGAGTATATCCCAAATTATATATTTTTACTGGAAAAGTTGAGGGTCATATTATACACCCAGTCGTCTTATACGTCGAAAAATACGGTAATTGAAATGGAACATAAAATTGATCGAGAAGTGGTCGGACATGTTGGTAAATTTCAGTTGATCGTTCAAGTATCTGACAAGTTTTCATGCTACTTCGGTAAATTTTGTATGCGATAGTACTATGGAGCATATGCACAGGTGATTGCAACGGAATCGATCAGTTTTCAATCGATCACACTCTGTGGTGGTACGTTGGACCAGACTTAGACTGACAGTTGATATTTCAATTGCACAAGCCTTTGAATCTAATATCGATTGAGCAAAAATTTATTTATGTATGGCTTGCTGTATTTAGGATTTGTCTCTATTTTGCATTATGGATGCATTAGCCTTAACAGCCTCATAGAGACATGTGCTTTATTACCAAATTTTTTCAGCGTTAAAAAATACGCCATTTAGAGCGGTGTTGACATAACCATTAAATAATAAGTCCAGCTGAATTCAATTGACATGTTAGTTGGCCTATACAGCATCACATTAACCCTGTGATCTGCGTTGTTGTTGATACAACGCAACATAACGGTCCATCAAAGGCAGGGGTTTTAACGCAGTGGAGACAAGGTCTAACTGTATAATTTTGGAAGAGCAATGTTGTCACCCTACCTGTTTTCTTAAGCTCATAATTAAGAGTTTAAAGTGAAATAATTAGGTGTTTAAAGTTAAGTGAGTGAGGCTATTAAGAATCGAATGGCTTAAAGAGAGATTGCAGAGTAAGTAAATAGCTTACTGGATTCCTGGTAAGATTAAGTTGTCTTTAATGCAAAGATGCAACTCAAAAGATCTTTTTGTTAAATGTTTCCTATATATGAAATATTTCTTATTGTACAATAAAGGGTTACATTTGCTGAAATACAATAAAGAGCTTATATACTCCATCATAGGGCTGTTATAGTTCTTTTGAAGTATGGCAGAATGTTTGAAAAACAGTTTGCTTCCATGAAAAAAGACACGGCCAGAAAGGTTATGTTTGCTGATCAATAAATTACAGTCACTATTGATGACCTGCTGATTCTAAGTGACATAAGTTGGGAAATACTATTATTCTCTTGTTTTATTATATTCCGTAGCTAGAAAGGAAATCAAATAGCACCAACGTCCAAGATTAAAGAAGGCACTTAATGTGGTTCTATAATGGTTGTTTTAGGTTGTTTATACTGGAACAGTGTGTATTTCAAACAACTTTGACTTCTGAAAATAGAGTCTCTTTTCAAACCAGCGTAAAATAAATAAGTCAATGTGTAGAATGTGTACAGCTGTCAGAATGAAATTGTTTCAGTTCAGAAGATTTGATATTAATTATTATGGATTTGTTTTCAATCTGTTCCTCTAGTGCTCACTTTTAACTTTTCTGATACTAATGTAAGCTCCTTTCTACATGGCTTCCGTATCTTGCTTTGATGAAAGCGAATACACTTGAAACATGGATAAAAGAGTCTACATATTAGACAGAGTCTGTGCTACAAACCAGCAGTTATGGATACACCGTCTGCCATGTCAGGACAGAATGTCAATTGCAGATCTGAGAACAGAACAATGCAAAGAACACATTTTTAACAGCTAGTGGAGATGGTCAATGAAATGCAAAAAAGAGTTAACATAAGCATAGGCTTTTCATGAAGAGGACAACTGCACTAATGGAGCCTCAATGGAACTCCGATGAAACTGCCAATGGAACTTTAATGGAATGGACAGCTGGATAGTTGAGCTGATTTGTTTGCAGTCTATGCGCTAATATATTTTATATGTTTGGATCTCATTGACAGGGGTACACATCTCATACCTCAGTAGTACAACCCTGACATTTTCTGGCTTAGTAACTAAGCCCTGAGACTACCAGCAGTCCCAATGTCAACCTTTCATAGTCTTTCATTATCTCTCTCTGACTTTCATCCCCCAGATCTCCATAACCCTTAGAAGTCCATTTTTTTTTTGATTATTAATTTACATTCCCTATGTCACACCCCTAACTGACATTCACAATATCACACCTCTTTCATAGTTACTCATAGTTCCCTGCAGTTATCCAAGTGACATAAATTGTATACATGTAACATATAGCTGCGGCCGCCCAGACACGGAGTTCCTCCAAGTTGTTAGTACGCATATGAGTTTTGTAACAATAATAATAATAATAATAATAGTTTTTGGCCCCTCTTGAGCACCAGAGTACCACTTATGTGCACCCCTGCTCATTGACAATCTCTACCAACTAGGCAGATCAAACTCCTATTCAAATCCCATTATGGAGATGCTTTCTATGTTTCCTGACCAGACATTTGCTATAATAGTGAGAATGAATCCACAGTTCTAAGTTACCATCAGAAAATGTGTAAAGATGGAATATTTCAATGAGGACAATTGTTCATCTTTTACATTGGAAAACTCCTGTTAAGTCTGCAAGACCGGAAGTGAAGGGGAAATGTCAGGAATGAGACAAAGATGGCAGAAAGAATAAGAATTCACAGTGATTTTACTTTCCCCTATTCAAAATGGAAAAACGTTTTTATATATAATTCTGTGTAGATATAAGCAGTAAACAATTATAAATGCAAGGAAAAGAACTGCTAATCTCATTTCATTGGTTTATTGAGAGGAATCGATTTGAAACTGATCGCCATGTATGGCCACCTTAACTGTAGTCATTGAAAAAGCAAACTTTCTGTAAGTCTAACACGGTACAACACTTTACTATTGATCTACAACCTACTTCCCAAAAAACCTACATTGTGCAATAAATTCTAGGTGTGATTCTTGGCTTTTTGGCCATGTAGAAGTGTGAGTCTTCACTTCAGTCCTAGCTTTAAAAGACTGATAGATGAGTAATGAACTCAATGAGTAATGAACTTGAAGACATCTTAGTTCTTTTTTAACATGAGGTTGAAAAGCTGATAATACTGCACCAACCATTTTGGATTCAGTCAAATAATTGTCAGTCATGTATTTATATTGTCAGATAATTCGGACTACAGTTTTTTGTTTTTATTTGTGATGTATTTAGATGTTATTATGTGTATATGTTATAGAGTAGTATTAGATTAATAGTTTCTATTTTGAATTCAAAAAAATATGATAATTCCCCAAAACGTTCCAAACAGCAGGTTTAACAACTTCAACCAGAGTTAAATAAGTATTTAGTAAGAAAGTACATTGTCCTATCAAGGTACCCTTACACAGTACAGCTCCTATCTCTAAGCCATGCCAGCTTCTAACCTATGACCCACACAATATACTGTATCCTTTAATCAATTAATTGAGAGGAACCTTCCTCCTTGAATGTGCTATAGAGGACCAGAACCCCAGAATCTCTAAAGGCGACTAAAGACCCCTGGTGTGTACCCGAACCACATACCTAAGATTTTTAAGTCAAATGATTGAGAGAAAGTATGTCTTAGTAGTAGCCTCCTCCTTAAAGATGCAGACCAGAATCCATAAATCTCTAAACAAAACCAAAGAACCACATACCCAGGATTTAAATTGACCTGAGCAACCTTCTGGTGTCTTGATTTGCCCTCTACTCATTTAAAAAATGTGATATCTAGTGATGGACCAAACTGTTCGCCGGTGAACTATCCGCGGCGAACATCGCATGTTCGCGTTTGCGCTATTTCG
>CM070032.1:51074963-51088534 GCA_036250615.1 Ptychadena robeensis | reverse complement strand
TTGAAGTCAATGGCGGGTTCGCCGGTTCGCCGGGTTCGCGAACTTTTGCGCTAGTTCCGCAATTCCGGGTTCGAGCCATCACTAGTGATATCCAGTTAACACTTTTTTCTAGGGTCATTACCCAGAGAAACACAAGGACAATCTGGCCTGTTATGGTGTAGACAGCAAAAGTAGTGCATTCAAAGGGTCCAATGGGTTAAGTAAAAATTGTATGTAATATATAACGCACATGCTATAACAAGGATCACATCCTGTGCAGTTATTATGGAATCTAACGTGTGAAATCAGTAGACTATTAAAGATGGGCCTTATTCTGTATAAATCACGTTCATGCTCTAGTAATACTGACACCAACCATTAAAAGGAGTCAGTCTAAATACACCACAACATACATTTATAATCCCATGTACTGTGTAAATAAGAGAAAACGCAAGTGAAAACATATTCTGTTATATTATGCTATGTATTAACTCCCAAGAGTGACGTAAATGTTTCAGCCACATCACAGCTGGAAAGCATAAAGAAACACTCCGTGTCGTAGCTGGGTTCAACTTGCTGAGAAGATTGGAGCCTAGAATAATGTCAGACTTATTGTGTAATATAAACTAAAAATGTCCCCATAGCATGTTTGTTGGTAGGAAGGTTATTTTCAGCACTTCGCATTGATGTCAACTATGATTCATCTGTGGTAGCGCAATATTTCATTCAGCAGCTTCTAAAACCTAAATGTTACTATTATTTATGTTTTTTAGTATTTGCGTTATAGTTAAAGTCATTTGTTTTTCATAACAAGATTATTCTTATACTTCACAGCCACAAAACAAGTCCTGCCTTTGTATGGTAGCCTTGTAGAGACTCAGGACCCGTGGGCACGGTCATATAGGGGTAAAGGCAAATTTGTCACATTTGGATCAGCTTAGCTTTAATCACAGAAAACAATATTGAGTTAGATAGAAATTGTTCTAACAATCACCATTTTATTGCCTCAACTTTTCTTACGAAGGCAACATATTATGCAGCACTTTACAGAGCATATATAGTCATATCTCTAAAGCAGGGCATACTTGGATTCAATCTACCTAAATACCTATCATATTATTGTATCGTATTATTGTATGGAAAATAAAATTGATCGAAAAGTTATCGGATATGTTGGTAAATTGATATATTTAGATCGATTTTGTATGCAATCGTACTATGGAGCATGCGCACAGGCCTAAGGAAATAAATCGACCTGTTTTAAATCGGTCACATTATGTGGTGGTAAAAACCATCCAAATGTAATCTGAAAAACGTTAATACAATCATATTTTAAGTCGATCGAAAAATAGAACTGTGTATGCCCAGCTCACAATCTAATGTCCCACCATAGCCATGTATATTTTAATAACACAGTCATATGTCAAGTCATGTGTTACATGACTTACATAGGAAAAACTTTTTGGGGGAAAGCCAATTAACCTATTATCATGCCTTTGGAGTGTGGGAGGAAAACAGAGCACCTGGAGGAAACTCACACAGGAGAACATGCAAACTCCTTGCAGATAGTGCCCAGGCTGGGATTTGAATTACATGCTGCATGGCCAGAGTGCTTGCCCTCTGAAAAGTTACATAATTGTAAGTATAAGGTTATGACCATTTACTGAAACATTGTCCTTGTGGATTCTGTCCATTTTTCATCTATTGTGGTGCTTTTGCAGCCCATTTATACTGAATAGTCTTTCTTAACACATCATAATGCATGTTAACTAATGCACAATGTTACACCACAATGAAACAATTTAGCTTGAATGTTCCCTGAATGGTTATGATCATGAGAATTGGATTTAAAGACTAAAGACTGTCTGCAGAAATCTTCATTATGCCCATAAAGGAGATAGTACTATAAACAAAGGCTGCCTGTTTTCTAGAATAAATAGCATCCAGCTCTACATGTTCTGATATCTGTCATCCAATGCAGTGTTGGTAATACATATTGATTATGTGATGCATTCACATTTCATTTTACTTACAAGTATTAAGCTCATACAATATAATACTGTACAAATCCATCTGCAAAAGAAGAAATGTAATCAAATATAATGGTATTTTTATAGGCAAACACATTGCTGTACATCGCAGGTCTGTTGTATGGTTAGATATAAAATTATTTTATGTGCAATAATGATATTAGGGTTTTGCAAATTATTCTGCTTTATAGTGAGTGAATGAGTAATGTACAAATCTATCATAATCATTATGTAGTCTTCAGCAAGAATAAACACGAGTTTAATCAATGGGCGTTTTTCCAACAATAATCGAATGCAGAGGCATAGTATGTGCTTGGAAAATGAAGTAAAATTCAGAGCTATATACTCATATCTTCTTGCAATAAGAAGCACGTGCACAATTTAATTTCATAGAATATTAGAAATGAAGAGGTGATTGTGATTCTAACATGTTCTAAATCAAAAAGGTATAATTCTTATATTCTGTGGCATGGTAGTATGAAGGCAATTCAGGGTCACTGTCAGAAATCAGAACCTGACAAGGAAAAGAGCTTTCATTTAGCAAAATGTGCAATCTTTATTGAAGGGGCTGAAAAAAATGAGTGTAAAAAGAATGGTTTCTGTACATCAATAGTCACACTCTTCTGCTTTTGTTTTAATCTTGCATGGGTAGATGAAACTAAGTAAATACCTCAACATGGAAGTCATTGACAGAGCTTTGGGAAGGATGGTTGGAGGGTTACAGTACTCAGGCAGTAAATACCCCAACATGGGTGCTGTGCAACTGACCCGTGTCAACATACACAAATGCACCCATAGAGAATTAACGAATGCGACAAAAAAAGCATAAAAAAATTTCCCCCAAAAAAGAATGGGTGCACCACATAAAAGCATGCGTGTTTTAGATGTATAAGTGGATACATCACCTAAGGCTTTAAATGCCCCAACATGGCAGTCATTGACAGAGCTTTGGGGAGGATAGGTGGTACAGCACTAACCAGTAAATACCCCAACATAACAGTCAATGTCAGAGCTTTAGGCAGTAGAATTCGAGAGGTAAAGCATTAAGACAGTAAATACCTTAACATAACTGTCAATAGCAGAGCTTTCACAGTAGGATTGGAGAGGTACAGCATTTAGACAGTAAATACCCTGACATAACAGTCAATGACAGAGCTTTGGAAAGGAGAGTCAGAGGGGTACAGCACAAAGACAGTAAATACCCCAACATATCAGTCAATGACAGAGCTTTGGGCAGTTGTATTGGAGAGGTACAGCATTAAGACAGATAATTCCCAAAGATGGCAGTCAATGATAGAGCTTTGGTCAGGAAGATTGGATCACTAATCACTTACACAGTAAATACCCCAGCATGGCAGTTAATGGCAGAGCTTTGGACAAGAGTATTACAGCACTAAAGCTATGTACAATTTTTGTCATTAAAAATGATTGTTCCCAACCTACAAAAAAATAAATGACCACTGTACACACAATGCTTGTTCTGTTCGATGGAAAGGGAAAGATGAGCCAAGGGAACTCTGCTGCGTCCTCCTGATAGAGGACTATGGGTGTCAAGCAGGATGGTCGTTGATAGATCTGTCATGGCCAATAAATAAATGACTACACTGGACACCTGTACACTGTCAAATATCGACAGGTGTATAAGGTTTAAGCCATAAGAGAAGCAGTTATTGAGACTTGAGACTATTTAGTTGCTTAAATTAGAAATAGAGCTGTAACTGCATTACCTGTAGTGTCAGATGGAAGAGGTGGCCGTAGGGAAGCGGTAAGTAAATATACAACTTATGCACACCTAGCCATGAAACAAGCATTTAAACCTGGAGAATCAGCCCCAATATGAGGTGATATCTTAGCAGAACTTTTTATAGATTAATATAACATGAATATAACATACAACAATCCGAAATTTACTGAAAACGAAAAAAAACCTACTAGAAATAAATTAACAGAAACAGGTTTTACATTTACATTGGGGTGTCACTATGCCACCTCATCTGGTGTAAGCTAATATGGGGCCCATATATGAGATTATAGTCCTGGGCCTAATTTAGTCATTTCTGTATTATAATAATTTACTAGTACTTATGGGCTTCCCATGCCAGGTTAATGCAGACCAACATAATAATCGGCAAACTGTGTGGAACGGAGAAAAAAAACTGAACCATTAAGCAACTTGATTTGAAACCATATTAAGTACAAATACAGGACAGAAATAGTACAATAAAGCCATGTTATAATTTGAGATTTGTTCATGATGTTGAAAGTCATTTGGTTGGGTGGCATGGCAGTAGTCTTAATGACATTTAAAGCCCATCTCTGGGCAAAAAAATGTCCACTTCCCTGTAACTCATCCTACAGTATAAGTATTACAGTATATTAATTAACTTGCTTTTTAACTTGTCAAGCACTTTGATGCACATACTTACTAAGATGTCCTGTCCACATCCATGTCCATCCATAGTCATGTTTATTTGCAAATACAAGGGACTGCCATGCTGATATCACTACCTTTCAGGTTTTTAAGGTCCCATCGCTAGACACCCAATAGAAGGGGTTCACATTACACAGACAGTCATTGTGGATAACAATAAAATTAACCAAACGTCCTTTTAAACAGAAGGACCCGGTGGTGCGGATCATATGACCAACGGCCCATGGACAGCGGGCTCTTAAGACAAGTAGTGGATATAACAATATTCTACATTTAACACATCTCCTGAGTCTGCTGCTTAATGCCAATGAAGATCCCCTATTTGTTTTTTTAACAGGCTGCATATGCATAAATTAAAATAACGCTTGTCTCATATTTTTTTATTGTTCCGCAAGAGTTAAGTTAGGCATACATACGATTTTAGTGCGATCGATCTTCGATTAGTTTTAGATCCTGATCTTTTCATTGGACACCGGTCATAAACAAATCCAAAGAAGAACCACATGGAAGGTTTGATCGTAATATGATCTTGATACAACTAAAATCGTCGATTGTAGTTTTGATCAAAAAACACAGGAAAGAGTCATATATAAATGTGTTAATCGAATACAATCGGCCTGACCAAAAACACAATACTACGGTTTAAGTTAGATCGTTGTACAATTGATGAAAATTTTACAACATCTCCGATCACTTTTTGATCGATGTTTTGATCGGTATCGAAAAATTTTCACCGATTGAACCATGCAGTATACGATTTAAAGCCAATCAATGTAAACTTTGATAGTTTTAGGTCGATTGAATGCTAAAATCTAACCATGTATGCCTAGCTTAAAACTACTACTGGTAGAAGCATTCTGAAGTGTTGGAGCGCCTACATATACAAGCAGTGGCACTATAGGGGTTCTGTCACTTGTCCCAACACATTGTTTTATTACACTCTTTTGATTCCTGGGGAGCTCTGCTGATTGAAGTAGTGTTCCGGGGTAGGTGCTGGACAGATGGAAGACTTGTATATGTCTTTCTGTTCTGTGAGCCTACTGGATAAAAATGCTGATTACAAAATATATTAAAGGTAAACGTGTTGTTTACTTAGGAGAACTCAGAAAGGAAAATGCTGTTGGTCAGCACTAATTGAAGTAAGTTTTTTTGTTAAAGTGTAATTTATTTATTTTTTGTTAATGTCTATTTTATGAAATAGAGTTATACTTATACTGCTTGGTCTATTCCCGGGGCCTCATCCATGGTTTACAGCTGCTGGTAGCTGTTGTTTTTTTTTACCACTGTTTTTCTGCTGGTAGTTTTATGTACAGTTGGGATAGAAAAACATTTGAATTGTAAAAAAATACACTGGAGGAAGAGGTGAGTGAAGTCTGCTAACTGAGGCATTTGGTTTGGTGACTTATATACAAATAGGGATTCACACCACCCCTAATACTACATTTGCAATTTAATTAATGAAACAAACTCAATTTGGGGGTAATTTGTTTTCTAGCAGTTTAAATGAATGATCCCCATTAGCTTTTTGCCTCTCCTATTATAACTTTGATTTACCCTGTTACAAAAATGAGAGTTAACATGTAGCCCAAATATTTTATCGTTTTGTGAGAATAATGAGACCCTTTTTGCATCCTTTAATGTTGTCATTTAGAAACATTTAAGGGACAAGATGTCAAATACAACTCAATGCAGTTAAAGGTTTTATTTGTGAACAATGCTTTTAGAAACACCATTAGCAAAGGGACCCCAGAATTTAATTGTCCTCAATGCTGGATTTGGGGATTGCCCTCATATGAATATATAATTAGGTATCATATTTATCGGTTGATTATGTGTGAAACTACTACATTTCATTTTTGTATCCAACAATTTGTAAGTCAACTACTGAGTGAGAACAGTACTAATATTCCCACAGAGCTAAACCAACAGAGTTTGCAAGGGGACCCTACCAATACACAGGTTGGCCAGCTACCTAATTGTAAGTATTTAAAATTTTATAGCAACATTTCACCACCTTATCCCAAGCCTTTTTCATCTGAATTCATGCTGAATTGTCTTGAAGCCCCACAGTATAGATGCTCCACACTCAAGATGAAAAGTCCAAACTTTGAAATGCCATCAAATACAGGATAACACTAACTCCCCTGGTGGTCTTCTATTCTCTGATGCATTGCACCCCAATCTGGGGGGCTTATGTGTAGCATCTATACTGTGGTAATACATTGAAGGAGCTTCAGAGATGGGTCCATTATTCATTCCAGTACTGATGAGCCCAATCCTAATCAAAGTAGCCCTAGGGGAGGTCTGTGTGTGAGCAGAGAGTGTGGTTTAACCTGTGTATTACTGAGAACTGGATTGTCATTGTTTTATGTTCACTTGCTTTAATTTTTTGCTCTACCTTTCCCAAAGCTATACAGATTTCTCCAAACAATTTTGAAACATTCCTTTTTTGAACATGGCACTGCATTTTCCCTAAGTGAAAAAAGGTGGAGGATTAGCACAAGGTAAAGGTAAAACCTAGAGTGTTATATGAGAAAGAACTCCAATGGTATGTTGTTACAAATAAAAAGGTGGGTGATGTTATGTGACATATAGAACCAAGTCTTATCTACGTTTGTATTTCTGATTTTCTTTTGATACACTTTTAGCAGCAACACTTTACCTTTGTGAACGCTACATCTTTTCAGGGGCACTGTGAGTGAACAATGCATGCCAGAAGTAGGCAGGCGTGCCAATAGATGCTAGGGATGAGCTCTGGGAAGAGATTGTTTTCAGAGATCGAAAACTAGGTAAGAAAATGGTGGCATAAGCAAGGGGTCTTGGTGATATCTGCGCTGTACAGTAAGAGTTTTTGAAAATTAGGTCATCCTCTGGCATTGTGCAACTCTAGTTCAGGTCTCTTCCACATGGACCTTAATTTCATCAACAAGGGAAAATATTGAGCAATAACCCTTTAAAATAACTTTTTTGCTGATTAACACACAATATATCTATACATTTATATATTTATTTATAATATTGCAACATAATTACCTCCCCAAACCATCCCACATATCATAAACAATGTCTTTGAAACCATTAACTTGAAAAGTGCACAAAGTATGGTTGGAAGTTCAGTAGATGATGGAAGTGTAAAATGTACTCTTTGGTCAGACAATGGCTCGAATGTTTAAGAAATGGCTCCCATCACAACAATATTTGGACACACAGATCATTAATGTCAACTTGTTTCCACGATGAAGAGAAAGCACAAACTGTGGTATTCTTCCAGTCCTCCAAACTCAACTGTGTCCCATCCGTCCACATTTAAATAATTCCTTGGCCGCTGTATTTAGAGGAATGGTATCATGCTACAAAAAAGTGCATCTCTAAACAAGTCCATTTGTATTCATGGTCATATATGTAACTGAGCCTGTACTTTGGTATTAAATAACATTTTTTTTCTTTACAAAAAAGGTATTTAGAAATAAAGCTATGTATAGATGATGGGACTGAAAAGGTTAAGTCCCCTTGTCCTTTAAAATATGTTTCACCCCCACTCATAAATAAATAATGTCTTTCTTGGTCTCTCTTCCATGCCAAGATCAATATCTCTTAACATCTTACTTATTTTATTACTGCTTTTGGTTTTCTGGGCCTGATTGAAAGTTGTTCAGAGGAAATCTTTGGTTTTGCTTAAGTGTCCGTGACATTTAATCATGACTTTCCTTGCAGTTTAATTCCAACCAGTCAATCAGTTAATCCACTTCAATTGATTCTGTGCTCTCCGTTATCGGCTTGCACTCATTGGGCATCCTCTGATGTCGACTCAGCTGTGTAGCTTGTGTGAAGCTCCTCTCGCACCTCTCACACCTAGAGGAAACAAAAGAGGAAAAATAAGACCATGGATCCTTGCTTTTGGTTGTCAGAAGTTTTCTCACCATATCTAATAAGAACAGACACTCAAAAGTGGCTTCAGGTTTCACTATACCTAAAGGTTTAATTGGTGGCTACCAGCAGTGTCTTAGTGACTATGATAGGGCATGGCCCATCTGATTCAGATCAGAGGAATCTGTCAATAGAAAGGGGGAAGGTGATTTCTCTAGAGAGGCCTGTCTTGTCCCTGCACTGATCACTGTCACATCAAATAGATAAAGAACAAAAAGAGATTTTTAGGAGAGAGCCATCAAAGAAGTGACTTGTCTGCGGTTTTCTGCTCTGTAACCTCCAGAAAGAAATTGATGACAAATAGAATTTCACCTCCTGCTAATTTAAAATCTGGAATTCAATATCTGAGGTCCTCAAGGGTGGCAAAGTGAAAAAGAAGTAAAAAAAAGAAATAACATAATGAAAAAGAACTTTAATGCGATTGTTCTCAAGACTGTATTATGCTAAAAGTATTTACTTCCATTGATAGACAATTCTCTGAAACACTTTTCTCTAGTTCTCATGCAACACATGAAAAAATATTACAGAACTTTTATATTTTGATCATCAGGATGACCACTATTCCAACATAACTTTTAATTGTATAGAACGAGGAAAAGCCATTATTTAATATTGCAGAGAAAGATATATTTAAACCTCAAACCTTGGTTACAATGATTACTATCCATTATTGTTGTTTTCACTCATTTACATTCAACATACATAAATATCTGCATGTCCTAGCTAATAAAATCGAATTATCTATAAATATGATAACACCCGTTGAAACTCTAAACAGTATGCGTACATTTACAATGTAATTTGCTGGGCTGCTAACAGTCCGGAAAACAACTGAGTGCTCCTGTCTATTTAGGAAAGACCAAAAACCAACCAGCGAATGCCTCATGTCACATTTGCCGGGCTGTTAATACCACCTGTGTAAATGAGCCCTAACATTTGTGCATAGCAGGAGGCTTCTAGTCATGTGGAATGGAGTCAAAGTGTACAAGATATAAGGAAAGTTCTGTTAATGCTAGTTAGATCTGATGATTCCAGTTGGGTGTATATCTGACAATGGAGACACTGCACAAATGTAGCTTCTGTCAATAGGTTAAGAAAATCTAAAATAGCTGCTTTAACAACTCCATCATACTTTGAAGCTGAGTTATACTCAGTGATCGCCAGGAGAAGAGTGAAGTCTTTTGCCTTTTGTTAAACTGTGAGTGGAGCAGTAACAGGTCCTCATTGACAGTAGAACAAAAAAGACAAAGGACTTGTTTCTACTATTTCTTGGCCCCATTCTATCTCCTTCATCAAATATAAGGAATAAAAATGAATTGCAATAACTTAAGTAAAAACAATGTATTTCTTTGTAGGACTTTGAGATGTTTGCGATTATGCATGATGGAAATCAAATGTCTGATCTACAATTTTTTTTGTCTTAGATAAGCAGAATTACTCGCTGGACGGCATTATGCTGATCATACACAGGTCATTCTGCAATGAAAGTTCAGACAAAAATACAGACATTAAAAAGAAAGCTCCTTTCAAGAGTGTGGGTGAGCTTGAAGAAACTGTCAGTGATTACCATTGAGCTATAAATTCAGTCGGTTCCAGACCACAACTATTATATCGTTCGGAGGAAATGTAAGACATTTCTGTGTTCTTAAATTGTCTCATGTTTCCAGAGCGGAAGGCTACTTTGTACTGTAGGTCAGTACAACCTGGCCAATGCATGTCAATGGCAATAAATTGTTTATAGGATTCAACAAGTATGTAAAAGTTAACACAACATTGGGCTAGGTTTTATATACATATGGGTATTAGTAGGATGGAGGGCAATATTCTTACAATCAACATGGTAATATAGATACCTATAATTTTCATAACAGTGTCAAACTGAAAATATAGGTCTTTTAGACTGAAAAGTAAAAGGTTTGACTACACCACATCAATAATTCACTGTACTGATGATACACAAGCCAAGGCTATTAACATATAAAGTGTGCCTTAACCACAAAACTGTAATGTATTGCAGTTTACCAGTCCTAAAATGTGGCGGGTGCATTTGATTTCCTTCTTCAATTTGTTTTCTACCATTGTACCTGGAGATAAGATATGGTTGAAATGTTTTAAATATCTAAATTTATGAGTGAATTGCAAAGCCCCTAAACATGATACCAAAATTGCAGAAGATGTAAAGAAGACTTGTGGGAACATAACAAAAAAGTATTGTTCTTGTGCATGTAGTTTTTGCATAAAATGTTCAAAACTAAGTTGATATTTCCACTTCGAAAATTGGTGATGATACCATCTTCAGGGGCTTTGCAATTTACTCACAAAGTGAATCTCTACTGGTGATCCTGCAAATAACACACTTTCTATCCAAACATGGTTATGTTTACTCCTCCACTGTACACATAAAGAGAACCATTGCCTTCCAAGATAAACTTTGATGATGTCTGCCTTTGTTTATCTTCATTAAATGGAGTGTGATGGGATTAGTAGATCTCAATTAAATGAAATATATTATGATATCCATGATGATGGCAAGGTTGTGCCCATCGAATGATCACTATATGCTCTTTTATTGTGTTGCGTACAGCTATTGCAGGGCAATGGAGTCTTGTATGGCCAGCTTAACAGTTGGACGGCAAGCGGCTCTGCAGATGCAGATTTTGCCGGCATTTACTTTTACCTGTATTGTTTACATTAAAGTCCATTTCACGCTAACCATTTGTATTTATCAACACACAGATCTACTTTATGCCTAAACTTTATCTGTTTACCTGTGCTTAAACCTGGACAAAATGTACTCTGTTTAAAATGCATTAGAGCATTCCCTGAAATATGTAAGTCTAGATTTTTGGCTGTATATATATCCAGCTAGACGTCAGAAGCAGTTAAGCACATATTGCATATAAATAAATTGTATTTTCCTTGATTGTCTTTCTGGGAATATTCTTAGCTTCCTGCTCTACTGTTAAAAACTGCACTGTGATCTTGACGAATGTAAAATGTCAGCATTAATGTATCAGACCTATCAACTCAATGAAAATAACTCAGAAGTATTGATTGCCTAATGATTTTTGGTGTATTCATTAACGTCTATGGGCAGATGATCTTCTCTGAACGCCTGGAGTGCTGATGACACATTAGTGTATTGCTGATTGTTTATTAGAAATCTGATTAGTTAGTGGATTGGTGTACCAAAATATACTACCTTTTACTGCATGATAAACTTGGAATCCAGGCATTTACTACATTTACAACTTTCTTAGTGCTTTAATGCCATTACACACTTCTCTATTCCGTTTCCCTTATCTCCTATTGCACATGCTAAATTATGAAAAGGATTTATGATCTCTGTGACCCTCAAGACTGAACATATTTTTTCTTGGGTATCAATCTGTAAAGTGCTTCCTATTATGTTGGCACTATATAAATACTGCAAATAAATATAACTGTGGAACTGGTTAAGGAACCTTGAAGTTCTTTTGTAGCTCAGAGTGCTTCAGCATTTTTGGTATCATTAAGACCTACAGGCCAAGGCTGGAATATTGCTGTTGGGGATAATTGATGAATTTCCAGTAATTAAAAGTCCAGTGCTCCAGGATCCATTCAGAATCATTATATATTTGCTGTTATAACAAGCAGTAGCTTTAAAAAGTTATCATGTCCCCATTTAACTGCACCCCAGATTATGTTAGACATTTCTGTGTTCTTAAATTGTCATGTTTCCAGAGCAGAAGGCTACTACAACCTGGACAATGCATGTCAAGGGAAATAAATTGATTATAGGATCAAACAAGTATGTAACAGTATGTAAAAGTTAACACACGCTAGGTTTCATTTTCAAATGGGTAAGATTTGCTGGTATAATAAGCAGTAGCTTTAAAACGTTATCATGTCCCCATTTAACTGCACCACAGACTATGTAAGACATATCTGTGTTCTGGCCACTGACTATTTTCGTAATACATACAGGTTACAAAACAAGCCATATGTTGTGCTTGGAAGGGATTCTGATCCATATTGTGCCCTGCTATGGGTTTGTGGTTTGAAATCTAAAATAAGCTAGGCCTCGGCAGCCACTTTGGTGATGTGAGACCAGGTGTATGGTGTTAGGATTATGTTGTATAAGGGCATGTTGTCTAGTAGCTGATATTCATGGCTCCTGTATAAGCAGTCAACAGTCAATGTGAAGACTACATTTCCCATTTTTTAGAAGGGGTGGTCACTGCATCATAGGAAGAAGAAGAACTAATCTGTAAATATAGAAGGATAATCAACCCAGCTGAGAAGAAGCCTTTATTATCTGAATCCAGCTTACAATGTGCAAACAAAAGTTATGTGTGAAATTGACTTTGTAAAGTTATCTAAGCTTTAGTTTGTAAAAGTGTTTTCAAGCATAGTTTAAAGAGTGGAAGTTATTGTACCTTCTGTATACTTTCTCACTTTTGTTCTGTTTAGGTACGATAGTGACATAAAGTGAAGACTGTATAGAATAATGGTACATTGAGGCTGCATTTCTGGATTAGGTTACCTGCCAAAGACTTACCAGCTAAAGGAGTGGGCAGCCCCAAAGTCTACAAGGGTAAAGACATGGCGGGCTGCCTGTGGCTATGCCTGTATTTTCTGACTGGCATAGGCATCACAAGTCCTTATCAATGACACCAGATACATCCTGGGGGATGCAAAATTAAAGATAACTTTTAGTAACTAATTTTTTGTACCTCTTTTGGCACCCAATTACAGAAGGAATGGGGCCGCCAAAGAGGTTAAAGAAGACCTAAATTTTACAGTTAAGCTTAGAATGGTCGATAGCAGGGGTGGGCAAACTTTTTGACTCGTGGGCCATTTTTTGAAATTTGACAGGAGGGCGGAAGCAAAAGCCTCGTGGGCCATAATGTTTTTTGAAATTTGACAGGAGGGCCGAAGCAAAAGCCTGTAAGGGCCGTCCCGCATAGGTGTCCCTAGGAAATGTAAAAAAATAAAATATATGTAAAACAATTGTAGGGATGTAGTAATATCCCTTAATGTCATTCCGTAAAATTGATGTTTGGGAATATACAGTTACTGTAATCAGTTAAGCTGTTAGAATTTTCTAGAATGTACCTTCTGCTGCCATCTGCCTGGGTGTTGTAACATTGTATTACATTTTGGTTTATCCTCAGCCAATCAGCAGGCTGCATGATGCTCTGATGAGTCATGTAGGGAGTTGA
>CM070032.1:51057606-51074863 GCA_036250615.1 Ptychadena robeensis | reverse complement strand
ATACCAGCAGCATAGTTTATATTGAAGGAATCCATCTGAGAGACTGTGTGATCTGAGGGAGTGATGAGTCATTGCCCTGATATACCTGAGAGGATATCCTGACATATTTCCTATACCCTCCTCCCCTTATCTATCTGTTATTATACTGGATTAAAGACTATATCTAATTTACTAAGTGACAGAAGTATCTGTGTGATGACTGTTTCTCAGGAAGGGGTACACCTCTGCTCCCAGGGGCCCTGTACTGAGTGGGGGAACTGCCACTGTGTTGTGAATCCCAGACTTCCATTTAGCGAAGGCTCAGTCTGCCTGCAGGTTGAGCGCTGTAGTCTGTCAGGAGATGGGGTCGTCTCACATGACCCCCCCCCCCCATAACAGGGCTACACAATATTAACAAAATAGAGGGTTTTGTTAGTAAACAATCTATTGCAGGTAAACTACGGCCTATAGAAGACCCGAACAGTCATCCTCTATCTCTGCTTATTCCAGGGATTGAGTAGAGGGGAGCTCAAACATCTATACACCAAAGGGCCGGATTAAAAAACTTAAGGGCTGGTTTTGGCCCCGGGCCTGGTCTATAGACTCTAGATCATTACATTGGAATCTCACTTGCCCACCTATGTTGGCTGTATGGGTTCATGAGAACTTACATGAGCACTCTGTGTCAATGATCCAATGTTGTTTATGACTTGAATATATATCAACTACTGACCTCCTTTTCTGGACCTAGTCCTGTGATGGATCAGTGTTGATGCCATAGATGTGACAAAAAAAAGCACAAAAACACTGCAACCAATGACATGCTCTCCTATGAGCACTATTAGTGATTTTGGGGCTAGATTACATTTTTTAATAAATGAGGTAAACGCAAGTTTTCCCTTTTTAAAAGGCATCACCTGATTGCTATACCTTTTTTCTCAACACATTTGCACAAATTGCTTGTATTAGTTAAAGTCCAATTCAATGATGAATGAATTCACTGATAATTTTATATTTCAGTAGCATAAGAAGCCCTTCACGGCTAGGGTTAATACGGATGATTACACTGAGAATCTACTTTATTAATTTGTATTTCATAATTTAGCGCAAAGTGCACAAAAAATTATAAAAGCGAAAACAATCATTGAGTCGACTGGGTAACAGATATGTAAAACCTAAACATTAAAATAAATCTATTTTCCATTTTGACCCCAGAACCTCTTCAATTAATTACTAAAATCTATATACACAGCAGGCAGGGGAAATCAATTATGTATCTAGCAGGATTTTAACATTGCTTTTTCCATTTCTCCTAACACCAAACACTAATGGGGGCTATTTATCACAGTCCCGCACCTGTAAATACAGTACACAGTGACTTGTAGAAGGTAATGCGCTTACTTGTCACAGTCAAAGAGATACTGGAAGCACTAAAACTTCAACAAGTTTTTTTTTTTGTGAAGATAATTAAAAGCCCTGACTGCCCCTCTGACAGGTCATTGGGGTCATTGATTTGGATTATTACATTGTATGAGGACTATGTTGGTGGATGGATCCCATGTGCAAAGATAAGTATTTCAAAGTGACATTACACTTAATCTTAATAACTTCTTTAGGGATCATTTGGTGTAATATGTGTTAATGTGTGTTTCTTGTGTGCTCTGATGTGCGGTTAGTATAATCTGCCCATCCAATGAATAAGCTGCCAGTACATTTGAATGTCTCAAACAATGTGTACATTACAGCAATAATGTATTATTGTATAATTAAGTAACCCCTAAGGTAAACCTTTATGAAGGAAATATTGCATTTCATATATTCATTGTTAGTTGCCTTACTAATATTCTACACTTCAATGCTGCCACTTAACCTCCCTAAAAGGATGGTTAATTGTTCTACCCCCCGCTGCACCTCTAATGAAGATGTGCATATTTGCATACTTATGCTGGGAGATCATTACAGTATCAAGGTCTGGCCCATCTATCAAATTTAAGAAACCTTTGTGGCCCATGAGTCCCGTTTTTAAACCCTTCTGTTACCTACATCATTCTTCCAATGTCAGGAAAGAAATATTTGTGCAATTGGCTAAAAAAAAGTATCTTGGCAATAAAAATATTTTAATAAATAAAGTTTAATCTTATTCTAAAATTGTTGCTATGTGAGAAGTAAAGGCAAACCTAACACATCTCACAGCTAATCTATTTAAGTATAATCTAATAATTATTAAGTATGCTAATGTGAGAATTCCAAAAGATAGTAGTTCTACAAGGATGTCTCTTTGTCGCTTGCAGCTGAAAACCCTTTATTAACCCATATAAACATTAGAGCATCTCAAAGGCAATCACAGATTCTTGTAAGATGGACATTAAATGATAAAAAAGATATAGCTGTATCAGATTTATATGTATATAGAAAACAATGTTTAGAGCACCAACTCTACTTACTTAAATGGTTTTTCCCCTGTGTGAGTACGGATGTGATTGTTTAATGTAGTAGCACCAGCAAACGCCCTGCCACAATAGCCACACTTGAAAGGTCGATCGCTGGAGTGGGTGACGACATGATTCCTTAATTCCGATGGTTGGGAAAAGGACTGAGAACAGTGCCCACACTGGTAAGGCCTAAAAGACAGATAGACACTATTAGGCCACAAGGTTAAAGTGTAACTACAATCACAATCTGATGAAGAAATTGCTGTTTAACCCAACATATCTTTTCTGTAATTAGGAGGGCCAGCTTTTATTATAACCACTTGTGGACATGGTTAGGTCTAAGGGGTTTTACTTTAAGCCAGGCATATACCCCACAATGCACTTAATAACAACTGCCTGCTATGCCATTCATTAACATATTTCTTTCTTCTTTACTCTACTGTAACTAATACCGTACATGACTCCTAGCCTAAAGGCCCCCATACACCTTACAATCTTTCCATACAATTTCTGTACAATCAAATTTTTTTCTGCCAAAACCATGTAATATGAGGACCTTTCACTATGTATTCTCTCAGGGAGGCCACTATACTACACAGTTGTTGGTAGATCTAATGGAAATTGTATGGATCAATCTTAAGGTGTATGGGGGGCTTAACACTAGAAGTGAACAAAATCCATGGACTGTAAGTCTTTACAGAGTTTGCTATCATCCATGTGTGGAAATGATAATCGCTGTAATATTGGTGGAATTTAAAGTACATGTTCTTATTGGTAGCTGTATTAAAGAAAGTTGTAAACAATAAAGGTCCCCATCCACATCCTGATTATTTTTTTTTTTACAATTTGGATAACTTTTGGTCGATTCAGCTAAAAATAAATCAATTTAAAACAATTGTTTTTTTTTAGTCGATTAAGCAGAATAATCAAACCGTTTATGCCCAGTTTAAAGCAATGTTTAGAATGACTGGTAACCTCAACTGCCCAGTGCTGCATTGGGAAACATGGAGGCAGTTGGCAGGTTTCTGAGTATAGCGGCAACATATTATGCAGCGCTTTACAGAGCACATGTAGTCATATAACTAATAGTGATGATCGCGAATATTCGAATTCCGAATATTAATCGCGAATATCGGCAATTCGGAAATTTGCGAAGATGGTGAATATATTGCCGAGTATTCGCAATTCCGGATATTCGGTATTTTTTATCCATTACACATGCCTCTCAATGCAAGTGGACGAATGGGAAGGCTGCAACAAGAGCTTAGCAACACCATCAACAGTTTTTTAAATGAATATTGGGGTGATGCAAATATTGCCAAAATCGTCACTTTAAAAATTCGCATAAAAAATTTGCGCCATGTCAAACATATATTGCGCGCGCGAAATTCGCAATAAAAACTGCCGATATTCGCAATAAAAAAAAACCCTGAATATTGCCGAATGCGAATATTTTCCGAATGTTTTCCATAAAATTTGCGCCATGCAACAAATACGAATGTTGCCTATGCCGCTCATCACTAATAACTAACTGTCACTCAGAGGAGCTCACAGTCCCCACCGTAGTCATGTATATGTAACTAACATGACATATGTCAAATATTATCATCATAGTCATTTATCCCTAAATTATTTTACAAGGCAAATGATAAGGATCTCTATTTGCTAAAACATTATGGTTATTTTTAGCCAAGTCAAATAAGGACTAAAAATAAAGTCATATAGTAATAATAAAGATCCGTATCCTAATGTAAAAAAAATGTGTGAATTGAGCCAGAGTATGCAATACTTTTCATAGATTCTTAATTCTTATTTACTCTTGCTGTTTTCTCGGTAGTTACGATAAATAAATGTTCAGTACTTATGGGGTTTGAAGTCTTTTATTTAATAGCTCTGAAGGTTTGATTCCTTGGGGCTGACGGAAATGAAGATTATTTAAAAGATGTTTAGGTCACCTAGCTGATTAAAAGCCTTTCACTAATGGCCAAGACTCGCGTTATTTCTCATTTAGGAGTCTGTAATGTCTGTCTTCTGGTATTAAATCTATTAAGGTAATGTTCTCATTTTAATAAATAGAGCATGTTACTAATATTGAGCAGATTCCTAGCTTATGGCCCTTGTTCATAATTGCATTTAGGTGCCCACAATGGAAAATAACTTAGCTGCACACTGAGATAAAGAGGTGGTTCTGGCAGCAGCACCGGGATTAGAGCCAAGAATTAACCTTCCATCTGGACGTGCTAAGGTTTTTGTATCACAAAACTTTTATTTCCTTGCTTTAGTTTTATTAACCAAAAAAGTATTTTGTATTTAAACATATTAAAGTTTACTTCAGCTATGTTCTCTGGTTACTTTATCTATGAACCATACTGACCATGAATATTCATCTTCGCTAAGTAGTCATAAGTGGCTATCTTAATAAGATTTTTTAATATGTAATCTGGTAGACATTAAAGCAGTACAAAACGCTAAAATTGAGTTTAAAAACCCCCAAAAACTATTTTAGTCAATTTATTTATTACTATTGTGGAAGTTAGGCTTTCATTAGTTCCTGTGGGCAAAGCTCCATGTTCAGCTGCATGTTCAAGTTGATGATGGGGGTCTTATAGTCATAGTCTGCCTCTGTGAGTGCCCGATTATTTTTACTGCAGTTTGGGTATTTGTTTTCCACATTGGGACTAGTTAGGTGACTATGGCAAGCACACACTCCCAGCAAAAAATATACAGTATATAATACAGTATATAGAGTAAAAATACAGTATATGATGAAAATTGAGTTACACAGTAAAGCTGAACTTCATTCAAACACAATAACAACCTTTACATTTTGCTGTAAGCTGCCAAAAGACACTTAATGATGTGTTCAGATAATCATATAAGGGAGTCAGACTATTTCAAACACCACAACCAGATAGGCAACCTGAGCTGTTTTTATTATTTTCTTAAAGAAATGAAGCTTGACCCCTGATCTGTAACTGGGCAGTGAAGCAGTAGCAGTCAAGAAGAGAGTCATGCCATTTCTGTGTTCTATATTATACATGCCCAAATTTCAGTTTTGAATCTGAACTACAGGCAACAGCTGACCTATACAGATGAAATATATACACATTTATGGTACATGCTATACATGAATTTATATGTTTGTCTTTCCAGACTTGACACAGCAACAGTTGCAGAGCTGTCTATTTAGACCTGGAAAGGGACCTGATCTTTCTTGATGATAAGTCAACATGTTTATTCCTTTAGCCCCTACATGCTTAGACCTGATTTTTCGACTGACCACTGTGCGCATTCACGGCAGTCGACCTGCCACAAAATCGGGTGCAAATTGATATCTTAAACATTAAATTTGGCCAGAAATCGGCCACCAAATCGATATATTCCATTACAGATATGTCCGTAATTCTTAGATTGTTTTCATTATTTTGTGCCGTCACACAAATTGTGCGTGGCTGATTCTCAGCAGGACCAGCTGCGTAATGCCAGGAGATCAGCAGCAAATCTAAACATGAGTTGGGGGGCTTTAGTCTGGTTCTTCTTTCCAATTTCCAAACTGTACAATGGGATACATGAAGATGATACTAGGCTATATTAAGTTGCTTTGTTGCTTGCATTGGTTCTCCCAACAAGTTCTAGTTGAGTTCATCCAACTAGTTATAATCAATATTTACACAGTTAAGTTTTAGCTGATAATATTGACCTAAACCAGGAGAGGTTTCATACATTGCCCTTTAGGTATATGTTCTCCTTACTACAATAAATTAGCACCAACATTTACTTTTGAAAAGGATAGTCTTTCATTTGTTTTCTTTCATTCACTAATTTAGAAGTTGAATTATTGTGTTTTAGATTTTTTTGGGGAAATGTATCCAATGCAGTACTATTAATCAGGAAGCAGAGCATGCATATGTAATACAAATATATCTTTGCCCCTATGTACATATGCTCTTACAAATTATATACACGTATAATATATACACTTTAATAATATTCCATACATATAGGTGATCACATTACCTAATGTATTCCTAAAATAAAAGTATTAAAGAAACTAAAGTTATTCTCTTAATGACTAATACATACTAATTAACTAAGTGCCAATATGTTTTTGTTGGAAAACTTGGTTAGGGTGGACAGTAATGAATGTTCTAGTTAATGGAAGGACTGTTGGCTTAAATTGTGCTGCACATTGCCATCTAATGTATCTCAGCTCCTATTACACAAGTCATGTAGATACTTTGTAAAGGAAACCAAGCGTATAATAAGAGGCATTAGAAATTAACCTTGTTGACCTTGCTGTCGGCTATGGATACACATTTAATTATTCCAACTTTACGGTCAACAAATTCTTCTACCTGAAGCTCCATAAGAGTGCCACTTAAAAACACTTTTCTTCTGCAAGAAATGTAAACTTCAATGTCTATCTACTCTGTGATGGATAGAATCATAATAATACATCTGTAACAGGAGCCAGTTACATTGTGAGGTGACTACATAGCCATCATTTCTGAATGACATCTGTAATAACCATGAATCACAAATCAGTAGCCTTATTTACAATTTGTATTTACTTGTAATGACTTATTTGTAAAATGGTTCTCTGGATTTTACAATATTTTATAACATTGAATAAAACTTTTTTTTAATAATTTAATTGATTATGATTTTCCTTTTATGAGTTATAAATGTGAAATGTAGTATGCAATTGATGAGCATAATACCAATATAATTAATATGGGAAGGCCAGCTGCAATAAAACATCCCGTGATATATCCATTTCAGAAAGAATATGCTGTAAGCTTTTTTGTATGGTTATAGATATAGATGTAAATCCAGCTGGATGGAAAGTTGACATAGGTTGGGTTTACCCCCCCCCCCCCATCCATCTAACTTCATCTAATAATATATGGAGATTATAAACTTGACAATAAAGACAGTGACTTAAACCTTATGAAGATTCCACCCCATACTTATTACAACTTAAACTATACAAGGTTTAGTGGCCTTTCTTGCTGCTTATGTTTCTTTGCAGACAAGGAGCCTCTCTCTGGAAGTAAAAATCTGTCTTGTGGCTTCTGTACTTTCATGGCCAATTTCTTTACCTTTTACACATTGACCATATATATATCATAGCAAAATCGTAAATTGTTTCTATTTGACATTGTGGGCTTCCCGATATAGCATTTATTAGGCAACCAAGAAGGACATTTAAGAAGGGTTCTTGCAAACCTGGAGTTGGCAGCTTTTGGATTTGAAGTCTTTACAGTAAAAAAGAAAGTAAAATCTAAAGCACCATTACCACTACCACCATTATACCTAAAGCATATTTTTAATAAAATAAGCATATATATGTATATGTCACCTTTAAATTCCTGTCCTTTACCCTAAATACCAGGACAAACCAAACCTATATGTTGATTCCCCCATTTACTTATATAATCCTCGTCCCAGTATTTAATTTGTACAGTTACACTTTTTGTTGTGTTGAAGCTTTCTTCAATTCCTCCCTTTCTTATGCACATTGCTATTAACCAATTAGACCACTCAATTGGACTGTTTGGATGGAGAGGGCATATTTCTACTCTACCATAAGGTTTTATACATCACACCAGCTAAATATTGAAGTGTTCAGGGTTAAATCTTTCACTTTCTAACAGACCAGTTTTTTTGTGCTATGCTTTTTGCAGTGCATGCACAAAACAGTGTATGCTCACAGTCCAATAATTGCATCAATAAGATGGTGTGCCCAAGAATTAAACCCCTCACCAATTGGCTGAAGATAGAAGATGTTAGGACAGAACACCATCAATAACAGGGAAATGTGAATGCAGGAGGGTAAACTAAGTAAGTAAGGCTGTCATAATGTGCATATATTCTGTGCACATGTGTACATTATAGCAAGAACTTTCAGGTTATTATTTGTTGGTAAGAAAAAGAAATGTTCTCCTTTTCCACTTTAAGAAGTGAATTTTTCAAAAAATAGTCCTCCTGTTTGTGTTATGCAAATATTCCTCATTCCGCAGCCATTTACAGATTTCCAACCTTAACATTTTTTCGGCTTATTGGCAAGTCGTCCTGAGATTCTGCTTTGCAATGCTCTAGGGCTCCCGAGTAATATAACCAAATAAGTTGGCTCGGATCAGAACTCAGCTAAA
Source organism: Ptychadena robeensis (assembly GCA_036250615.1). Taxonomy (NCBI): domain Eukaryota; kingdom Metazoa; phylum Chordata; class Amphibia; order Anura; family Ptychadenidae; genus Ptychadena; species Ptychadena robeensis. The sequence goes on along the minus strand of CM070032.1, from coordinate 51,066,297 downwards.
AAGTGCTGTCTTGAAAATATGTCAGAGTTGAGATTGTAATGTCCTGGTATTTAGCAAAGTAGATCCTATCCATATCGATTGTAACCCTACATGAAAATGCTGTCTTCGTAAACATAGAGAATAAACAGCCATAAGTCAATTTTATTTATAGGATTTTACACTACAGCCCAGGGAGGGATTTTTTTTGCACAGTCTGCAGTTTAAGTCTGAGGTCCCACTGCTCTTTTACTTTAATCTTTATTGAAGAAAAAATACTTCTCAAATATTTTCTTCCATATTATGTTACTCTATAGGGAATCGTGTTCCCTCACATCTGAGTAATACATTCAGCACATACAATTAGCTCCTAACAGTGGTTGTTTTAATGTACGAATAAATCTCGTATTGAAATACTGTCAAATCAATAAGCCTTTTTTGGTGTTATGGAACTGGAGTGCGCGGTAAAGAAACATTAGTCATCAGAAGAAATATGAGGTGCTATGTACATTCAGTACCATTATTCTAGTCTTACTCTGTTTGTCTGTGGCCATCAACTGACTAGCAGTTTATTAGAGTAATCAAGCTATGATCTACTTTGTAAAACATCACAGATTTATTTCACTGCGAAACCAACATACAAAACCAGCTAAAAATGCCTTTTTATTATATAGAAACAGAAAAGTGATGAAAGAAAAAGACCAAGAGGTCCATGAAGTCTATTCTCCTTACAATCTTACTCAAACTGGACATAAACACACAGTGAAGCATAGAAATAATAGAACTTTGTGTCAATGCATCTAATTGCATTACTTTTACCTGCCCATTTTGATAAGCTGAAGTCCCCAAATTGTATTTCCACATGTGGACCTCAGTAATCAGGACAATTAACTTAAGACAAAACTGGCAAGTCGATCGGGTCAAAAAATTTACAGTATTTTTCAGACTATAAGACGCACAGGACCATAAGACGCACCCAGTTTTTAGGGCAGAAAATCCAGAAAAAAAAAAGATTTAATAAGTTTTCACATCAATTGGGATAATGCAATGAATTTAATAGATGCAATATTCAATTCAGCCACAGGTGTCACTAGCAGCGGTACACTCTCAGCACAACACGTCACACTACACTGATCTGTTCAGTGTTCTGTGTTCAGCCCAGCATTTCTGCATCCCCTGCACCCCGGCCGAGCCATCCATAGCCGAACTGAACACAGCCCACAGCTCTCCTCTGTGTTCTCCTTGGTGGGGATGCAGGGGATGCGGCATTTAGAAGGAAGAGCCGAACATTCTGAAATGACAGCTGCCGCAGCTCTCTGTCGGGGGAGCTGGCGGGAAGCCAATGTGCGACCACCGGCGGTCGCACATTCAGACCATAAGTTGCAGGCACTCCCCCCCCCCCCCAATTTTGGGGTGAAAAAGTGCGTCTTATGGTCCGAAAAATGCGGTAACTTATTTATTTAGGAGTTAATTGCAAAACCCCTGAATATGGTGTCATCACCAAAATGTAGAATAGGGTCGAAGTGACTTGAAGTGAAAAAAAATTATTTACAAATGTGCTAGACATTTCTGTTTTTTAATGTTCCCACAACCATTTTCTAGCTGTTTTGGTGACAATACCTTGTTCAGGGGCTTTGCAGTTAATTTACAAAGTCAGTAAATTGGAAATTCAACCACGACAAGCAAGACAACTATACATTTTAGCAATGCTTCATAGTAGTGTTTTAGAAAAAGCAGCTGCGGCTGGGATCATAGCCTATTAGAACACCAAAGGCCACTGTGTTCACTTGTCATATCTTCTTCCAATAAACTAATCATGAAATATTGAGATTTCAGCACTAAGCCTGTATTGGACTGTTGTGTTTGCATTGGGGGTATTACATGTGCTTACACATGGGAGGGCATCACCTTACCAAAACCTTGTAAGGTGTTTAAAACTTAGAGGAAGATCAAATTTGGTTTCCCTATTATAGTGACATTCATATTAATTTCGCAAATACATAATATAAAGACCTTCTAAACTATTCCGTCTATCTGTATTTAATCAGGGAGGTCCTTGTACTATACATAGCTACTGGTATATTTAAAGACAATTGTACAGAAAGATTGAATGGTGTGCTGTGAGCTTAAGCCAAATACAAGTCCTGAAACTGCTTGTATTTAAAGAAAAAAAATCTTTGTGTCTTTTATATAAACATATCCTTCTGCTATATAGCAGTAGAACTAAAATGCAGGGGCATAGGTATGGAGGAAGTTCCTGCCTTCTAAATTATATATTACGCCATGCTCCGTGGAGCAATGCATTACGTTTATGCACTCTGGTTTGCATTGACTAATTTTGATTTTGATGATCTTTATGTTTTCAGTATCTCCCTCCAACCCAGTGGTTCTCAACCTGTGGGTCAGGACCACCTTGGAGGTTTGAACCACCATTTCACAAGGGTCGCCAAGTTCTCTGGCAGCATCAGAGCTGCTCCTAACAAGCAGCAACAATGATGCCCACAAACAGGGTGGAAAAATGGGAGGGAGAGCAATGCCCACTCCCTTCAAACTTAGGAGAGTTGGGGCGCTACGCTCCCTCCTAACTTCCCACCTCCCACATTATTTGCACAAGCAGGGTGGCAAAATATATGGGAGGGGACATTACACTTACCTTTTTGTGCCAGAAGTGAGGTCGCGCAATCTGGCTTCCGGTATTTGGAGTGTGGAAGTGACATTCTCACACATACAGGGTCGCAGACCTTAAAAGGTTGAGAACCACTGCTCTAACCAATTTGTGATTATGATTTAATGTTTTGAGATTGAGGGGCAGTTCTGGCACATATGTGGCCAACTCCTTACTGGCATTTCTTATTGTTAGTATGTCTATATATTATATAGTAACACTTTTACTTACACATAATTATCATTTAACAGCCAATATAACATGAGGAACCCCTTGAGGGCAAAACACATCAAGGGCACACTGTGGCATCCTAACATATGCCCCATGAGTGGAAATTGTAATGGTGTGTGGTTGGATTTGTTGTTTTATTGTAAATGATTACACAATATGTAAAACTGCAAAACTTTTTGGGTTACTATTAGTTCTAAATACAAATACAGATTTTTAAAATAAAGATACTATTTGTTTGGTTAATCTTTGCCTTTAAACCTTTTATAGTAGTTCAAATGGGGTTTTAATCAGATAAAACCCCTTTTGATTGGTTTGGGAATTTAAATAAAGTTTTGGCCTTATGGAAAGAAAGACATCCTAACATTATCACACTTCAACTTCTAATTTCATTGCACCTTAATTGAATTTGCTTGCAGTGTTAATGGTAATTTCTGGCTCATGCTAAAAAAGCACATAAGACAATTTTTTTTCTATTTAATTAATTAGATATCTTGCCTACTTGCTATCTCTCAAGACTGTCAGATAAATGAGCTTTGATGCATAAATAATGACTGTATTCCATGCACTGTGCCACTGGCCAAGGCGCCAGAAATTTTAATTCACTTGTTCAGCTAAATTTCATCTTCACTTCACAGCCATAAAATTCCATATTGACAAACGTTCAAACCAACTTTGACTCTAAGGTATCTGGTCAACATTTTTCTTCTGTATGGATATTAGTTTATTGAATAAATGGCATCTGTTTTCCTCCACATCACCACTAGAGCAGGTATATCTTTTTGACAGCTCCTCACGATTTATAGCTGTGCATGCTCTGAAGAAAAATTGTGCTAAGCAAAAAATTCCAATTCATTGCCTCTTAGTACTTAATTAAGTTCTTACACGCTGTATACCGCAGGTGAACCCAGCAATGACTGTCACATCAGCTCTGAGATGCAAGGCGTTCTCTCTCTAAGAGACATAAAGGCATTTATAGAATCTTGGCCTGATGTTTTCTACCTATGATGGTCATTAATCTAACCCTGCATGATGGCCATGAGAAAACACAGCATAAATCTTTACATGGAGACATACAGGCAACTTGCCTCAAAACGCCATGTTTAGCTCAATACAGCTTATGAAAGTAACCCTTGTCTGAACTAGAGCCCATTTAAAACACGTGGGCCTCAAGCAAAAAATAAATTACTTTTCCCATTTGTTTGTCTACAGAAATAAAACTGTTATGTACTTAATGGTAAAATATAAAAAATCTAGTACAGACGTATCAAGGGGAACAGTCTTAATCAACATATACCAACGAAACCTGCATTGCAAGCTAGACAATTATAGATTAAACCTCATTGCTTGCTAGAAGTTGTCCAGGCACATGATATCAGGGATAAATCTCATAATCGTGGCAAAAAAATTAAGCTTGTCATTGGCAAGGGACTAGGCTCAGACCACCATAAATGAACATCTACAATAGACTTTGACTATATGACACAGAAATCCTTGTCCTACTACCTGCTTGGTTTTAAAGTTTCTCTTTAGAATTAATTAAGATGCTCCTGCCTCTGAGAAAGAAGAACATGTTGTTTGACATAAAAGTGTAATATTGGTCTTTGCTGGCAAAAGTGAGGTAAATAGAGGGTAACAAATATTAACAAGTACTATTTAATAGAAATTAAAGATATATGACAGCACTCCATATTTGCATAAAAGCTGCTATTATTGCATGTCCCTTCCTTATATCTAATAACCTTTAGGTATGCCCATACCATCTTATTTTACCTGTCTGGATTCTGGGTGCACACGTGCATCTGTAGTAGAATCCGTTGGGTAAAAGTCTTAAAGCATTGTCCACATTTCCAAAGATGCCAGTCACTGAATTCTGAGTTGAGTTGGCTTGTTGAGGTTGGACTGGCAAGCACTCGCTGGTTTTTAGCATTAATATGGTTAAATCCTGTGTCCAGAGGCCCAGATTTATCCAGGAGAGAATAGTTTCTGTTGCATGGAGTCTGTGGGAAAACTATGGACCTTTGCAATGTGGAAGAAGGCAACTTGCCATTTTTGTTGAAGGGCTGTAATGCATCTTGCCTGCTCATGGCTTCTATAACTGGTGTTGGGACATTCACTGCAAGACATAAACACATTGAGCCAATAAGTTTTCAAGAAATATACATATAAATATCACACATGATCACATTTATATAATAATAGTGTGTGGCAAAAAAAAAAAAATTTATTTCACTGATGACAGATATATTTGTAGAAGATAGTAATGTTTTTATCATAATTGTTTCTACATTGTAAGCCCGTGCATATACTACCACGATCTTTGTGCCATTTAATAAAAAAAAGAGAATAAAAGAGACTTAAGAGAGTAATTTGATGAATTTCAGGATACATACGGAAATAGTGTTATTGCAGCAGCTTCCCTGACACTGCACAGGAATATGCAATATCCCTTTATACAATTTGTATATGTTCAACTGCTAGATCTAAGATGAAAGTTACCTTTGATGCCCTGCTGACTTCATCAATAGATCTCGTTTGGCTGAACAGGTTACCAGCATGTTCAATATCCTATACTTTAAATAGGGCCTGTGGTTCCCCATCCAAAGTATAGGACGGGCTGACAGCTGGCTCCCGATATCGGTGAAGCCGGGCAGTAGTGTGATCTCTCTATCGGCTTAAATTTCGAGCCGGGTATTCCAGCCTTTACTAACCTCTACCTGTGCTCCTTCCATGACTCTCTAAGGCTAGGGCTCCACATGCACTAAAATCCCTGTGTTGAATTCAGTAACGTGCAGTTAAAGTGCACAAGCTGCCCATTGACAGCAACTGGGTTTTGACAGGGCTGTCTCCACAGCCCGTCAGAGCTCCCGATTCATTGGTCCGAGCGTCCATTTCGTTGATGTCGACGCAGCAACCCTTAGCCCTTAGATTTCTCCTTATCCTGAAATTTTCACTCGCTGAATTTGTGAGTTAATTGCAAAGCCCATCAACATGGGATCATCAGAAAAATGCTGGCTATGTATGGAAGGGATATGGGAACATTTAAAAACTTTGGAATTAACTGACAAATTCATCTAGTGGTCAATTTTTTCAACTAGCTGAACTGCGAGTAAATTGTAGAGCCCCTGAACATGTTAGAGTCACCAATATGGTGGAGATGTATTGAAGGGTTTTGGTAACATTTGATCTTTACAATAGAATTTTGGACTTTTAACTTAATTTATGCAGAAACTATTTTTGTTAGAGCAATATTTTCTTTTTTTTTGTAGTATACCCTGGACACTCCTCTACATCTCCAGCAAGCTATGCAATTAATTTACAAAGTCGGACTGGTTGAATTTTCCAAAAAAGAAATTTCACCATTTCTATCAGCAAAATCTGTCAAAATTTCATGATCATCCCTTCTCTGGAAGCTCCTTACAGATCTCTGAATGGTAGGCTAGGGATAGCTATACACACATCAACTTTTGGTTGATTTATTAAAATGAAATCAATTTAAATATTGACTGTCGATCCAGTGTAATAGATGCAAAAACAATTATATTCATGTTTCTTTCAAAGAATGATGAAGATCTCTGCTAATGTTCCAGACTGGTACAATTTTTCTACATCAACCAATCGCAGCTCTATAAATGTTGTCCTCGATCAACCAGAAAAATCGACTCGTCTATGGCAAGCTTATGTGATTATGTAATTTTGTCATCATGTAAGTTTATGGGTCTATGCTTCAGGAGGAAGAACGGGGGCCAGACAGGACAGAGCCAGGAGCACAATATATGTTCAATTTTATATCTCTCACAGCGAGACCTAAAGGAGCACTTATCATGGTTTAGGGAACTGAGTTTAGACTTTATAATACTGATTGCCTGTAACTAACAGGAAACATATGCTGGTCAGGTGTTATGATGGATGCAACAGAATCCACGTCCATCAGTCTTAATAGGGGTAACCTATTTGTAGTAGGTATAGTCCCCGAGGTCCCTCAAGAGCTTCCAGTAATATATGAGAGACTCCTTATGGTGGCTTTGGCTTTTCTCTGCTGTGCATGAAGAATAGTGTACAAGGGTGAAAATATTCTAACCGACAGGCTGCAAATACACAGGCTGCCTTCAATGTTCAGAATAATTTTTCATAAGCTTAATTTTTTTAAGGCTTACACAAATAAATAAAAGACTAAAAAGTCTATTCTAAGCAATACTGACTGACAAGGATAGCCAAGAGGTACCCTGCATATTACCAAATGGAGTTATTTAATTAGCATATGATATCATAAGCATGCTAAAAATTTACATCAAGTGAAAGAATGTAAGAATTACATAAAATATAGCAATGGCTGTCATAATGGCTTCTTACACAATGAATAGGCAATGCTTATACTTAAAAGATCAGTTCTTTCATTGTCAAAGAAATGTGTGATGATTTCAGTGATGGCGGCTGCTTACAATTTTCATCCTGAGCAATGCACTGCAATGGAATCCCAAAAAACGACGTGTAACTGTCATTATACCACACCAGCAGTTCGGTGCCACGGGGAATGTCAATACAAGCTCTGTAGAATATGCTGGATCTGGTAAGAGAACAGAAAATCAATCATTGTTGAACTATTTTCTCCTGACAGTCTCACTAAAAAAATATTGTTTTTATGTGACACAAATTAAAAAAAAAAACAGCGAAAAGTTTCAATACAAATATCTTTGATTGCAAGACAATAAAAACATTTTACAGATGGCTATGTGCTACTGATTTAAAAATATATATTGTTATGTCTTTCTAATTCTGATCACATGTGTTTTACACATAAAGCCAATCACATCCCAACCTACCAAGTAAACATTTCCTGCATTTTAGCTTGCTATGCTAAATACATTTATGATACGCTAAAAAAAGAATGAACCCTCCTTCCAGCCCTCCAGCATACTTGACATTATATATAGAGGTATATTGGCTACAATACCAATGTCATCTCAATGAGCTTCAATGACGCTTGGCATAGACGTTTCGTTTTGCTGTAGATTTTTCTGCAGATCGACGATGATGAAGTCACTTTAACTTTGGATGGGGACCCAAAGTAATGAAATCTACCTAAAAATTATGGACACATATCTAATCGTCTATGCCCAGAGATACCTTGTAAAATGCTTACTTTTAGTTTTACATTTTCATCTGTTGATCAAACAGGTGAGGTTTGATTTCATACAATATCAGTTTAAGAGATTTGTTTCCATTTAACACTTTATTAACCCTTAAGCTAGCCACACCTGGTTCAATATTTCCATGTGATTGACTGAAGACGATCAGGTATGGAAGTCGAACAAAAAATCTATTGAAAAGTGTTTAGACATGTTGCAAACATTTGCTCAATAGTATAAACAGCTGATTAAACTTACAATCTTACTATGCATGCGCTCCATAGTATGATTGTAAATTGATTGTGTAAAGGCCCCCATACACTTTACAATCTTACCATACAATTTCTGTACAATCAAATTTTCTTCTACCAAAACCATGTAATATGAGGACCTTTCTAATCCTTCTAATCAATGTATTCTAGCAGGGAGGCCACTATACTACACAGTTTTTGGTAGATCTAATGTACATTGTATGGATCGATCTTAAGGTGTATGGAGGGCTTTAAGCTTGATCACACTGTGCGGTGGTACGATTGATCGGTGTTAAATTGGCACGAGATCGAAACTTTGATCGACAGGTGTATGGCTAGCTTTAGTTTACACTAATAAGCCGTATTTAACTCTTATTTACCGAAAGCTAACATTTCTTGCTAATGTTTTAGTGCTACAATAAAAATGGAAAAATAGAGTAGG
>CM070032.1:51032560-51048237 GCA_036250615.1 Ptychadena robeensis | reverse complement strand
GAGGTGCAATACTGTCAAGAGTCAACGTGGCACACTTTGACGACCCCCTTTCAATTCAATTGGAATTGTTTTAAATTCTTTAGCTTATATTAAAAGAAATTTTCAATAATAATGCCACATTTTCCCAAATGATATTTGTACTTTCTGAAGGATAAAAATTGAAGAACAGAATTTTGGTAAGTGGGTTAGCTTGCCCAACAATAACTTTATCTTAATTACTGTACAGCACAATATGTCACACTGGAATGTAATAAAGAGGGTCTTATTGCTAAATATTTAAACCCCTGCCTGGGCCCAGCATCTTCCAGGATTACTGTTCAGAGTTCTGCTTCTTGTAAAGAAGATCCTCCCATTAAAGACATTAATTAAGAGCAGATCAAACACATTTGCCATCCAGTTTATGTAATCCATATGTAACATTTCCTGTTGTTAGTATTTAAAAGCAGCAGGAATAATTGAGACTCATACATGTGCCATGTTACTTTGTTTTTCTAACATTTTTCTAACATGTGTATGTTATGCAGCTTTTTAAATTAAAAGATTTGTTTTAAAAGATTCTGCTTATTATACATAAAATGTAGCTCACATGTCCTAAATGTATGTGGATCTGCTCTTTGACAAGTATAAATCACTATATTTCAATATAATTATTTTTATATAGTTTTAGCCATTCCATATATAATGCAACAATGATATAATAACAAATATAGTAGTAATATAAAAACAAAACAAGTAATAGTATACCATGGTGGCTATACCATTGTATGGTTATCATTTCAGGATCTTTAGAATGATGAGGAGTCTTGTTGGAGTCCTATGTGAAGTGCCATCAGTTCTCTGCACACGTGGACTACTGATCAGTGCTATTTTCGGGGGGCCTATTCAAGGTTCTTGCTTAGGGCCCTCTGTGAACTGGGGGGGGGGGTTCTGTTGGTGGAGCTGCCGATGCGCCCACTCTCCCTGTGCAGACCTGAGCACCATGAGCTCAAAATACTTCAGAGTCTGGGGCCCGAGATGTCTGATGCCTGCTATCAAACCTTACATTTTAAAACTCCTATCAACCCTTTTTTTTTACATAGCGCAGAATTCCCTAGCAGAGGGCCACAAACCATTGGACTGGAGTGCATTCCCACAGAATTTCATGTAGGAGGGTGTCAGTGAATTTTCTTTTCACTTTCTGTAGTATAGACACAACAGTAAATGAAGGGAAATGTCTTCAAAGTTAGGAAGTTCCTCTCTTAGTTGACAACAGGAAAAGTGTCATCATTAATATGTTAATGTTTATCTTAGTTCTAGTGAGTTTCCTATCTTTTTGTCCTGGAAACAATAGTCTTTAACAAAAAACACAAGACACTCGTCTTGCCAGTGATCCACAAACACCAACAAATTCCCAACAAAGGTCCTAACTCTTCCCATTTCATTCAAACATAAAAATCCTCACAGAGGATTATGAGGGGGTTAATAATTAATATTTTCAGAAATGAAAAGAGTGAAAGCTAGCAACAGGCTTTATACATTTAAATTTTCTTGAATTGGTGAAAACAAACATCACAAAATTTCGTGATGAACAGAATGTAAATTCTCCAATCTTATCATCTGCATTCCTGCTGGACTATCTCCCTTGTATGGCTCATACACAAAGTATAATCCACTCACTGATTTTAAAACAGCCTCCTACTTTTCTGTCACATACTGCATCTTACTTATCTTTTAGCTTGTCACAGGCCATCAGTACAAAGTGGGTCAATCAGTCAACCTGGTGGTCTCCATTGGACAGGGGTAAATGTCCTGGGGATTAACTTTCTATTGTCTGGCTTCAGTCTGCGATCAGAAATTGTTTCCTTAGCTTTCACTTTTCACTCTTGAAAAATGTGTATGGAAAAAAGAGGTTGTGATGGATAAGCCATGAGCAGTTCTCTGGAGCCAGATGAAGTTTGATTCGAGGGACTAGTCCTCTTTCATGTTATGATCCCTGAAGAATGTCCTGCGGGGAGGAATGTTTTATTCTTCCAAATTAAAGTGAAATATTTCTACTTCCAGCTGTTAAGTGGGATGTGGCTGCCATTTTTCAAGGTATTGGATAGGTGCCATCTTCCACACTGAGACGTACCCCTATCTGCACTGCATCAGCAACAATGCGATCAGCATATTGGAACCATAGCTATGACTGCATCACTCTAGAATCATACAGAAAAATAGCAGTGATAATAAGTCATGTGGCTCCAAGTGCTAGATTTGTACTGTTTACCTAGAAATATCAGCTTGAATTAAGTCATGGAACGTGCCATCGGAATTACATAAGTATAGCACATAAAAGTTCAATATAAAGTTCCTGGCAAGTGTAAGTAAATATCGCTGATTGATGTCTCTACATTGGTGCTGATGATGTCTGTAAAAAAAGTGAATTCCCTGAGAGGCGTTCAGCGATGTTAAATAAAATTACATGAAGCTCTAAAGTGGTTTTAACAGACCATTAGCTCACGGGGTATGCCAGAATCCAAACCTTTATCACCTGTAGAGACAAGCATTTGTGTTATGCGGTATCAAACCCACAATCCTACTGACATGGCTTCACGTAAATGAATCCGATGAGAAGTCTGCAGTCTGCTTGTGCTTACCAAATAAACTCTTTCAATAATCAACATTGACTCTCTATTGGATCCTGGTGCTTTCTTTTGTCTGATTGTATTGAATGCATTATGCTACATTCCTTCCAAGCTTTACATTATAATACAGTACATTTTATTATAATAATTATATCATTATCATTTTATTATCATTTTATTATAACAATTATGTATAATTATGGTTTTTCCCTGTGTTAGTCCAGGTCATATTTTTCTTAATCTGTTATGTAAAGCTATAAACTTCCCTGATTTGCTCCCTTGTCTTCAGTTATTCTGAATGGAAACCAAAATGCACGCTAAATGCAGGAAACAGTGAGAACATGCTGATGGGCACTGCACGAAAAGGCTTGTACTCACTGTGTTGCAGTAGCCAGACTATTTCAATGGACATGTTGCCTAACTGCAATGCTCATAATTGCAATGTGTGGTATGTGGCACAGCTTGGACCAAAATGTTTTATAGATCTAGAGTAGTGGTTCTCAACCTTTTTTAGATCCGCAACCCCTGGAAGTACGGGTGCAGAATGTCACTTCCCCGTTTTAAATACCGGAAGCCACACTCCGCAACGTCACTTCCAGCACAATCAAAAAAGTGTAATGTCCTCTGCCTTGTGAGCATCAGTGCTGCTGCTTGTTAGGTCTGCCGCTTCCAGAGAACTCAGCCACACCTGTAAAATGATAATTTGACCCCTAGGGCAGTGGATCTCAATCTTTTTAGATCCGCGACCCCAGAAGTGACTTCCCAAAGTGTTTATTCCTGTATTGGAACGTGGAAGTGCCGGAGAGGAGTGTCACTTCCGCATTCCAAATACCGGAAGTGACACTCACTTCCTGCACGATCAGGTAAGTGTAATGTCCCCTGCATTATATTTTTCCACCCGCACATCATTTGCACAAGTGTTAGGACTTAGCCGGGGGCATTACCCTACCTTTTAACTACCCACCTTCTTGCTAGCACAAATCTGATGCTTTCAGTGAGCTCGGCAACACCTGTGGAATGGTCGTTCAAACCCACAGGTTGAGAACCACTGCCCTAGGGGGTCAAAAACGTAAGCAAAGTTGCGAGCCAACCTTGGTATTTATTGAAAACATTTCTACAATTGAGAAAGTTGTACCTTCTCATCAGATATAAATATGTAAACTAACTTACATTTTGCTAAAACATTAAATCTTGAACATGTATCACTATAAATGTGATCGTTTTAAAAAATTATTCCTATTTACCTGAATCGATTGACCAAATGTGATCGAGCAGCGATCAGACATATTGGTTTGAGTCAATCGTTACAATACCTGACAGGTTTCCCAGATATTTGGATCGATTTGTATCTGACGGTACTATGGAGCATGCACACAGGGCTTACACTGTGTTATGCAAAAAAGGAATCAATTTTAATACAATTGAAAAGCAGATCGGCAGAAAACAAATGTGGTGGGCTCAGTGACATGACGATTTTGATGACAACTGACAGACGTCTGCTCTGGTGATGTTATCAGTGGAGAAGATGCTATGGTGTGTGGCCCCGGCCATAATCTGAAGTGATTAGATTAAACATAGCTCTAGTTAACAATAAGAATGGGCAAAAAAACTAATTTCTTTTCTTTAATTATTGTTAAATGTATATTGTATGTGTATATATCAGTAAAATATAAAAAAAAAAATTATAATTAGAGAAAATATACAACAGTATGCCCACCTTTCAAATCTTCACATATATCTTCACAGACATGACATATGAAGAAGGCTGACATTATATAATATTGTGTCATGTTATACAGCTGTTCCTGCCATCTTTCTTACCCATGGCCAGCACCGATACCGTATTTAATGTGCAACAAACGCGCTAAAGAGCCATCATTGACATGCTGTTATCTTCAGTTTACCATAACTGAACAAAGGACATTTGGAGTAATCTGTCCAGAAAAGTACTATTTGTTAGCAGGATTAGCTATGTTTAAAGTAGAACTTCTCAGGGGACTTAAATAAACAAATTGTTTAAAGTAATGAAGAACATCTCTATCAGCTGATCTTTATGAAGTGTCATTTTTCCGAGCAGCAAAATTCCTGAAATTATATTCCCATACTTTTACAAACTACCATTAGCTTTCCCATCTCTCTTTTAAAACATGGCTGTTTAAGTGTATTACAACTTAAACTTAAGAGGTTTTTAAAAGAAGTCATTTTCAGTCTTCAGCCCCTCAACAAGGTTCTTGATTAGAAGCCTACCACTCTGGATGCAGGGGGCCACCATAAGGGTGTCTCAGCAATTATATAGTATAGGGACAGTGATGGGTTGGACAAGAAAAACTGGATGAAGAAGGGACACAATATTGTCATTATGTAGTCATGAATAATGTTATTATTATTATTATTATTATTATTATCTTCTTTCTTTTCTCTGTATAAATTTATTGCCTACTAGACCACCTTCTTAAAGGACTTTCAGGTGTGGAGGTTGGAAGGCTTGTAATTTTTCACCAAGGCCCATGATCGAGTTTGCTGAAAAAGATTTATGTCCTTTGACACTAGCTGCACTAGATGAAGATAGGTGAATATATTACCATACATAATACTGTAAGTTTCTGTAAAGACAGGTGGCTGGAGGGGCCACCATCAGAAATGTGCAATAGATAAGCAATGCCTGTTCTCTGAAACACTGATAAACAGTAGGGAGGACTGCACTAGCCACTAGTGATGAGCAGCATACGTAATATTTTTATTTGCAAATTTTCGCTAATTATTCGCCTTATATTCACATTTGGGAATTCGTGATCTCCATTCACTATTACTTAAATTGCACAAATCATCCCTTGTACATGGGCATATTGCGAACGCAATGCATGGTACTTTCCACAGATTACCTTCATTGCACAAATCTGCACATGGGCATATTGCAAACTCAATGCACATTGCGGGTACTGATGTAAAAAATCTCAAATACTCTTAGAATTACGAAGATATATTTTTGCATATTCTTGACGTGCTGATATATGCAATAAATATTAGAATATTTTAGATTACATGAGAAAAATGTTCACCTCGGTCAGTTCACAGCACAGTTCACGGTCAGTTCAGTGTAAACATCAAACAGGTGAACACTTCCAATGTTTGATCCATCTCCATTCATTAACATGGAGGCAAAGTTTGAACCCTCACCTCTGATGGTACAGTACAGCCAATAAGGTATTTTTCCCACCCAGTCCACAGCCCCATCCAATAAAAAAGTGAGATTTACATTTACAAAAATCTTACAAAAAATAAAGTTTCCGATCCCATTTTAGCACAGGGTCTCATATGCTCTTGTGGGGGGGGGGGGGGGGGGGGGGGGGGGGGGGGGGGGCACCAGTGAACATTCTCCATAATTAATAATGTTCTAATAATATGATTAAGAAACATCAACAGGTGATTACAGGTAAGTTTGTATCTAAATTTAAACCCTTTGTGGGACCATTGTGAGCGATTTTCTGGGATGTACTGCAAAAAAGTCAGGGACCAGAATAATAAATATAACCCATGTGAATTGTGTAAGAAAATCACAGTTTGATAAACATGGAACTATTAAACAAACAAAGTCCTTTGTGAGTCTTCTAGAAGTGATGGCAGAGTAACTATTTCCTGCCTCATGTCCGTAGGCTCTGTAATCAGACAGCACATGACTGGGAATAACTGCTCTTACACGCATGAATAAAAGTTGCGGAAAATGTTTATTTTATTGAAGTAATGGCCTCCTGTGGTTTTACTTCTTTCTACAATGGCTTACAGTTTTATATCTGCGATGAAGCACTGCTCTCTAAATTATTATGTTTTTCTAAGTACATGGCATTCTTTCCTTCACCCATATAAGAAAGCGCTATTCTCAGACACTCCATACTTTGGCAGAGAGACCTCTTGAGTACAGAGTTTTAGATGACAGACAATTTCAATATTTAAAAGAATCAGTCAAAACATTCTGTATGATCAGAGAGTGAAATCAGCCATGGGAGTTACAAATGAGCTGATATGTTAAACGTATTTGCTTCTGGAGTACTAAATGAAAGTAAAAGACCTCCTACCAAATGGTGGGAGCCAGAAGAATGCTTTATCAAAAAGTGGGAATAAGTCTTTGCTGCCATATAGAACTAAATACAACTGTGATCCCTGATGGATCTTATCTCAGATAACAATATCAGAGATTGCATTTCAATTTGAGACATTTTAGTAACCGATGCAGGTGAAACATGACATATACGACACAGGTTTTTTTCTCAACAGCTGTCCTTTGTTTTTGTACTTTCATTTTAAATATATTTGTTTACCAGACTTTGCTTTAATTTTAGGTTCACTTTCTGCTCTTAAAAACCTCTATTCTTTTGCTGTTTGGTTTATCGTAATTTTCAATTGCCCTTCTCCCTTAATGAAAATCATCATCAAAGATCAGGATTAGAATTGAGTGGACACCTGGATGTCCGTGTTCGGCGAGTTTGGACATCCAGGTGTCCACTCAACTCTAATCAGGATTCATTTCGTCAGTTGCTGATTATTTGTTTGGGATTCAGTTGGGATCCACAATGTAAGAAAAGTCAAGTTAGACCACTTTTACTTCTGATTTACTTGTACAAGTAAATGGAATTGAATATGTGATGTGGATATGTGACCTTAATGCACATCATTTTGCTCTTTTCTATGTGTTCTATGTGTAAAAGGATCCCGAAGCCAGTGTACTGCAAATAAATAAAAGTACACCAATAGTAAAAGAATTTACAAAGGCCACATCCCAATATTACCAATGCTTTGCACTCCTGCTTCTTAAGCTATCCAGCTATAGACACCACTTTTCTTCCATTTCCCCACATAGCCCAATCCTATTCGTTAGGATGTTTGGAAATGCTTTGCCTCACCATGTATGAGTTCCCCAAGGCATTTAGGTAGCTGCCCTTTCTATAGAATTTCATATTTCACCATTAGTTTCATTAACTACATTGATCCTAGCCCATATAACTGACAAACTGATTTCTATACTTTAAAAGTGAGATATGGTAACATTGTAACCTCTGAGCCAAGTCTGCATATTCATGGTATGTAAATATTCATTTGATTTATAATCTTTCTTCAAGGATTGGAAAAATTACTTCTCTAATGTTTCATCTGGAACACATGGGGACTCTGAGATGAAGAGGTCTGACTAGAATAACATTTATCTACACTGAACTATCAGTAATTCAATTAGCTGTTTTTCTAAAGCAAACTTAAGGAGTGCATGTATTCCAGGCAAATACCTACCAAAAGAAAATACGATTTGGATAATGCACTTAAATCTTGAGGATAAGTTTAAGGTTAAGGATAACTGTAAATTCTCATTTACTGAGTGATAAGGAACTAAAATCTTTTTTTTTCTTAATATACATTCCAGCTCTTACTACACCACAAACTAACTTCCTAATGGTAAGAGATGCTAATAGAGCAGCCTCAATTGGACTCTATGGGGGTGTACTCTCTTTTTGGATTTTATATGGTAGGCCTACATGAAAGCCTACACTTTCCTTCCAACCTAGATGGAATCTTTCACATTTAGGGACATATTTATTATTAGTCTCTCCATTGGAAGCACCCCCAGTACTGCTGTGCTAGTGGCAACTTTTTTAGTGGCAAATTTATATTGGCAGAACAAAAATTTATATGCACAATGGGGATACCACGGGGTTCTTACCCTTTTCTACTGCAAATCTACAAAATAATTTTAGATTGAGGGAAAAACGATATATGAATCATAAACCCCAGTCACAAAGTGATGTTTCTTCTGCAAGAGATCTACTTTTACTGAGAAAAATATTAGTATAATTAATGTATTTATAGACCTCCTTTCTCGTACGCCCTATGAATTGTTCCAGATCCAGAACTGCAGATGGACTAATGGTTACTTTTCCTGTCTGTCTCTTTTGCTGATATTATCACTGCTGACTCAATGTTTCCATTATACAAAGACCCTATCACTGGACAATCAAAAAAAAGTGTTAGCACACTAAAGCAGGCCATACACAGGTCAGATTTTCAATCAATCGACTTAAAACGATCAATTTTTTAATCGATTGATTGAGAATTGAGTTTTGCCCACCTGGTTAAATTGACTTAATCCGATCAAAATTGAGTGAAAATTCAGTAGTTTTTTGATCGGACTGGATGGTAAATTTTGATTGGTCGATTGAAAATTGGATTGAAAAGTGTGGTCAACCAATTTTTGATCGATTTTTTTTCTACCTATTCTACCTCACTTCTGATTGAAATTTCAATCGGACTATTTTGGATCGATTATTATGTCGAGTGAAAAAAAAAATCGATCAAAAATCTTGTACTACATATGGGGCATGATACAATCGACATACAATTTTATACAGACTTAAAAATTGATCGTTTTAAGTTGATTGATTGAAAATCTGACCTGTGTATGGGCTGCTTAACATGAGCACCTGGAAAAAAGGCCCAGTGAAAGTTAACAGATAAGATTTAAGACTAGAGAGTTACAAGATTGTGGGGTTGAGAGTGTAAAATGGACATTTAAAGAATTTGTTGGGTTTGTTGAATCCTGTGATATTTAGGCAATCATTGGTCATGCCGGATGTCCTCCATGGCCTTTGTGGCTTTCTTTCTCTGCAATCTTTCCATTTCTACAACCTGATTTTGACAACTGGTGATGTGTGACATCCATGTTCAGGATCCTTATCCCTTTTCAAGATGTTTATGCTAAAATGGATGATTATGTATCTCTCTCTCTCTTGAGTCAATGCCTTCTATACAAAAAAATACCTTGTATATTTAATATCAAACTGATCAACAAAAATGTGTTAGTTTGCACACATTGCACTTCTTTGGTCCAACACAGCTGCTACAAATCTCTGTTTTCTTTGGGTTGTACGTATTTTCATGTAACATTTTCTGAATATGAAATTTGTGGAGATCAAAGTCTGTCTTCAAGCAAAGTTTTTTATGCAGCCACATGTGTTTCAAATCTGGTACCAGCATCAAGTGTATTGTAGAAGCAAAACCACAATGTTCGCATCATATTTCTAAACAAATAACTGTATTTCACCATGTCATGTTGAACTTTGTGTGATCTTTCTATGGATAAAAGCTTCACATGAGAAAATAATATTTTGAATTTAGAATGTTGGTGAAGTTTATTATGGGAAACATAATAAAGTAACAGTTACCGTTCATGACAGGTATTATGTATTTTTCTGTCAAGATACTTCATGTTCATTAGTAGTAGCAATGCCTATTAATATTTCATTATACTGAACATATTGACCTGTAGTTCATTGCCAGTTCATCTTGATATCCCAGAGTATGCAAAATATAAACTCAGCAGATATTTTATAGACTTTTATGGCCCAAAATACATGAATGCCCACTTGCACCTTATATATGAAGTGATGTCATATGAAAATGTAGACCAACTTGTGAAGAAAATACAATCTGATGCCCCAAGTATAGGTAGGGTACAATGATCATTTTGTGGATCCAATATGAAGGTATTTGTACCCTTTTCCATGGTCCTGAATTTTTCTTCTGCTCTTATACTGGTAGCAATGACTTGAACCCCATTCTTAAATCACATGCAAGACCGGACCTTATTGCTGGTAGCCAGCAGTTGAGTGATGTTCATAGATATATGGTAGGTATTATACCTGTACAGCACCCACCAATCCTTTTCTCACTTACTGGTTCTGTCTACCACTGATTAAGCTCTTTATGGCCAAAGTGGGTTAAAGAGAGTTTTTGGTGTTGGATCTGACTGTGCTTTCTACAGATCAATTCGGTTAATTTTAAGTTTATCCGCCTTGTGCTGAACACTTAAAAGAAAATGTAGATCCAATTTAGAAACAATGGTGATAGAAATAATACTGGATAAGGAAGTGAGCCCCTCACCATGGCTGCGGATGATGCCCAAGCTCAATTTCTATTACAGGGATGCTCAACAAGTTGATTGTGATACACCAGTAGATTGCAAAACCAACAGGAGTTGATCGTGGAGCCCTGTCTTTTTTCCCATCTTTATTAATGAAAATAAAAAAACAAACAATGCATATTTTAAATATAAAGTATATTCGCTGTGTGAGTGTTTATGGAATGGAAATCCCTGTCCTGCAGAATATACAGAAAAACCACCTCACCTAGTTTAATCGGCTTGGTTTTACTGTCTCAACTGGCCCATCTATATTAAACATAACAGATAAACAGATAACACTCCTTATTAACAGAGTGAATTTATTTTTTACAAAATGTATGCTGAAACTACAGAACTATTCTGGTTAGACTATATTATTTTACCATAGCTTTTGTAAGTTGTTAAATCGCTTGAAAAGCTGTGAAGCCTCCCATACATGCTATTGTAACAAAAAAAAAGCTTTCATGATTTACCTTTTTTTTAAATGATTTCTATCTGTAGAGACAGCCCAAACACACAAGTGTGGGTGTTTCACTTTTACTGTGTCTAGTATGACATTCAATGTATTCATCTGACTGGTCTTCAGTGTAAATTGACAATGAACACAATAACAGTTCAACTCCCCCTTGACCCAAAAAATGTACATCACCCTGTCAGCATATAAACAAAGTCATGATGGGTTGCGTTTTTAACAGATCTACTAGATAGCATGCTAGTATTAATCATAGAGGTGCGCAGCAGTGATGGCTAAGTAGAATTCTGGACTATTTTGCTGAATTTCCTAGTTAAAAAGATGGATAAGACTAAATAAATCTTTATACAATCCTTATAGAGATCTAAAAAGTGACATAGAGAGTGCATATAGTTTTTTAGCCTAAAAGCTTTACTTGCTAACAATCATATTACTATAATTTCATCCCAGTATACTTGTCTTGTTATTAATATAACATAAAGGCCAAAAGTACAGATGGTCAGAAAAACATTCTGTGTCCAAAGTAATGGGATCGTCCATGAATTTACCGGCACCGGTAATGCCAACATGGGGCAGATTCCAGGTCAATCTGTCCAGGTGGGCCCACCTGATTTGCGGCCGGCCAACCAGCGGAAACGCACATGTCGGTTGACCGGCCGAAAAATCGGGTGCAAATCGTGTATGGCTACCTTAAGTAGCAACTGAGATCATCAGTACAGATACAGGAAACCATATGATCAACTGATAAATGTAATTAGCCTCCCTGTAACTTCAGCCGCAGATCCTAAACCTTTAAGCCAGGCACACATGGCTCGAGGAAGAATGCAAATAGAGCAAGCCCGCCCATGGCGCAATGCCATCATTGCGCTGCAGACGAGCTGGCCAGATATTGAGCCGCAGCACTTCTGCAGCTGGCAGCCCTGGAAACCTATTCTGCCGAGCTCCTTCAAGCAGGATTGGTTGATCCTGCTCAAAGGAAGCCTGGATGGCTTAAATCTTGTAACAGATTCGATCTAGTAAAAGATCAGAGCAACATCAGGCTCTGTGCGCGCAACCCGATGTTGCTCTAATCTTTTACTACATCGAGCCGTGTATGTCCAGCTTTATGCTGTCACACACCAAATTTTTAAGCCAGTTTAATCCCTCTCAGACATTCAATGTAAGTTGCTGGGAATGATTATTTGTTGAATAGAGAGCAAATGGGGCTCATTCTTTTCTATGAAGAAAGGTAGACAGAGGAAAAGCAAATGGTTTCCTTCCCTTTGGAAAATAAAAGGGTGTCAGGCATGTCACGGACCTTGCCAGCCAGATATTTGCCACATTAGACTTTTTCCATTTAATTAACTAGAAATCATAAAAATAGAAAATGCTAAAATATCAATATCACTCAGAAAGTGAACCAGTAGCTGTAGGTTATCAGAAAAAATTTACCTCCATAAATTCTTCTTATTTGGGCTGATCACAAGAAACCACCCTGTCATGATCCAACAGATGTTGTGCTTGTCACCTCTGTCTATTTTAAATGATTAAATGATTTAAATGATTCATTAATGAAAATTTCTGACATGTAATCAAGAATCCGTTCACGTGAAACACATTGATCAATAGTCTGAAAAAGCGAGAGCATTTATCATGTTATTCAATAGAAAAGATCAGCTAAAAAACATATTTAGCTTATGCTGGTGAGTTAGTATTTTTGCAATAAAGCAAGTATGGTATTTTGTATTATATCAAAGAGGGGCATGACCACTGCCATGATATAAGCATCTCTTTTCATTTCAGACTTTGTGTATACTTATGCAGCGCTCATATGTAGCATGACTAAATATAACATCAATTTGAAGCATTACTGAAATATATCATTTTAAAAATCCAATAGGACATAATTACACATCTTTTTTAACATTTTGTATGTTGGACTTGAACGTTTTCTACACCTTAGTATTATGGAGATTTACAGATCGGAAGACACATGGAGGTTGGGAAAGGGAAAATTAAGTTTTCGCTATGGACCTGTAAAATAAACGTCTCCTAGCAGCTTGACATGCTTTCACTTGCCATGTTTAGAAAATGATTTCCAAAGTAAATTGTTTCAAAGATCAAAAGATTTAAATGTCTGAGAAGGAAATTCTTCTTTTTTAACCGTGATGTATTTCAAAGCAGTTGGGTGTAATGCAATTTATATTTCTTTAATTTAAGTCACAAAGTAAAAGAAAGGAAAAACATTAAAACATAAGAAATAACATGGAGGATCCATTTTACTTAATTTGAACTTACCCTTTAGGGTCATATACTAGCAGTAGAAAATATAAAAAGTCAAGCCTACTTAGCTAGATGATAGCATGAAGTTGTGTTAACATGTAATACCTAATTGTATACAAAGCAATCATTAGGATTTTGTCTAATGCGGTGATCTATAAAGTCGATGTAACTACCAGAAAAAGGTTTTTTTTCATTTTAAAAAATAGAAAATGATAAACAAATTGCAAAATAGAATAAATAACCAATATTTCAATTAACTCTTGTCTAGCAATATCTGAGCAGCCAGTGCCAAAACTCATACTTGTGTTAGGCTTGGTCAGTGGAAAATGCGTTTTTATTAAGTATGATGGGGGGCTCCCCATATTTTTATACACAATGATAGATGTCCATGTACATAAAAGACTGGTACCAATATATACAACTTACATTTGCATCTTGGCAAAGCCACTATCTGCGTAAAGTTGGTATGTTCTCCCTTTATTTGTGTGGGTTTTCCAACATCTCAAAATCATACTGGTGGGTTAACAGTCTCTCTCCCAAATAGATTGTTCTAAGACTATGTTAGGGAACATCTGGCTATTTTAGTCTGACATTCAGACAGTAGGATGGTCATTAAACTTTGTCTTTGACTAGCTGATTTGTGAGTTAATTGCAAATCCCCTGATGGGATCATCACCACAATTGTTGCATTTGTAAGGAAGGTTTAAAGCCAAACCAACATTTCGACTTGACTTTAAACTTAGTTTAAGCAAAACCAAAAAAAAAAAGGGTGCAAATGATTAACATAATAATGGTGTCTAGATTTGCTTATACAAACTAAGTATTTTGCATGATTATATTAATACATTATTTATTATTACATTATGTCACACACCTTCCTTTTCTATATTGAGCCAACCCATTTTAAGTCAGGTTGATTCTAATAAAAAATAAATAAAATTGTCAATTTTAAAGATATGAATAAAACCAGATAATTTATAGAAAACCAATAGTAATATAAAGAAAACATGAACAAATACATTACTCTCATTTAACTATCTACCAATGTTTTTAATGCGGTTTTTAATTTATTTGTACAGAGTAGGAACCCTATCAGCTGGATGGTGTTTTGGAGACTTCAACAACATTCCTGTTCCGTCACATTATGGGGTATAGATGAACTTTAATTATATATAGTGAAACTAAAATAAATACCATTTATAAGTGAATAGTTTAGACTCTTTTTTTACAAAGTCTTTTACTTTCAGAAGTTCAACCATCCAACCAGGTTAAATGTAGCTGCTGTGTATATATTTAGATTTACCCTCTTAAATCTTTGCATCTAAATTAAGTTGACTATGCTTGTGATAAACATGCTAATAAATTAGAGCCTAATTGGAAGAAAGAAAGTGTAAAGGGTATTTCTATTCCTAGGTTGCACACTGGTTAAAGACATATAGTCAATACTAACAAATAGTGGTTAACACGCGTACAGCGGGATCTTTGGATTATATATTTTTAAAAAATCATTTGGTTCTTTGAAGTGAACACAGGTTCGCTGATTTGGCGTAAAACCCCCTTTAGTAAATCATCGCCTAAGTGGGAGTAGTATTTGGCCGACTAATACTGTTTTCTTGTAAAGTTTTATTCCTTTCAGTGTAAACTTCAAATAATTTTTTTACACCAATTGGAATAG
The DNA here is from genome assembly GCA_036250615.1 of Ptychadena robeensis. Taxonomy (NCBI): domain Eukaryota; kingdom Metazoa; phylum Chordata; class Amphibia; order Anura; family Ptychadenidae; genus Ptychadena; species Ptychadena robeensis. Next base: position 51,033,280 of record CM070032.1, on the reverse strand, counting down.
GTGTCTTTTAACGATGGAAAATTCTCCTGAAAAAGCAAATATATAATTATGTTATTGCAAGGAAGTGTGTCCTCATAAATATTAAAATGTATCACATTAAAAAGCATACATATAACTCAGGTCATATTTTTTTCCAAGGCATTTGCTTATGAAGCTTGACCTCCCTGGTAGCAGTTCCATCTGATCCCTGAATGTCACCATGGAGTGTGTGCGCAGTGATGATATATGTGCTTTCTTTGGACTAATGTACAGATATGCGATAGCCACACATGTATATTAATAAACCAAGCGTGGTGATGTTGGGTGTGCCTCTGGAAGCTTGGCAATAAAATGGGAAAATTAAGCAAAAGGGAACATCAGAGTTATGTTACATACCATAAGCTTTCATGTTCTATTTCTTCCAAATCCAAAATAGTAAAAAAGAATATAGTTTCTTTTGATAAGGCTCCATTACCCCACGCTTATTATGAGTGTTTCTTGATCAATTTTCAGGCGAACATACGGTCAAGAGTTGGTTTATTTTTACTATTTGTGCTATAACTTATTTATTGTGAACTCAAACTTAAGTGAGTTGAGTTCAGCCCCCCCAGGAGCTTTTGTCAAGCAAGTATGCACAGCAAATTTTCATAAGATAATACTAGTGAAATTTGTGATCTCCTCATCTCTCTAAAGCCCCCCATACACCACATACAATTACCATGCAATTTCTGTACAATCAAC
>CM070032.1:51019292-51032460 GCA_036250615.1 Ptychadena robeensis | reverse complement strand
ATTTCTAAAAGAGGTCTTCAAGCTGATGATCAAGTAATTCCATCAAATGGATGTACACAATTATTGGTCATGCAGTTTAACTTGCAAAATGAGTGCTTCAGCAAACATATTTCTTTATCAGCAGCATGGGCCACCAGTGTGATGATCTTCATCTCTGGTTTGACGTATTTGGAAGAATACAACAAGCCAGACCAGTATTTGTTTGCTTAAAGCTGAGCTTGTGGACTTTGCATTAAGTCTTTGTATGTGGTGATGCAGATACCCAATCATGTTTAAGAAAAAGTAAAATAAACAGGATTTGTACTTGTACAGTTGGATGATTAAAAAAGCACAAAGCTGACCTAGTGGCATAGCTCAAATAGTTGATACCTGAGGAGGAATCAAGCATTTTCATTCCAACATTGGTCAATAATATTTTCAGTAGTCAATGTGAAAGTAGTCAAGATGAGTTCACTTTCAGACAAAGTAAAGTTATTTATCACCTCTTTATACAAACCTGCCGTCTCCCTTCACAGATCTATATTAACCAAGATCTTCCTGCCTCCATTATGTGTTGTGTTGATGTTGCAGTGTGGCAATGACAGCATTGTTCTAATTATGTCTTCTATTTACTTTACTTTAGCGTTAACCGCACGATTGAGGATGTCAGATCTCAATACGAAAATAAACTATTGCTTATTATTTAAATATAAATTTTTATTTATAGCATATGTAAAATAATATTGTGTGGCCTTATAAGTGTTTTCACTTACACAATCCAGGAGGAGCGCAACTGTTTTATTCAACTTGTTTGACAGCTCAGTAGTACATGAGAATAACTTAGCAGCTCTTGAGTCTTGAGGAAGACTCTTAACCCAGGGTCAGCAGTGTGTGCAAACAAACAAGAACTCATTTGTATGATTATAGTTCTCATTTTCTTTTTTAAAGGCCTCCTGCTTTCAAAACTAGATGAAGTAATGTCATGAGTTCCCAGATGTTACGGAAAAAGTGAACATTGTATAACAGTAGAAAGATGTTTTTAAACTTGCCTGAACAAAAATGTATCATAAATGACTTTGCATTTAAGGTGCCCACTGCTCTAATTTTATTGCACTGGAAGTAATGTTGTGTGTTGAATTAATGCCTCTTGTTTGCATTAATTTAATTTGAAAGTATATTTTAAGCCCAAAAATCTTTTTTGCTTTTGGCAGAAAAAAATCTTTTTATGGGCCATATTCTATTTTCTCACTATTGCTGTTGTGGTGGCAACTTTTTATTTGGTCCAAATGAGAGTGGTCTCTATGAACAAAAGACCCATGTGGTGATAGTAAAGAAAAAGCAAAGCATTTAAACCCTACTACACTATCAACAACTAAAAAAACATAGATTTACATTTATTTAATTTTATAATTAGATTCAAATGATTTGAGGAATAATCAGTTGGTGAAATGGTGATGCTATTTTTCTATTGAATTTTTTCAGTAAAGAATACTTAGTTATTGATGCTATTATTTAGGTGCAGTAATTAATGGCAACCCAACTGCAACCCATTGACAGCAGAGGGGCGCACTTGGGCAGCTTAGCCTCTGTTGTTGGTGGACCTTGTACTGGCCCTGTGTGTACTAACAACTTGGAGTTACTCTGTGTCTGGGTGGCCGCAGCTAAATGTTAAATGTATAAAATGTATGTCACTTCAATAACTGCGGCGAAATATAATTAACTATGAAAGGTTGCAGCTAGGGGTGTAAAATTGGGTATGTAAATGAATAATCCAAAAATAAAATTGGACGTCTAAGGGTGTTGGAGATCTGGGGGATGAAAGTCAGAGTAGGAATATGCAAGGGTAAAATCTGACAAGAAAAAAGCACTGTGTTACAGCTAGAATATGACTATGGAAGGTTGACATTTTGACTGCTGGTAGTCTCAGGGGTTAGTTACTTATCCAGAAAATTTCAGGGTTGTACTACTGAGGTATGAGATTTTGGGGTTCAAACGTGTCGTGTTGTACTGTGAGAGTTACATTTGACCCAAAGCCATCTAGTGACGTGTTGATGGAGACAGCTAATCAGAGGCTCAATCAAGGAACAGGGAGGTCCATCTGCAGCAGAACCTACCATGCAGGAGACTGACCTCAGAGGGCAGTGAGGGAGACAGTGAGGAAGACCACCCTACATATGGGGTGTGTACCAAACACCATCTCCTGGTACTTATATGAGGAGTTCACTAAAAAAGTTATGTGCACCCCTGGTGATATAAGTGTACCATGCATGTGAAAAGATGAGAAGCAGCTCAATTCATAATAAAAGAGTTAAGGATGGCTATATTCAAATTCACAGTCACAAACTCACTTGCTAATGTATACTGTGACTGCCGGGTGGACACAATATATCACTTTGGTGGTTGGCCAGAAGAACAACATGAAGGAGGTTGGTGGGTATTTGATAACTGACCACCTGCGCAAGTTCACAGCACAAGATAACCTAAAATAAGCACCCATGGATGGGCTAAGGCCACAACCATCCAGCATTCCCTACATTGGACTAATTTACATTTACAATATACACCTATTTCCATAATTATGTGAACACCCACCAAAAAGTAAAAATTCCCCAGACCCATTTAAATAGCTAACCTTTCCTTAGTTGCTATATAGCACTAAACATAGTTTGTGTACTACTACTGTAACTCTACAGGGCTTCCTGTTTCCACTGCTGGAGCCCCTGTGAACGGTTGCGACATCCATTTTTCCCAACCTTACATTACAAAGTACTTGGTGCCTAACCAACCTTCCTATAAGCATTGAGAATGCCGCATGGGGACCTGCCTTGCAGGTCCGTAAATTTAATAGTTACATAATATTGTTAGGAGCGCCAACCGAGGAATAGGAGGCAAGGAAATATTATGGAGTTGGGGAAGTAACCTTCATTATTATCACTTACTAGTCAACAGGTTCTACAGCACAAAATGTCTATAAAATCGGGATCCTATCTGTCATTTTTTTCTAATACTATCTATATATTTTCTATTCATTTGAAGACAAAAATAGAAAGTAGACCAAGTGTTTTCATGTTACATAGAAATTAGAAAAATGAAGCCCTTATGATCTATGCTGTCATTACATTGGTAAGAATGTCATCACAATATGGAAGGAGTTATCTGTAGATTGAGAATTTAGATAAATTAAATATCCCTCTGAATGATGTCACTCAGGATATTTAAGAAAGCTGATCTATTAACTGTTTTCTTTTGTGAAAGAGATTGCCTATTGTCCATTTTATGTGTGTGTGTGCGCGCTAGAAAAGCTCTGAACAATTTAAACTACTGATAGAATGCCAGTATATCATAGATGGCCCAGCTTCACAAAAACTAAATGCAACAGCTTGAATCCTTTATTCATTCTCCAGGATCACATGCATGCCACGATTACTAAATCTACTACATTTATATGTAAAATTAAAAATTTAACTTAAATTAATTGGAATTAATTACACATGCCTTACACATTACTATTACATTTATTTTAGATTTCTTGCAAATATAATACAATAAAAAAAATTACCATAGTAACATTTTGCCTTTTTCTTTGAAAATGATTCCATATTTATTTTATTTATATATATATATACTGGAAAATTAAAACACAGAATGATGAAGGGATGTCTAAGGCTTAATTGCAATCTCCTCATATTTTGCCTGCCCTGGTTTCTTGTTTTGCCTTTTATCGATTAATTACATAAGCATTAAGATTTTCATTGTATACACTTTCATTTTACTACTGGGGGTACCTAAAGCTAGCCATACACATCAACTTTTGCTAGTTTTTTTTTTTATCAATCGACGTTTATATATCTTTTACTACCAATGGATGATACTTCCATACAGTATAATCAATGCAAAACTGATTCCTTACATTTATTTTTTTTTCAGTTATGAAGATAAAGGTGTATGAACATGCTCCATAATACAATCGGATACAGATCCTTGCATTTAGATTTTCCAAGTGACCAATCACAGCTCTGACGATTTTAGTTAACCCCCATGGTGGTCCAATTATTTGATGAAACCGCTTCCTAAAGTTGTAAAAAAAATAAAATATTTCCTGCCCGCTGTATGAGCACCCATACATGGGAAGCTTAAAATAGGTAAACAGATAGTTGGAGGGGCCAGTAAGATGTAGCTTCCTCCTCCACCCTACCTCTGTAATGAAATATAGCAACGGTGTAAGCCTTATATCAAGGCTGGAGTTTAGATTTAATAAAACATATATTGGGAAGCATAATCATACATTCACAATATATAAAAAAATAAATCTCAATGTGGATATTTTAGTTCTTGCAAAGTTCTAGTTTCAGAGGATGTTTATTCAGCAGGTCATAGACGTTTTCCCAAGTGCTTACAGCACCATTACTTAGATCATAATATGAATGTTTTTCTGTTTTGAGGCCACAAGATGACCTAAAATAAAGACACTTTGGTGGCAAAGAGAAGAAAGTTACATCACTTGATCTGGGTTAAGGCCAGTGGACGAGGGAGAAGGAGACAACCTGATGGCATGTTGCTGAACTTAAGAATGGCATAATAGCTTTACTGGGGCATGCTGACTTCCCTAGAGAAATGTGGTTAGAAGAGGCCCAGTACATCCTACAGTTTAAGTCTAACTCCAACTGAAGGTTTTTTTTCTCTGGTGGCTTTAGAATTGTTCTCAGACTTGGAAGTGTCTCTAACATAACATTTATGGTATGCAGTGTTGTTGTGAATAGCAAGTCACAAGTCTTTTTATAGATGTTTCCATTCAAAACTCACACATTTTCACACAAAATTACTATAAAAAAGTGTAATTCTTGTGCAAAGGCTGATATAAGTATTGATAATAGATCCCTCAATGTAAATGGATCTTATTGACAAATTAGGTCTATCTCTTTAAAAGAGGATTAGTACTTCAGGATAAAAAGTTCCAAAACACGTCCTTTATTCCATAACGTATACAGTACATAGCATACACATGTCACCCTCCTCGGGGATCACCCCCTCTTAAGCTAGCCATACACGTCTAGATTTTCTGTTCAATCAACTAAAAATGAGGTAATTTTTTGTGGGTAGGGAAAATCTGTTTGATGATTGTATGTTGTAATGGTTAACTGCTAAGAACAGATATTTGATCAACTTTTCTGTAGATGACTGAAAGGTAATGCCTTTCAATACAACCAATTAAATTTACCAACACGATCCATCCTTTTTCAATATCTTTTTTACAATTTAATTGGTTTAGGTTTGATCTACCATGTGGGGCCGCCATATAGATTTTCAAACCAATCAACCAATAAAATTGATAGAATTGAGTTGATTGGATGAAAAATCTAGACGTGTATGGGGGGGCTTTACTCTAAGGCCCCATACACGTGGGTCCGGATTACAGGGCGCGTGGCGCGTGACACGTGAAACGATCGTGCGCGGAATCGGTGCAGCCACCTTGTCCAATCGATCACGTCCGATGTTTCAGGGGCCCAGAATCGGATCCGACAGAGAAACCAACATGTTGGTCTTTTGATCCGATTCTGCACACATCAGGGGCGGAGTTGCCATTTGTGAGGTGGACAATCGACCGGAATTCGGCCCGAATTTCTGTGGACTATTGGTGTATGCAGCGATCTTTTTTGGATTCTCTTAAATTGGCCGATCGATCACACTGCGATTCCGCCAGAATCGCCGGATCGATCGGATAGTGTGATCGAGTCGGTCCATGGAATCCGACTGTGTATTGCGTTGTTTTTTTATGCTATTACCATAGTGTCAAATATGCAGTCAATATGTTTTGTTCCTCCCATCTGATAAGGATTAAGTGTGTTGTGTTTTAGTATTCACGTTCATTTTGTTGATGTGAGAGGAAACTTCCACAAAGCCTGTAGGTTTTCCAGGCTGTTTCGTGCTATGGCATAGAGTAGTTTTAGTACACTGAGTGAAGTTGAAGTCTCTCATACTATTGCTGAGTTATATGTCCATCAATCTTGATCAGTCAGATATTGAAATTTGTTTTGTTCTCCCTTCTTTCTTCTTAAAGACCCTTTGTAGAGTCATTTGTCATCAAAGGGTTTCTTTCTACTTTTTATACCATACAAAAGCACTTCTCTCAACAGAGTCGCCTCTGTCACACTCGTGATACAGACATTCAGGCCGAAGTGGATTTGCTGGATGTGAGGCCAATGCCTGGTAGTATGCTTAATGATAAATGATTAGCTGTTTATTGTTAGCTGATTTCTCTTGCTTCTTTCCAGTGTGTACAGAATGATCAACCAACATCAACTTTAGGCCCATTCTGAAATACATTTCTCATGTCTACTGCGAGATTACGAGGAAGAAGAAAGACTCATACTCATTTAGGTGATGTAAGCCTTTAAACTCTTGATGTGGTGCACAGGGTCGTTTGTTTTGGAAACCAGGTTATACATGACAGAACCACATTTGGTTCGCTTACAAAGCCTGCTTCTTGCTGTCAATATGTCACCATATACAGGTGATGGGAGAATTATTAGTCAATGAGTATTTTGCACATCATCTCTTTATGCATGTTGTCTTACTCAAGCTGTTATAGGCTCGAAGCTACTCTCAATTAAGGCTATATTAGTTGATGTGGCATCTCGTTAATGAGGTAGGAGGGTGTGGGTCTAATGACATTCACACCCTATATTAGGTGTGTGCTTACTATTAGTTGACACTTCTTTCCTTTGGCAAGATGGGTCAAAGATAGGATTGACATGGCTTAGAAAAGTTCATAAAATAGTGGATATCTGTGCAGGAGGATGCAGATCTTATAATTGCAAAGCTCTGTAAGTCTGATCATCGAACAATCTAGCGTTTCATTCAAATAGTCACATGCGCGCAAATGAAGCGCTTTTATGTGTGGAACATATCAAAGGCAACGACAACAAAATGAACTGACCCATGAACGAGGAGGAAAAGTTCCAAGCGTTGCCCCGCTGCCAAGTCGCCATTAGCCACAGTTTGCCCCGACCCATAATTTCAGAGACGGGTGTGGACAGTTGCAAATAACTGGAGAAATGCCCAAAAGCACAAGGTGTATGCTCACATCCCAAATCCTAGAAAAACAAGGTACGGAAAGACCAGACACCACGCTAACAAAAAAAAAAAGAAAGAACAACACACAAAAATAAGAAGAAAAAAAGATATAAACAACCAAAAGAAAAGACAGGAAAAATAGAGAACGAAATGAAAACAAAACAAAACAGAGAGAAAAAATTAAAAGAAGGTGTGGATAAGGGAAATGCGAAGACGCAGGGGGGACAAAAGAAACCGACCAAAGAGATAGCCAAAAAAAGAAAGTGAAAGAGGAGAAACGAGAACAGAACAGAGAAAAGATAAAAAAAAAAGTGCACCAACATAAACATGCGATGAACGGTATTAAAAACATTAAAAAAGATGTGTGTTTTTCATGAAAACAACAGCGCCACACAGCCCCACTCTACCCCCACCCAACCCCACCCCCCAATATCAGAGACATGGCCAAGGTAAGAAGGAAAGGCTGAAAGACGAGTACCCTGAACAAGAACAACAACATCGAAATGTCAAAAGACTGGAGCCCAAGCAATATTCAAGACTGCCATTCTATAACCACTCAGGTTGTATGAGACTTGATGAAATGAAGGAGGTGAGTATTTGGATAGCGCCCAGAATGATGGGCACGGCTGGCGCATTGGCTAAAGGCAGAGCCAGAGAGCAGCTCCAGATCCTGAATCAGACGCCAGCATAGGTTTAGTGGAGTACTGTGCCTTTGAGAGCTTGGTATCCAATCAAAGAGATGAGACTTGATGGGGCCTTTTCGCGGTATCTTTGAGTCATGGAGGTCAAGCTCAACTACCAGCCCTAATGCCCACGTTATGGAAGACCCGTTCTTCAAGACCAGTGGTCAACAGGAAGAAGTCCGTGCATCCTTCAAGAAAAACATGATTCATGCAGGTGATCAATGACCTACATCACAACTGCTGCTCCAAGTACCTCCACAGCAGTGCCGCTGAGCAAGAAGGGTATAAAAAGAAGAAAAACCTCATGAAATGGCATCCTGGCTTCACCTGATCTGAAACCCCATTGAGAACCTGCTGAAGTCCATCATCAAATGTGCTGATTTACAAGCGAGGGAAGATAAACAGATTACACCTCTTTACTGAACAGTGTCTCGGGATGGAGTGTTCTAGCTGGTATGCTATGCTGAGCACGCAAATGTTGTTGATGGTTGTAACAGATCCAAAACACGACAGAATCCATGGAGTGAAAGCGCTTTTCAGTGTCCTTGCAAAGAAAGGTAGGACTATAGTTGCGTCACTTGCATTGTTTTTTTGCTTTTTGGATGTCAGAAAATGTATATTTGATGAATGTTGAGCATGTTATATTTCGGTTTTCACTGGTAAAAGTAAATTATTGAAGAGCGGCTGATTAAGATTAGTTTTTCTGTTAAGTTTTGCCTAATAATTATGCCACTAGTAATATGTCACTACGGCACACACAGCTATCCCCTAAAATAGCGAATTAATAAAAATAAAAACAAACTAAACAACTACTTCCTCCAAAAATATTCAGCTTTGTATATTAATGAGTTTTTTGCGGTTCATTGAGGGAACATCGAAGTTGTTGTTCAATAATGATTCCTCAAAAATACCACTTGCCTAATAATTCTGCACTCCCTGTATTTATAAAGTACCTTTTAAATGAATGAAGACAGCTGTAGACATTCCTCAGAAGGTGGGAACACCTGACATCAGAGGTGTGCTGATTCTTCTCAGTATTAACTTGTGACTGAAGATGAGTTTAAAGGGGTGAAGAGAATGTCCACAGCATGTTGCCTACACTGGCTTGGGTGGTGGAGGGTCTAGTGCCATGGGCCCTGGTTGGTGCTCTCCCAGGTGTGAAAAACAGGAGTTGCAGCAACTTGGTATTAAAATATGGATGGCTCTTACACTCATGGAGAACCTACCATGTTGCAATGAGCTCCAAAGCACCAGAAAAAAACAAACAGTGTGTGTGCAGTTCAAGGTATTATGTGTCTACAGTAAGATTGTTACTGTTTGTCAAACCAAGAAGAGTAAGAGGCCTTTTTGTCCTCATCGCCTTACACACTATAACACACATTAATATTATTGTCATCTTTTGTCATCTTAATCACAATGAGTAGGGAACATTTAATTAAGAGAATGTTCACAATTATTTATATTACATGATCATTAAAATTACTGTTAAAAAAATTGGTGGTCAACCTAGAGCTATACAGATACCAATACACTTTATAAATATGATGAAACCACGTCTATAACTTTAAGCAATAGATTTGAGTGACTGGTGCTTCGTCAGTGTGCTTGTTTTAAAGCTCAATCTCTAACCTGACATTTATAGTGCACTGATTGGCCTCTGTCAGTGCTGAGGGTTGTAAATTCGCTGTGAAAAGCTCTGTGTTAACAGCCTTCAAACAGGCAGCATGAAGACTGCTGCAGACTGGCTGACAATTGTTTGACCCTCTGCCCTTATTATAGTAAGTAAATCAGGCTTTAAAACATTAGGCAGTGGATGGAGGCCTACAAAGACATAACTCTAGATCATTCCCTGTCATGGGAACACTGTGGAGGAAAACAAGGACCAGGCTGATAAGCTTACTTCATGTATGCAATAAAGCACCACATTTCACACTTCAATGACATTTATATTCATGAAACCATGACACGATAATAGGCTGCATCGTGTTTTTATTGGGCTTAATTTTCTGGCACAGCCATTGCAGATCTTCTCTATCACACAGAAAGATTTAACCCTTTCTTGAGGATTTCCTTGACAGTAAAACCAGCGAAGTCAGGGGTGACATGGGCTAAAAGTGACAGAAACTCCATCATTGAACCAGTACAAAGCACAATAAAGCCTTCTTTTAGAACCCCAAAGCGGCAACTAAGTTGGATTTTTATTTGTTGCAGCTGCTATTCTAAAATCTGACTATTATATACCTAGTAGAAGTTAGCACAAGGGTACAAGGAAAGGATTGAGGTAATATGGGACATGGGTGCCTACCATGAAAATCATCTTTGATCTTAAATACTCTGCAGTGTTTCCATTAACTAGGAATAACCTACCGACATATGATGTAGAGTTCTAGGATTCTAGTGTAGAGAAATCTTTCATTTTATGCTTAATCAGCAACAAACATTTTGCAAGGAGATGAAATCAATAGGATTTTTTGTCCCAGGATGTGATTTGCTGTAATTTATAATATTTTTTTTTTGGAAGATGTGTATTTGTCTTTCTGTAAAAACTGAAATTGACTTGCACAATAATTGTTTTTTTACTGGTTAATGAGGAGGGTGTTGTTCAATTAAATTGACTGATAACTATGCTGCCTGAGCAAAAGTTTAAGTTCATTGATCAAAAGGAAAATCATTTTATGTTTCCTCAACACTAAGGAAAGAGAATAATCTAAAACTGCTTTCAGTAAACATTCCACAACAAAACATTAAATACATTTTCACCATATAACACGCTTTTATGCAAGAGGAGCAATAGGTCAAAAAACATGAGTATTCGTGCCAAAATGGAGAAGCTTTGTTAACTTCAATAATCTGATCATATGCAAGGAAAGGGCCTATTTGATTTTCTTTTTTCTACATATATTTAATAGTAAACACTATTCAACTTTCCAGGAGACAATTCTCTACTTCTTTGGAGAATCCCCCTACTGTCCCCCAGCTTCTCTTTGCTCACAAAATCAGAACATTATTATTGCAGTGTTGATACCACAACTATATTATTCCAAATTATCTGTAGGTAAAAAAGTGTTATGAACAGAATAAATGGAATTGTACAAAAGACTATTATACCCCAGCTCACTCATTACTGGGTGTGTGTCTTATCTCTAGTAAATGCCTAGTCCTTGTTTAACCTCTAGTTTCCCCCATGATTCTATGTTATGGTTATTTAAGTAGTTCATAGCTTAAGGGACATGAGAGCAAAACATGAAAACATGAGAGCACCACTGAACCAAACATATATCTCTGGCCACATTGTTAAGAATAAGAAATTTACTGACTGATGATCATTTCCTAAAGAAGTACTTTTCACCCAATACCCAAAACACTCCTCACCCAGCCATTCCAGCTTGTTTGGGCTCTTTTGCACGTGCTTGCTTCTCTTAGTGAAGAGTTGTTATTTTCTGCAGCAATCTTTTGCCAAATGATTTAGCTTTTTTATGTATAGCTGCCTGGACACTGTTTAGATTTACTTTCTTTAAGAACTATAACTTTGGTTTTTGTTTGGACTTGAGCATATATATTGAACATTCTTAAAAAAATCATGTTTTGGTTAATTTTCAGGGTGACTCTTATTTTCACGGAAATTAAATCATAGAAGGCTTCTACAGGCTGTAAGCACGTTAACCTATGAGGATATCTATGACCTTCCCCCCTATAGACCCACGTGCATAATTGGCCATATATATATATATATGGGCCACGTCCATATATTGCCCTATATCACACATCAATTGAGAGTTCCTACTTTTATACTTGTTTTGTTGTTAAAATTGTTCCATCATGTCTTACTTATTAGACGAGCTAACATATTGCTACTTTTAGGGTGGTAAGGTGTATGTAAACTCTAATGACTTGACTTATTGGTTTATTTTTGTGTTGCCCAGTAGCATCTTTGTACTTCCTGTGTCCTCACAAAAAAATCTTTCTAGTTATGATAATAATGATATCGTGGGATCTATGAACAAGCAAAAACACTTGGAAGGAATGGCACCACTGAAAATGGGATGTGTTTTGTCACAGCCTGTTCTTGATATGTATGCTGCTTTGTCTGTTAAACTCCTTATTTGTTGTACAGCACTATGTCAATTAATCTAATAAAATGTCAACATTAAGTGTTAGTAGATTCTTGGAATAATTTATGTAAACTCATTCTCTTTAGGTCAAGTAAGACAATAATATGTAATGGTGGCCAACATCATGGAGATCTCATTATTACCGTCTGCTGCAGAGTCCTGCCAACCCACCATCAAGTTAGAATTTTCACACGCTATTCGGGACTCAGAAAAAATGGGAACAAGCAATTGTACGGCTAATGTCTGTGAACGTTTTAAGTAAATAAAGTGATCATTTAAATTGAAAACACAACCTTCACGAAGTTGAAAATCCTAGATGACAGATTGCTCAAGAGCATAATTATAACTTTTACAAATCTTTGGCACAAATTGCTGCGTGCATTGTAAGAATGTGGGATCTGTATACTGCATTTTTAACTAATAGTATAGGTCTTTGACATTCCACAGACTACATAGTTTTTAAAAGTGAAGTCTACACTAAAAGAGACGCTGTAACTTTTTTCCTGGAGGTATCTACCAATTGGCTGTTCAGACCCAAGCACATGTGGGTTCAGAGATTTTGCCCATTATGTTACTAGTAAACCATTTTGCATAGTCCATCATTTTTAAGCCTCCAAGTTCTACTTCTAAATAATAATATCAATAGTAATATTAGAAGTACCCACGAAGGTTATGGTGAGAAGGGATGAAAGGAATCAAAAAGCCCTCAACTCAAGCAGTGCATAGCACAATCAAGCCTTCTTAAAACAGAAGGTATTTACACGGCCCAATCCAGCACAAATCCCAAAACTTAAGGTGGAAGCCTGCGTTTTGAGACAGTGGGCGGAGCCATGCAAATTATTCCTTTCCGCCCCATAATAAAAATAATTGAATAAAATAGCTCATTATTTTCACTGACAATAGTATAAAATAAAAAAGTCCCATGCAAAACTAAATATAGTAAAATGTAGACAATTAAGGATTATTAGTTGCCTCTATAAAACCACCCAACACCAATGGAAGAAGAGAAGGTATACAATCTATGGTCCATGTGACCATATCAAAGACCCTTGGAAATAGTTATGGCTATAAGTGGTAAAGAGTGAAATTTGGTGTAAATGAAGTGCCAATAGGACACCATAGGAGAGTAGTAAAAACTGTTTTCTAAACCAACAGAAAATTTTAAAAATAAAACAATATGTATTCATTGTACTGTTATCATTTTAAATATTAAAACATTAATATAAAAATTCATAAGAAAAGAAAATTGCTCTAGTATATTTTTTTACTTTGCAAATCTATTCCATCAATGCACAGTTTTACTTTTTAAACTTCCGAGTT
>CM070032.1:50997614-51013791 GCA_036250615.1 Ptychadena robeensis | reverse complement strand
GTAGCAGCTGCAGCGCTGGACGAGGTGCTGCCGTCCCGCACGCTAGGGTGGTTAATTGTAAACAAACACTGGCATGATACAATATAATACAATGGGCATGGAATTCTCTGTAATTATACACGTTTAATAATTCTATGTTTACATTAATGCATGAACAAAGCTTTGGCATTGTTTTCAGCAATAAAAGTCCCTTTCTAGTGGCTTGGAACACATTGTAGGCCTTATTGTTGAAAATGGTTGTGCAAGTCAATACATATAAAAAAATTTTTGAGAGTTTCATGTAAATGGTAGCCAGAGCCTCCCATAGGAACTTCAAGCTTACTCAACATTAGCAATGTAATCTGGCCACCATCTTATTAGCATTAATCATTTGGATTCTACGGGACTGTTACAAACTTGGTATTCTTTATTTACTAACATGGTTTCATTTACTAGTAGAGTAATACTTAAATAACCAAAAATGTTTACAGGGAAGAAATTTTTTTTAGCCAATCACATGATTGGATAATGCAAATTTATCTATGTGAATATTGTCTCCTGCTTTAACAAACTATTCCTATAAACATAAAATGCGTAGTTCATACAACAGCATGCAACATTTGAAATAGACATAAGCAATATAAATGTTACTTACTTCCCAGAGGTGTTGTGTATTTCGTAAAGCTCCTGATTGAACTTTTTCTGGAGACACTAAAACCCCTTGGAATGGTCCAATCCATGTGCCCTGTTGGATTCTTTGAGCTGCACAGATGCCATACGCCAGACCAGGTACAGTACTGGTACAAAGACACACTTCTCGTGGAAGGTCACGCAACCATTCAGGGATTTCAGGAGGAGGTGCCACCGATGCAGTGCTGCTAGTACCCACTAGTCGTCGCAATGAATGCAGAGGTCCATGCATGGGGCATTCTCCATTCCGATTATCTGCACACATATCACATCCTGCAAAGGAGAAATGAAGAGAATGTCTATCCAAACTTGGTCAAAACAACAGACCTTGCATTATGAAAAGAATGTAAAACATCTGGAAGTAAACTTGGCAGCTACGTTTTCTGTTTTCCATGACAATTATGAAAAAGATGGTTAATTACCTATTATTTTAGAAACTATTTTATTGTTGGGTATGTGCTTCTCACAATTACAAACTTCAAAGCAGCTGCAGTAAGTCAAAAAGAACCTAAAAGTCATGGGTTCTGAATATCACATGTGGATGAAGGGATACAGCTTGGCTAGGATTGCCCTCTCTTCCAGACTTCCACCCATCTATCGAGGCATTGTAAACTCCATTGTTTTAATGAGAGCTGATGATTCCTAAGAGGAGCACTGTAATGTTTCCATGAAGTTATTTACAGCAGACTTGATATGTCTGCATCATGTTGCAAAATGAAACATAGATCTTCTAGTATAATTTGACTTGGTTGGTAGACTTCCTTCTGTCAGATACTGTGACCAGCGGTCTGGACAGATAGTAGGTAACTACAAAATGTTCATCCCTATGACACCAGCCATTTGATGGCTTGAGAGTTCGGCTGTGAGCAGACAAAATTAAACCAGCAACTGTTATTTTCACGCAGCAATTCCTAGATAGCTATCATCCTGCAACTTCCAAGAACTCATCAATCTGAAGCTTGTTCAACATCAAACAGATGGACAGTGGGGAGACAGTTGTAACCCCTATTTATTCTTAATGAGCAGCAACAGACCAGACATTTCTTAAAGAGTATTGGCCATGGGTTGTGTTATAGTATGTTAGGAAATGAAAACTGTGATCAACTAACTCTGTATGCCTTGAAGTCAAATGTTTTGCTACCCCTGGAGACTTTCTAATTGAAGAGTACATGAGGTTACAGCTTTAAGAAAACAAAGCACATCAAAAACTGACTTTGTTTGCTTAGTACACCATTGCTTTTTTTCAGAAATATTTCAGACAAGTCCATGGTTAATATACACAATGTCATATTAGCTAATCTTTTTTATAAAATATCATGTAGAGTTTTTACTATAATTTTACTATATTAAGTGTATATTGTTGTGGTAATAGCACATGCAAGGCTGGATGTGTTAACTGTGGCATTGCATTGTCAGACTGCCATCACATGTAGGTTTGTGCTGCTGGACTGCTTAATCAGATTCATAGGAAGTGATATTTATATACATATATATTTATTTGTCAGGAACTTAACTAGAATTTGTTGAAAAATGCTTAATTTTTTCAAATCAAATACAACCTACCATATTTACCGAGGTCAAAGCAATTCATACTACATAAGATACTTACGGTGATGGTGTTCAAATACAATAGCATAGTCCTTAAAATAACATGTGCATAACACTGACAATATTTGTCAAATAGTTTCCAATATCCCTTTAATCAAGTGCAATTGATGTGTCTAAAGTAACCCCAGACTAAATGTTTAATACTTGATATTTAATATGCTCAGGAAAACAGAGAAGGTGTAACATGGTGGCATGATATTATGTAACATAATAAATCTGATTCTGAAAAGTAATGTTAGGATTCAAGATTCAGATTACAGACATAAAGCAGTAGATTTGTGTAAAGAATGAGGTTCTACTGAATTTAATTAGGTTCCTACTGTATAAATTCTTGGTTATTGATGGTTTTTCTGGAGACATGTTGTCTACACATGTAATATAAAAGTCATCCATCCCCCGATCCATCGCAGACACTGATTTTGTATTTAAGAAGTCTCGTTTCTGTCCTTGCTGGCCTCCGTGTGCACATATTCTGTTTTAGAAGAATGTAGTAGGAGGTTAATAAAGTGATGGATGGAAAAATAAATAAAGCTAGTATTGACTAGTAAACTATTGTAGCAGAAGCTCTTGGAGTAAAACTCAGCTGTACTGCCTGTGATCAATGCTAACATTAGGTTTCCTGGAACCAATATAGACGGGCATACATGGTTCAATTTTTCCGTTCGATTAAATGGATTAAAAAAACATCACTTTAGGTTGATTGTTTTGAAACCTAGTCTTTATTAGCTCAATCAATCGACCCAAAGTGATTCAAATCAAACAAAAATGATTGAGAAGTGATCGGACATTGATCGGACTAAGTAAAGGAATCGATCGGTTGTGAATTATGTTGTGATTATGTTTTTTAACCAATATTTTTAAGTTGATCGAACAGAAAATGTAGCTATATATGCCCAGTTTAAGGGTTCCCATACACCTTTAGATTTCTCTCTCAGATTTCCTTTAGATCTGCTTTTGCTTTACCAAAACCATGTAATATGAGGGACTTTCTGAACAATCAAGTCTACCTGTGTTCAATCACAGAGGACCCAGCACTACATAGTTGTTGGTAGATGTAGAGGATATCTGAAAGAGAGATCTAAAGGTGTATGGCTAGCTTAAAGCTGGGCATAGATGTGTCATTTTGCTGATGATTTCTTGGCAGATCGTCATCATCACGCATGTCTGCTAGTGCCGAGAATCTGTCAGGCACCCTTTCTGTGCTGGACAATGGAATGGGAATGGGCAGGAATTTACCGGCATGCCGGACCACTGTGTAATCCGACATGAGGCAGATTCCTGGTCGATCTTGCCAGATGTGCGCACCCGATTGTCAGCCTAGCGACCATTGGCTGATTGGTGGGAACGCGCATGGCAAAAAATTGGGCCGGGATCTGTCGGTCTATGGCCAGCTTAAGACTTCACTTCATTTAAGACATCTAAGGGCTCATATTGTTAATTTGTGGCACAATCACGCTACTCTCTTCCCTTTTATCTGCCCTTAAAAGAGGGTGTTTAATTAACACACAATA
This sequence comes from Ptychadena robeensis, assembly GCA_036250615.1. Classification (NCBI taxonomy): domain Eukaryota; kingdom Metazoa; phylum Chordata; class Amphibia; order Anura; family Ptychadenidae; genus Ptychadena; species Ptychadena robeensis. Next base: position 51,010,003 of record CM070032.1, on the reverse strand, counting down.
ACAATAAATGTTCAGAAAAAACTCAACTACAATGTTTCCAGAAAAATAAATACTAAGAAGGTAAAAGCAAATGTAGAGCACAGATACCTCTGGGGTTAAATCCTTTCCTTTAATCAACTTTGTGATATTGTTGCAAATTGCTATTATTAGTTAGTATATTATTATTACCACAACAGTTGGTGTATAGAAAGAATGAGTACTTGTATGTACTAGTATGACTAATATCATTTGGGGTGATTTATTAAGGGTACACTGACCATTTAGTACTGACCATTTGTAGAATACAATTGTAAATATATACAGTATATACACTGGTATGTTGATTTAGTTTTTCTGAGTTTTTGTCTTGTAGATATATGTATATTTCATGACCTGGCACCTGTTTATTTTTACTTTTAAACAAATATATATATTTGTAAGTATGTATTTTACAAGAAACTTATATACCCAAATTACTAGACATATACTTAATCATTGAGGTGATTGGTAATATCAGTTAACATATTTGATACACTTTCTCCATTCTCATAAAAGTGGAGTAATTAAATCTGTCCGTTTGAAGGTTATAAAAACTTATTAGGCCTGTTTTTAGTGTTTATAGAGTCTCATTTCATTTCAGCAGTTCTCTTATTTGTGATATACTTAGATGTTTGCCTTTCTGTTCTGCTTTAATAAATCAGAGCCAGACTGTAGGCTGTATAAATCCTACTCGAATTTGTATTAAGAAATAACTACATAAAATAATGGTATTATATTCCATAGATAAATTAAATGTGCTAACAGCACATTTCACAGCAACCTAGAGGTAAGTCACACAGCTACACATTGGTCTTGATTTTACCAATGATGCATCATAGTCTCATATACTAACTATAGAGTACAATTACAGACATAAACATGTGAGCTCTTATGGATTTTAAAGAAAAAAAATGAGAAATGACATGTGGAGAAACAATAATGAACACTCTGCGTCATGATTTCTCATTACATTCACATAATGAATGACTATCTCTATGTAATTGTACAGAGACTGTGTGCAAAATGTCATAGCAGAGTTCCTCTCATTCTGATTTGTACAATCCAAAAAAATGACACAGTCTGAGATTCAAACAATATAAGATAAGTAACTAGACTGTGTATAAAAAATAATTATATGAAGCTGGCAATATTTTATTGTATTGATGGAGGATGGACATGTAGGTGAAGGATAGTAGATTTGAGAACACATGGTCCACACTGAATGTGTATAGAAATTGTACAGACATAACATGAAAGTAAAGTAAGTTACAGATGTAAGAGGAAAGAATTATGGAAGTTATGTACATTGCTATCATTTGTGAATACGGCTATGTATATAAAAAATACTGTCTGACAAAAATATATATCTATAGCAATGACTGATTAGCCAAAAGAATGTTACATTTACCACAGTGTTAACTACAAATACTCAAATGTTTAGGGGCATTTAAAAAGCTGAATTTTTTTCATGCATCTAAATAAACATTCATTTTACTGAGCATTACCTATTCCTATGTAACTAATGGATATAATCTTCTTATATTTCTTCCCTTTTTCATTTCTTCCTTTTATCCCTCTATAATAGACTGTAGTTCAAACATTGGTATACCCTTATATATCATAGAAAAATTGGTACATGGTATAATAAGGCCAGGAATATTGTTGCATGTGTGTGTGTCTGTGCGCACACATACGCATGTGTATGTAAGTGCCCCATATGCAGACCTTCCATTGTAATGACTTAAAATAATGGTTTCTCTTGACATCTTGTATGGCAAATGAAAGCACTTTTGTTCAATCCAGCTCAGGTCAATAGTGATCAAATGTCATTGTCCATCCCCTGAGGCCTCTTGAGCGGTCTTGTTGAAATCCATTGCTCTTCTCAATGCACTTGTTAGTGACAGGTGTCCACACACAAAAACTGCTATAATTGGGGACTCGATGGCAGTCTGTGTAAAAGGCCAACAATGAAACGGATTGTTCATTTAAGCAAAGAAGTCATGGCTTTGGATGGATCTTGTATCTATAAGTATGGTAACACGTCTTTTAACAAATACATGCTGGAATCCTTGTAGCATCACAGATTTAATCCAGATATAAAACTTCCAGTCAATCTCAGTCTCTACTAGGAGTGTTTAGTAAAACAGTGCACTAAATATGGCTGATCACAATCAATATGATCCTTTCCCAGAAAGGATGGGAATCGCTGCATCAAAGTCTGTCCATCAAGAAGTCATTGTCTATAGCTAGAGTTAACTATAGAGTTGTTGTTTTTTTAGAGTTGTCTATAGCTCAAAATCTTTACATGTTGCCTGATAGCCTGAAGCTCACCCTCTTTTGTTTTGGCAGTGTAGAAAAAATTTGCTTCTCGAAGATGCCCAGACTAAAGCCCCCCATACACGTCTAGATTCTAGATTTCTGTTCAATCAACTTAAAGTTGTTTGGGTCAGGGAAATTGGTGATTGATTGTATGTTTGCCAAGTTTAGTAACAGATATTTGATCAACTTTTTTGGGATCGACTGAAGGTGTAATCAATTTCAATACAACCAATTAAAATTTACCAGCATGTCCAATCAATTTTCAATCAGTTTTTTCCCAATTTCAATTGGTTTAGGTTGATCTAACCATGTGGGCTGCCATAGATTTTCAATCAATGAACAAAAAAAATTGATTGAATTAAGTTGATTGGATGAAAAATCTAGACGTGTATGGGGGCCTTTAAACAATTTGGAAACCTTGTACTAGAATCTGTACTAGAAAACTGCTCTAACATCTGAAGCCATTATTGCCACCTTCTATGAGAACAGTTCTACAATGAGTTTGAGTATGAGTTATACAATAGATGGCTTAAGGTATCCATACACCAGTAATTTTTTCCTTCGGTTCCCGGCACATGTTCGCTATGATCGTTCAGCTAGTGCTATCCCACCTGGAACGATGGATCTAGCTCCAAAGAAATATCGCTCAAATAGGGATCCGACATTTAGGTTAATTAGGTAGGTAATAATCAGCCAAGAACCGATTGCCTAAAGTGGTCCGTATTGATTAGTTTGGCGATTCGCTGCGTCACCGAGTTGTGATATGTTGTTCACCAATCACACAGGAATCGACCCATGTATGGGCTTGCCGTGTATGCACTTGGCAGGGTTGTGTTATGAAAGTAGCATAAAGAATCCTTTGTAAGATAAACATATAGATTTAAGGACTGTAAAGTTAAATCAATACATTGACAATGTATTGAAATACCCAAGTGCAAGGAAAAAGAAAAAACTGTGTTTTTGTCTGTTCATAAATGCACCTTATTCGCGTAATTATGCAACAATTTACCTTAACGAATTTTTTAAAAAGTGGAATGATTCAATTGCATGCAAATTCAAAGAATAAAATTCATATCATTGTCATTTTCATAGCAGATAAATAGATATAAGGATCACAGTCAATGAATTGCATAGACCCATCAATGCATATAAGGATAATGGGATGAGACTACTTTTTACAATAGTTTGCCCTTTCTAAGCAAAGAACAATGTAAAAGCAGTGAATCTGGCACCTCCTATAGAATTCTCTGGTGCTAATTATAATGTCTAAAAACTGAAGAGGGTTGGTAGCGCTTGACCCTGTTCTGTGCCTCAACATTACTGACAGTTATTGAAAATTGCTGCTCCCAGAGTGCCTTCAGCATTGAATTATAATGTTAACCAGGCCATTGACAGACTCGGCCAAAACATGTTACTTTATCTTGTTAGTGCTGTATATTGAGGTGTGAATTCATGATAGACATGGTTAAAGCATGTCTCAAAGGCAGCGTAAGAACAAAATACATGTAATCTATCAAAGCAATGTAATAATGTTTAACCAGTCTTTATATCTAAGTATGCTGATATCCAGCAAGAAGCTTTTCTCTGTTACTTAGACAATAGAGGATGCTCACCAACCTGCCTGCTAATGAACAGTATAGGAAAGCAGAACATCATTGAGATCACCATTCTTCTTCATATTCAAAGTTAATGATGCATATTTATGTCAGTTCCATTCTATGTAAAGACATTTACTGATGGTGGAGAAAAGTATATTTAGCCCAAATATAACATTTGTAAATGCAAAACAATTGAGCAGCATTCAGTCAGATCCATAGAAAGCCAAACATTTAGGGTCTGCACTGTCAATAATCCCTTTTTTGTTTTTGTTTGATTAAAAAAATGTCTGTTTCTGTGTTATCTTCTTATGGTTGCCTATATTTTCTATAAATAGTAAACAGCTGGTGAGGTAAGTTGGACCACATTCCCAATAGCAACACTCTAGAGGCTCTCCACACCATTGACATGCTCCAGTTTTGTCCCTCAAACAGATGTGCTTATTCCAGGCAGTCCCTATTTCCCTTGTCTCCAATATCCCACATGATATGATCCTTACTGAGGCCACGGGCCGAAAATGCTCCAGTGGCAGAAATAGATTGGATAAGTTTCCATAAATGAGTACATAAGGAAGTCATAGAAGTAAAATCAAAAAGCTACCTTACATTCTTCAGCTTTGCTTGCCCACAAACCGAGCAAATGGTGCTTAGACGGAAATGAGTCACATGACGTGTATAAAAATGACATCCCCTAATGATCACCCTTAATCACTTTCCATATCTCATCTGTTAATATATTTTATCCTTATTACCACATCTTGACTTAGAATAATTAAAGAAAAGTGCAAATGTGGTGCCACCACCAAAGTCTACATACTTGCATCTACGAATATTAGACATTTCTGTAATGTTTTTCTTCCTATCTATGATCTGCTAAACTTTTTTTACAAAGCCCCCTGTCCAACGTACAATAAAATACACAAATCTGGGACTAGGGTAGACTAAATTGAGGATGAACCTCAACAGTGGCCTGATCAGAAAAAGAAATGTAAGAGGTTCCCCAACATAAAATGTAAATATCTTCATTCTGCTGTATCTGGGAAGGTTTACAGTTTACCATCGCAGTTGTTTGGCTAAGACTGCTGATATGGATATTCTTGCTTCCTCTGGTACTACCCAACCTCATTAAATGTGTATATCATAGTAAATTTCACCTCACTTATCTTTCTGTACAACAGATCCCTGTCTCTGCTGATTCTTCAAGAACAATGTTCTAGTCCAAGAAAGTAATTCAGCCACTTCATCCACTCTAAATACACCTTCTGAAACACCTTGGTGATTGACATTAAAGAATATATTTTGAAATTTTATTCCAAATGACCCATTTTCCTATGCCAATTTTTAAGAATTTAAGGTGACTGTTAATAGTAGAATGTTTGACTAGGACTTTAAAGTTATGTGCTTTTTGTTACCTTGTAAGTTTCCATTTAAAAAAAAAAACAATATTAGAAATATATTATAATATTAGTAAATTATAATATATTACAATATTATAAATTAGCTGGACTCCATTGCAAAATGGGGCTGTAGTAAATGTTCTCTTCTACTCTTTTATGGTTGTTATACTACTGACAGGATATGCATGGGTTAAAGTTATGATATGTACTCAACAGACCCATATTACAGTGCCAACATTCTTAAAAGTCCCTGAAGACTTCATTACCATTGGAATAGGTCATGTGACCCTAGATCACTCCCATTTTTATGATCTACCCCCATTACCTGGTTACCTTATATGATGTTACATCATATAATCATATAATCAAATATGCTCTGTCTGTAGTTTATAAAACTCTGATCAGACCCTGCCTAGAATCTGTGATTTTCCAGACTTTGCAGGCTGATATTTCTTGAGCTGTAAGAACTATGATCTGTTGGAAAGGTATTGATAGCATGGGATGCATATACGATAATAAGGATGTACTACATAGATTTACTACCATACAACATATAAGTAATTGTGAACATATAAAAAAACATTTTCCCTCACTCACACTCACAACAAGACTCAAATTTTCCTAGACTCACAAGCATCAAACAATCAGAGACTTTATATTATTTAAAACCAAACAACTGCATACGGTACATAGTTAGCATTATCAACCGTACCAAAATGTAATTAAATGTCATAAAGATTTGTTAGCTTCCCTTTGTTGTTATTAGTAGATGTAATGTGATGTTTCATAGCCGCTGGGTATATGTTGTATATAAGGCTTCTTGTCTAATACTGTTGTTAAGTGGTTTACCTTTACATATTGCACATATGACACACCCATAATATCCCGCTGCTTACCGTGCTCCTACTTGTACCTTAGATTTTTGTCCTCTGGGGCTTTCCCTACTTTTTAAGAGACCCCCCACGCAGCTTTCATTCACCTATACATATTACTCATACTGTTAATCTTCATCTTATAGCTTTACCTATAACCTACTACTTCTATTACCGATTTCTTGCAGATATCTGGGTTATAGTTCTCCTTCTAAACTAGATACTGTAGATGATTACATAGAAACTAACATTAACAGGATCATTAAATGGTATATAGCATTAGTTAGGAAGTCATTCTCGGTCTTAGTAAACTTGCAATAGCCAACCTTTGATGAACATAAGCAATTCGCCTCTTTCGCCTCTAACAGTAAATAGCTTAATGATGAGTGAATGAGGAGCCCAAACATTTCCTCTCTGGTATTAAAATTGTAGTGTGAACATAACATAAGGGAGTGTCCAGACACTATCATTACAACTTTTTAGAATACAACACTGTCATGTAGTCCAGTAAGTGTCCCATTGATACTACTATTCTTATTCAGCATTTCAACAACTAATAAAGAGAGAGTAAATGAACAAAAAACTATTGAATGGAACAAATGAAGCATTCTACTAGTGAGACCATTAGAACCGTTCTAATCCTAAAATGGCTGAAACAGTGTCACCTAACTGTCAAGACCAATGTCCCCAATCTGTTATCTTATCTTTGTAACTTTTCATATTTACCCGCATTAAGTATTTAAACTTGTTATAATAATGTTTTCTACTCCTAAGCACGCTAACTCAGTACATATTACAATCTATACATACATAGATCCTTTGCAGTTGGATAAAGTATACACTTACCAGTACCTTACCACTTACAAGTACCACCAACTTGTTCAGTAATTATATTGCATTACAATCAATTTAACCAATATATATTTTCACAATCTGGGAAAACAATTAGATAACAGTCATGACATTTGCTGCTTATCAATTGACAATAGTGCCAGCAATGTGGATTTTATATTGGTTTTGGATTGGCTAGTGCATGGCCAGCAGAAGTATTTCTATTTCTACTGTTAAATATATTTTGTAGGCTGGTGCAGTTGCAGTTGCTTGGATTGATTGGATGAGTGAATGAAATGTTTGTTGTCAGTGAGAGAAGGTTGAAAGGAGAATATTATGTGTATAAAGCCAGCACCCCTGGCCCTGAGAGACCCCCATATACAATGTACAGATGATGAATAGGAGCTGGGAGCTGAGATCGATGCTGTCTCTGTGCTGGCTCTACTCTCTCCTACAAAACTATAGAGCAATTAATTGTGGCTTGTCCCCTCATCCTTCATCTCCTTGTGGCACATATCGATGGAGATTACTGCTGATGGACCATTTTATCACCTTAAATAAACAGCCAGCACCTTTTTCTAACCTCTCTCTAATATATGACTGCACACCCTGTGTACAAGGGAGGGCCGCATGTTGAGGTTGATTTACTAAAAGAGATGAAAATATTCACCCAATAAGCAGTGTGAATGTTCAGTCTTATAAAAAAGCTAATTATTGTATGAGAACATGATTGGATCATTCAAGTGGACACTCACAGCATTCATTGGATAAATCTTTTGAACTTCTTTATTAAAAAGATCAACAGTTTGAGAGCATCAGGTACACACTTATTACCTGACCCTGGAAGATGGTTAGTGTAATGATATGGCATAGCAATGATTATTATTGGGATGACCAAAGCTGTACAAGTCAGTAAATGGGGGGTACAGTGAATTCCTTGTAGATGGAGCAAATGCTCTGTACAGCCAACTTGGAATAGTCATTGTCCATACCATGGAATAATATTTCCTGTGATATTGAAGGGGATATTGATAATAAATATCACTCACACTGTATCATCTCTATGAATAATGATTCATGAATTACATAAATTTTTATGTATAAAGGTGCTGGTACTGCCCATACATAAGACCATAAATACATAAATGTGATATATATGTGCATTATACCTATCATCCTATCCTGGTATGGATGTCATAGACCAGAGTGCTTTACATACATATTTCATATATGAATGTGTATGATCACCTACTGTACATATACATTATACCCATTATCATATCAGTATATGGGAGTGCTATACATATAAATTTTATATATGGAGGTTATATGTGGCAGGTAATCACCATACTAAATATCAATGTGTAATCACCTACATATACATCAGACCAATCATCCTACAAACATATTTTATATATGGTGGTTATATGTTATAGGTTATCACCATACTAAACACCAATGTGTGATAACCTACATACAAATCAGACCTAGCACCCTATCAGTATATGGATGTCATACATATTATATACATGGAGGTAATATGTGATCATACTAAGTATAAACTACTATATAAACTTCATACTAAGTATAAATCTATGATCACCTACATATAAATCAGACCTAGCATTCTATCAGTATATGGATGTCATAGACAACAGTGCTATAGTATACATACATATTTTATATATGGAGGTTTTTTTGTGATAGGTAATAATAATATAATACATATTTTATATAAAGAGATTATATGTGAAAGCTTATCACCATACTTAATACAAATCATCCTATCAGTTTATTGATGCAATAGAGTTCTACAAATTCATATTTCAAATATGAAGGTGTATGATCACCTACGTATGCATTATACCCATCATATGTCATAACCCAGAGTGCTAAAAATACATATTTTATATATAGAGGTTATAGGTGATCATGGTTATATGTGATAGGTAATCACCATACTAAATATAAACTAATGATCATCTAATTATACATCAGACCTATCATCCTAAATCCTATATCCTGTACATAGATGTCATAGACAACAGTGCTGTAACTATATATCTCATATGAAGGTAACAGGTGAATACAATTTTTAAATATACCTCTATGTCTACTTATCATACTATTATTTTTATTGTGTGGATATTATAGACCAGAGTGATGTAATTATATATTATATTATATTTATAGAGGTAATAGGTAGATCTCATAACTAAATCTACCTGTGTGTGTTTGTATCACCTGCATGTGTACTTTAGTGTGTGTGTATCTATATATATATATATATATATATATATATATATATATATATATATATATATATATATATATATATCCAAATGAGATTTACTGCCCTGTAATACTGTAATATACTCTGGGTAATTGCTGCTGACCACTGTGCTGGCATCTCTACATGGCTGGTACAATGGTCACCCTCCGCAGGGTACAGACTCATGCCATACTCATGGTCTAGAAAAGAAGGAAAACTGAACCTGAAACTCCCTATGAAATAAAAAATGCAATATAACAGAAGGAAAACTACACTATATAAAAAGAATTGCCTCTTAGCATTATTGTTATGTTTAACGGAAACATAACAAATATTGATCAAAATAATATAATATATCATATTTTAATATATTATAAAATAATTATGTTATTATTATACATTACATAAATTGTTCATTTCATAGTTATTCAAATATATTTGTATAACTTTACTATGTATATCCCAGTGAGAAATATATCATTGTGTGTAACTATATTTCATATTTCTGCACTCCAAACTTTACAGGTAGCCGGAGGATTGTGATAAATTAGAGAATTCTGTTAATTAAATTATATTTGACATAATAATAATAATAATAAATCTAGATTGTGATTATACTCAAATATTTATTAAACCGAGTAATAAATGAAAAAAGTTAAAGAGGGTATTCCTATTTATGGAACATCTATAGCGCCTACATATACCAGAACTGCACCTCGCTGGATATGTGTCCAGGAACTTTTCATTATACTGCAGATAATCTATTAAATCATATTTTCGTTTGGTGTAAATTTATTTAATAAAACACTATAACACTATTTCATGCTGCCGTTATGAATGTAATATAGAAAACGTTTATAAATAATTCGGAATGGTAAATCTTATGATATATGATCATTTTATGTATTTATCCATAGAGTGGGATTAGATATACAAGTCAACACGCAATAAGGCGGAATTTCTGTTCTGGGATTATAATATCATTTTTCTTTACATCATTAGAGTTGATAAATTGTCTATTTGCAATACACGGTGTGAGCGGATAAAGACGATATTCCGTTTCTTTTTTTATTACTTTGTGTACTTCGCGTTGGCATAAAGCAGCGACACTGATTCGTTTTAAATGTGTCTAATTAAATACAATAATGTGCTCATTGCAGTCAGTCCAATCGCCATCCACCGTGTCTATGTCAGGCGATACACTTGATTGTATGATATGTACTAATGTGATGACTTTCTGGTACTTCGGGAAGATCGGTGCCACCTTGTACTCTCACAGGTGACACCCCCACCCTCCCCTGTGCTGTATGTCTCCCGCATGGTACTTACTATTATTGGGGTCACTGGTGGGGTTGCTCAGAGGGATGATCTCCATCCTTTGCTGTCCATAGAGATAATAGTCCAACTCCTCCGGGGAGCACTGGAGGCGGCCGGAGGGTCCTTCTTGACAGCTGGGGAGCACCAGGTCTTTCCTTGCTGGTCCTGGCAGCTCCAGGCTGGGTGCTGGTCCTATGACGGTAGGTATTGGGGTGATGCCAGTTAGGGATGAGGGTACTGATGTTGGGGTGGAGGAGGTAGAAGAGGTGGAGGACAGGGATGCAGGTCTCAGGCGGAGGGTCTCCGGTTCCGGGAGGGGGACATGGCTCAGGACTGCGGTCTTCATATGAGTTTGCTGGGGGAAGAGCTGCTGCCAGTGCTGGAGGTACACCGGGTCCACCTTCAGGAAGGCAGATCCCGCAGCCTCCCCGGGCTTCAGCATGGTCAGGACCTGGACACAACACAGCCATCAGACAGGTCTAACATGATGTACAAACGTCTATACATTGTGCTATATACAGTGCTCAGGGGGTCCCTCTTCATTACAGTGACTGCCCTACAATGGGACAGTTATGGATCGTATTCTATACTGACTGCTATACACTGGCCACAATTTGTGTACCCTATATCTTACTCTGTACTGACTGCTATACAATGGGCACAGTGTTTGTAGCCTAGATCTTACTCTATACTAACTGCTATGCAATGGGCACAAAATCTCATTATATACTGACTGCTATACTATGGGCACAATGTATGTAACCTAGATCTTACTCTATACTGATTTCTCTACAATGGGCACAATGTATGTAGCCTAAATCTTTTTCTTTACTGACTGCTATACACTTAGTACAATGTATGTAGCCTAGATCTCATTGTATATTGACTGCTCTACAATGGGCACAATGTATGTATCCTAGATCTCATTGTATATTGACTGCTCTACGATGGGCACAATGTATGTAGCCTAGACCGTATTCTATATTGACAGCTACAGTATATAATGGGTACGATGTTGGTAGCCTAGATCGCATTATCTACTGACTGCCCTATAATAATACAATTTATGTAGCCTAGAACATATTCTAACTATACAACTATATACAACATAAATAATAATTCTATGTTTGTACTTGCTTGACCACATTGTATATAACCTGTATCTCATTTTACACTGGCTGTCATGTGTTGATTACAATGTACATATCCTGACCGCCCTAAAATAAGCACAATACAGTCTAGATCACTTTTTATACTGATTTTCCTACAATATACAGAATATATGCAGCTAAGATCTTACACCATACGGACTCCCATGTATTGGCCACAATGTATGTAAACATATTGTATATAGACTAGCTGTCATTCACTTATAATGACTGCTATACATTAAACACAAAACGATATACTAAATCTTCTTCTATACAGCCTGACCTGTAATGGACATAATGTACATACCTTGTTCTTTTCTACACTGACTTTCCTTCTTTCCTTCTTTCCTCTCATACTCTCTCTATACTTACTGTCCTGTAGTGGACACAATGTACATATCCTTGGTCACATTCTATACTGATTTTCCTGTAATGGACACAATGTACATAGCCTGTGTCTCATTATATACCTACTGTCCTGTAATGGACACAATGTACATATCCTAGGTCACAGTCTATACTGACTGTCCTGGGCACAATGTACATATCCTGGGTCTCATTCTATACTGGCTGTCCTGTAATGGGCACAATGTACATATCCTGGGTCACATTCTATA
>CM070032.1:50898344-50942401 GCA_036250615.1 Ptychadena robeensis | reverse complement strand
CCAACACGAAACGCGCGTTGGGGTTTATCCTGTTTTGTTCAGGAACTTGGATTCCAACTGGTCTTTTTTCATGTTTGATTTATACTATGTATTTTGCTGATATGCCCAACATGCACTATATCTGACCAGAATGATATTCAATGTCAATATCTACCGGCTTGGCAGATATTCCTGTTTTTAACTATTTGCTGTGTATATTAAAGCTATGTAATTTTTTATCTATCTATAGTACTCTTTACGCATATTGACACTTGTTTGGCTGCTAAAGTCCCCTTGCCTTTGGGGTTCACCCAAGGGAAATCAAACATAAGGGATAAGAGACAGTTTGTCTCACTCCTCTCTGTTTTTCTCTATATATTTATTTTGGGATGTTGGCCAAGTGACATGAGAGGTGCAACTCTCTTGCATTGTGTTTTGCTATGAAGTTAGAGAAAAAAAAACAAAGAATACAACTCTGTTATTTATACTTTATTACAGCGAACTAACATTAATGGTCTACTAGTATTCCACATTAAATATACAAATTACAAGTTAAAAAGTACACAGATCTACACATCAGTTTGATAATACTAAATCATAAGTTATACAATGATATGCTAAGATGAATAAGATGCAATAAATATGTCAATGTAACAGTTTGATCCGATATTCATGCATTGTCCATAGTGTTACAGTACTACATACTCCTATAGTTATCACCTGTACTGCACAGGATGCTATCCCCCTCATTGTATGGCACAGAAAATGGATTCATTTCCATAGGTACCATTTCTATCCCTGTATAAAACTGTACCTGTAAAGAACTATAAATTATTCTGTGACTTCTCTCCCCAGTGACGTAAATCTATAAAAATAAATGATTTCATTCTGCAGCCACAATGCTGCACAAGGTAATCGCAGGCTACTTCTGCTTCACTCTAAAGATTCAAAAACATGACAATGGCAGATTGCAGTGACTTGAATCATTCTGGTCATTTATTCAAGTACCTGAAGGAAGATCCATCCTTCAATCTGATCTGCAGATCGGTTTATGAAGTCTGACGGCTGCAGACAATTCTTCTCTGTCACACTTTAATACAGTCTAGAAGTTTCATCAGTATTCTCAATGTACAAAGGTCCTTACACACAACGAGCCGACGGCCGCGGATCCCTAAAGCTCAGTCGACCAGAGAACAGACATGTCCGTAAATCTCTGGCCGATGCCATTAGATGGAATGGGGATCGGCGTTCCCGTTCAAACTAACGGCCAGCACACAAAGGGTGCCCGCTGATACTGTGAGCATATGGAGAGCAGTGTGATGACATCATCACGTTGCTCGTCTGTTGGTCCCCACTTGTTACATGTGTGGGGACCTTAAAGCTGGCCATAGACCTCTAGTTTCTTCTCTGATTTTTTTGTCCGGCAGATCGGCCATGAGCAATGACATCATCATCACGCACGGCTATTTGTGCTAAGAATCTGCTGCACAGCCTTGGTGTGCCAGCATTTGCTTTGGATGCGGGGACCTCCTCCACAGTAAGGAGATTGATCTAACAAATTACAGACAGGTCTGAAATTTTTAGATCGATATATGGCCGAATTTAATGTTTGCACGTTCAATTTGCGGTCAATTGATCACTGTAAAATCACCCGCAAATCAAACCATCTATGGCCACCTTAAGGATCTACAATCTACAAGTAGCTTTGACTTAAAATTCTAAATATTCCCTTTAAGTAGGTCCAATTGGACATTTAGTATATAAGGTTCTCGTTGCACCTTCCCAGATACTATTAAAGTGACATTTTTGCACCCCAAGGCTTTGTGACACCCTGAGTGAGGTGTAGAAGGATAAGAGGGGTGTTCCTGGAGACCCATGTCCTACAGACAGGAGGGGACACATGGTCTCTACTCTATGTAACAGGGGACACACAATCTCTTTGTTAAAACACTATTTATGGCATAATTAGTTTTTAGCTCTGTACGATTATTTCTTTAACGCCTCGCTGTGATTGGAGGATTCGCTAAATCTTGTTCCTCATCATTCAACAACACAATAACGTGATATGTAAGAACACATCACAGTAAACATGTAATATATAGCAGCAAAATACATCTAAATATGTTTTCTATTAGATCAGTAAGCAAAATCATTTTCTAAAAGCAAGCCAGTCACATTTTTGCTGGTATGGCATGAGATATGCGGTCTTCTGCTCCGACCAGGGAGGGGGCCGGTGACATCACATTTATACATCAAAGGCCAAGCTGTTCCCAACACCTACTGTCATAGGCACTCGCCTTCCTTCACAGCATGTGGAACACCAAGCGCAGAGTTCATTACATCTAGACATCTAGAAAGCTCTGGAACTTTCTTCCCCCCACAAATCAGGACCTGCTGAAATCACTAGGGTCCTATTTATAAAATAAAACCTGTTACCTGCAAAGTGAGGGGTTTTTCCACACTATATGCGCTGTGTTGCCATTAGCGTAATGCAGCACACTAAGTTACCACAAAGACCAGGCATGGGGGGGACTACGACCCATTTAAGCAGGGCACAGGAGGCTCAATATTCGAGCTGTCCGATGTACCCTGCAGCAGCGTGATGATGTCATCACGCTGCTGTCAGATATCGGAGGAGCCGGGGAGACAGCTCTGTTCTCTCTCCAGCTCAGCCGAGCTTTCCTGTGAGACCCGCAGCCTCTATGCAAAGCATCGGACATCGCCAGTATTAATGGTCATGTCCCATAAGGCTGTATGAGCGGGATTGATTTTTCCCGCTCGAAAACAGCGATGGGGGCATATTATATGGGTCAGATAGATGGCTGTGAGCGAGCACGGTGCTCGAAACGGCCATCGATTTGACCCATATCTCCACGTCTGTACCCTGCTTTAGTCTTTTAATCCAGCCCTTAGTGTCCAGACTCGCTGACTCCCCTTTGCTTTTTCCCTTCACTAAGGGGAGATAATGCCTAAAAGATTATTGTTATGGTCTCCTTCCAGAGGCCGTAGTCAATTTCCCACCCAGACTGAGAGGACTTAGCACCAAATTTAAAAACCCATTGTGGCCCATGTGTCAAAAAGTTTGCCCACTCCTGGCATAGACTGTTCCATCATTCACACTTGATGTATGCATTTGTTTTTACAGACTGTGCAAGGGTTTTCCATACACAAGCATCTGCTAATATGTGTAGTGTACAACACAACATATTGCCTATACACAACACAGCTTGTATATTTGGGGTTTTAAAATGGCCAACAAAATCACCAATGGCTTGACTGGTTGTTTATCATTATATCCAATGGGCATAAGCGGTTGATTAACTTACATAGTGGACCCTTTTGAAATATATTTTTACCATATTAAAACATACAACGGGAGTGTGGTAAATATTCCAAACACACTAAAGCCCACCACACACCTTTCAATGAATCTGTACAATTTCTTTTAGATCTAACAACTATGTAGTGCCGGGTCCTCCCTGAGAGACTACATAGTGATTGGAAGGTTTAGAGAGGTCCTCATATTACATGGTTTTGGTAGAACAAAAGTTGATTGTACAGCAATAATATTGTGAGGTGTATGGTGACCATAACAACATGTGCATAATTTCTATTCCATCTGACATTGTCTATTTGCAGTGGACGATTATTTCTGCTTAGACCTACCCAACCACAAAGAGTTGGCCATGCACAACAGACATTACAATCGTATGTAATTGCTAAAACAGAGGCTAGCTTCTGTAAATATATATATCAGGGTCATGTGATGACGTTATTTAGATAAAAAAAGGAAATTGGGGTAATCTCCAGAGTGGTGACTTACCACAAGCAAATGGTTGAATGGCAATGAGCCACCCAGCACATACTAAAATGCCCAGGTTCTGATATGAGGTATACACGTAGTGGTAACACACTGCATATACACATATTCCCTTTCACATTTCACTAAGAAACTAAAACTAGAACAAAAATGTATCTGTAACCCAAAAAAGAAAACCTAAACACTCTTTGTGTATATTTTATTTGCCTTTGCAGCAGACATAAGACACTCAATGACCTTGTACAATGTTGTCTTCATGAAATGTCCAGTGCAAAATAAAAGCCTATGTGACATGGTGCTGTTGTCTCTGGTTAGCTCTCCCTTCTACAAAACCACTTCTATGTTCTAGTAAGAAAATAAATTAATTAGTACAAAGATTACAGGAGCACGCTCTTCTACCCGAGCCTTCCGTAGGTGCGTTGTACTGGCGGAATCGGGGCTTTAGCTGGTCTGGAGGTGGGGATAAAATATCCCGTGGAGAACGCCTTCTATGACAACATTTGCTGCGTGATCTAAAGAAGAACAAAAGGAAAGATGTCACAACACTTCAGAATGTACAGGCACAAACATGACCGCCATTCTGCACTCAGTAATACAACAGTCAAAGTTACTTTGATGGAAGCAGTGCAAGGATCTGAGGTGACTTCATAACATTCTGCAACTACTGCACAGAGAGAGAAGCAGCACAGGAAGCCAGTCATTTCATGTTCTGGCAATGAGAAAAAGAGTATGCTGCTTCTCCTTTACTGTTCAGTCTGGGAGAAGAGAGGAAACCCATAAATGAGCTCCTCAGAAAACAAAATTATCTGCATTAGGAAAGTATATACAGTAATAAGTAACTTCATGAAAGGACTATTCATATTTGTAACACACTTCAGTGCATCATTATAAGTGCATCTTAATTGTAAGTTATTATTATTCAGCATTCATACTGAGAGTAATTATGATCGGAGAGAATTACAGCATGTTAGATCAGTGGTTTTCAACCACTTTCTATCCGTGCCCCCAGAAGTGACATCACAATGTTTCACTTCCTGTATATGGAACCCAGAAATGTCGGTATGGAGTGTGATTTTCGCATTCCAAATACCGGCAGGGACATGGGTCACTTTCAGCACGGTCAGGTCAGTGTAATGTAATGCCCCATCCCTTCCATTTACCAGAATTGATTTGATGCGCAGGCTGAAAAGTTAGGAGGAAGGGGGCATTACTCACCCTCCTAACTTGCCAACTCTTGTGGGAATCAGCTGTGATGCTTTCAGTAAACTCCACGACCCCTGTAAAATGGTCATTCGACTCCCCAGGGGGGCCTGACCCACTGGTTGAGAATCACTGGTTTAGAGGATGGCAACGGACTATAATGACATGTATACGAGTCCATAGCGGCACTCTGAAGACAATGGGTAAGCAATCTGCCCACCTCCTAATCATAAGATCTACCTGCACTATATTCTCAGTAATGAGAACCAGAATTTTCTGCTGAATGGTTTGTAGTTCCAAATGAAGTTTGTTGGACAAGATGGCAGGCTCTATAACTTCATCTGACACTCTAAGCCATCAGAAGTAAAAAAGTCACGCTGCACTATACTGAAATGTGAAACCTATGTATGGGGATATAATTGGTATCCTAGAAACATGGCAGATAGGCATTTGCAGTCTTGCTTGCATCTCTGTAGCTGGAACATTGGATAAAAATATGTTTTTAGTATATGAAGAAGTTGGGTTCCTCAAAAAACTGAATCTTCATTATATGTATGTGGTCAAGAATATAACTATGACCATAGCAGACATCTGAGGCGACCACCACTGTGTTTGTATATACAAGCCAAGCCAATAGGGATGCTTGCCATCAGGATTTCTAGTTTGCAGTCACCTAACGTTTTATTTTACTTATAACAATATTCTGAAGCAGATTTTAAGTGTATCCAGACCAAGTCTTGAAAAATATAAATTTCTGATCTGACAAAGATGATCTGCGAGCAATAGGGCTCACAATTGTGGCACTGACAATTATTCATTAGGCAAAAGGACAATGTACAATATTAAAATACATTTAGTGTTTACAGAGGATGTAAGATAAAAAGAACGCAGCCTATATGTCCAGTCCTTAGATCTTTGTTCTATTGGAGAGGCAACACCGCCACCAGAGTCTTCACATCCACAGTTTTTTTGGGTGTATTCATTTTAAGGCTTTGTTTCCATTTACGTCGGGACCCCTCCACTAAGCGTATTACTAAGCGGAAGGTCCTGACGTAGCAGTTAAATATGGCCTGCCGGCGGAGGATCAGTTTTCACGGCGCCGCTCCGCCGATGTAAGGGCTCTACACCGGCAGATGTGTAAACAGATCATCGTGCTACGTCATGGGTCCAGACGTATTTCTGTCCCGGTATGCCAGTGACTTGGCAAACCAAAATGGACACCCCCACCCCCAAAGAAATCTGTGCACCTTTTAGAAGGGATGTGTAAAAAAAATTTTTTTAAAGCCTACAGTGTGCGGATCGTCTTTAATGAACACCTGGTGCAAATAAAAGAGCGTTTGCTGTATGCCCCGTCTCCATAGATACTGCAGACAGTTACCCATAACGCCCCGGGGCGGGAGGCTCCTGACATGAGAAAAGATAAAGCATGTTTCAGAAATATAGTCGCTGTTAACTCAAAGTAACTTAGGAGGCTTACGTGAAACTGCCAGCTCTCCTTGAAACATGCTTTTTACATATTCATGTGGGGTGAGTCTCAGGCCTATCTCAGCAGGTGGTGTGCACACTTAATGAGGGACTCATTCCACATTGGAATTGCAAGTGCAGTGAACATATTACCTGCTGTGACAGCTGTAGACTCACCATACCTCCCAAATGAATATTTCAATATCATGTTTCAGGGTAAGTTGCCAGTGTAAAATAAGCCTCCATAAATTAGTCCCTGGGTTAGCAGTGACTAACAGCCCTGAACATTCTGCTAAAATAGGCTTTCGTTTTTCTCTTGTTCAGAGCCTACCGCCCCAGGGAGTTTAGGTTAACTGTCTGCAGGCTCTTAGCAAATGCTTAAACATCCTGTATAAGCCAACACTGCATTTGCTGTAGCATACTGTATATTCACTATATATGTAAATAAGTCTGTGACTTTTTTCTCCACTTTCCTCCCCAAACCACGGGTGTGCCTTGTGGTCTGGTGTGCAAAATACGGTGAGTTACAAAGCTTGGCTAAACTCATTGTTCCCATCCTACCAAGTGCAAAAATATGGAACATTATATTACAGTCATCCCAGTCCTTTTGCTTTCTGTAAGTAAATCCTTAAGGCAGATATATCTTTGTCTGCTTTCATGATCATACCAACATGACTACAAGAACAGATCTAATTGTAAATATAGCATACATTTCCATAAATTACTTTTTTTTAAATACATGATGTAAATAGTATGCCTCCATTGGTACCTCCAATGTGTAAACAGAAGTAACACAGATGGAAAAAATTACATAAATCAAGTTGCAACCCGGCCACATTGTGTCCTCTGCAGCAACTATAAATTATAAGATGTGACAAAAAGCATTTAACGTTTGTAATAACCCTGCAGTTCTGTGCTGCTGGGTCAGATCAGTAAACAGCGGTTAACAGATGACAGGTTTGATTACCGTTGGCTGCAGGCAAGACATATGGATCCCTTAGGAACAGCAATACAGGCTGGTGTGACAGTTTGCTGGAAAGGTCAAAAACACAAGCATCAGCATCAAAAATAGTTAGGAGAAAATGCAACAAACTACTTTCAATAAGATGACGAGCCGAGACTGCAGTGCGGTGAAATACAAATACAGTGACTGCTTCTGTGCAGTTGTCATTGCCCCGTCACCGCAAACCAGGCATATATATGTGATTATTATACATTTATACAGTGAGGTCAGTGATGGGTAGATGTGGCAGGCTGAACCTTTGTTCCCATTTCAGACCTGTCCCTACTATCCACCAGCTGCAGACATTACAAGGACATCATATATACACCGTTAGCGGTTCAATTTAAAGTTGGATGAGTGACAGGTGGAGCAAAACTCTGGGCTGTCCTACTTCATTCCTCGAGGGCCAGATCCACACATATGTGTAATATCTCTGGCATTTGTAATGATGGCAAGTCATGAAGTCATGGGAGGTTTATTAAAAAAAATAGAACACGATGGTGCTGGTATTTCATGGGGAATCAAATACTACCTAACTCCTAAGATTAGCTGAAGATATTAGTTATGGACTCCCCTTACATATTACCAAACACAGCATATTTATAACCTCTAGATAACAAGAAGCAAATGGGTATTTACCACCAACATGTGTAACAAATGCTTAAGGCAGACCTCAACTCATTGAGATTTTCTGTACATTTTTAGGAAATTTTATATTAAAGCAAAATCTGTGTACACGAAGGGTCCGATAGTGGCAGCGTTCTTAGAACAAACTGTGCCCCTGCTGGGATCAGGCATAATCACCAGTTTTCCACGAAACTGCAGTGCAACACTTCCGGCCCAAGTCTCCGGCGGCATCGGTGACACTGAAGGGGCAGGGGGCGCCATAGACTTCCAAGTTAATGGAGGCAGCACCAATTTTCATGGGCCACATCACTGCCGTCTAATGGACGCCGGTGTTGTCTAGAGAGCTTGGGGTAAGATGGGGAATGATGGCAGAGTACAGTGTACTCCACCGCGATCACCCATATGAATGTTACATCTTATACATGTTTATACAAATGATACAGTACAGACATCTATGTTTGTATATTTCCATGCAAAACGATTCAGATAGAGAACATATTGCATAATGAGACACAGAGGCATTACACTGACATGTACAAACAGGGCACTTAATTTATTTAAGGACCTTGATACAAGGTGGGGTAGATGAAGTCTTTTTTCCCTCCCCGTTCTCCTGATGTCTTTAAAATCCATCCATTGCCACAGTTATGGTTTGATCATTATGAACCTGACAACATAAATATGACCATGATACAATTAACCTTAATTTAAGCTTTGTAATTTGCCCCTGAGGAAGTGAACTATTGCAAAATGTGTTGGTTTTGCAATATGTGCTCTGTATACATACTTAGAAGACCATTGAACACTGCAACATTAATAGCATTCATTTTAATATAAAATTAAAAAGTTTTGAAAGGGAAACAAGCTTATATGTAAGTATAAACTGCGCCATGTCTAGTCTATACATTTGATTGAGAGCTGGATTGGGCAGGGTCCCCCCAATGAAGCTTCAAATCTAAAGGCTGCCATACACGGGTCGGATTCGCACCGGATTCCGGCCCGATCGATTCCGGGCGCGTGCACGCGAAACGATCGGGCCGGAATCCCGTGCAGCCCACCTTGTCCGTCCGATCGGGTCCGACTGATCGGGGGCTCAGAATCGGATCCGCCAGAGAACCAACCTGTTGGTCTTTCGGGTCCGATTCTGCCCAGATCAGCGGGAGTTGCATTCCGGGAGGTGATCAATCGGACACGGATCCGGCAGGACAAGGTGGTATGCAGCGATCGGATTCCCTAATTGGCCAATCGATCACACCTGAGGATCCCGGCGGAATCGCCGGAATCGATCGGATGGTGAATCGATCAGCCAGGGAATCCGTGCCGTGTATGGCTAGCTTAAGACTAGAGAGTTAATCAATGATGAGTCCAACACTTCTCATTTACACAGTGATACAATTGGTTTCTAATAAAAATTATCCTTTACAGAAGTAATACTGCAAATCCTTTCATTCTTACCTAGTTTCTTCTGCATCAAGATCGTCAATAGACCTAGAAGATAGTAAAAACAAATGACTTTATGGTTACGGTATATTAAAGTGGATTAAAGCTAATCTTTGCACAATTACTTTTGGACAGAGTATGGAATGGTAGAGTGTCTTGAAATATAATTTTTATTGCATTTGTAAAATCAGTGAAGTTTAGCTTACTATTGAGAGACACCGGAAAGAGAGAACCAAAAATACAGATTCCCAGCAACTTACTGGATAAGTGGGTAGAATCCCATGACTAACCCACCCAGACATGAAAGCAGTGTTTGGGTTACAAAACACTATGACATTAGAATGACTTCAGTGGTTTATCTTTTTAATATAAGTAATTGTGAACAAGGCGAAGCAGGCCATGCAATGTATTGAAACACATAGAAAGAAATAAACAGTGATGTTACCAGCAGGACATGATAATATGAGAAAAGATATTTTAATATATTCAATATGTGTAGTCGCAAAAAATTAGAGCATTGCATTGGCTTCAGCTTATAACAACAATAAACTTGCATCTGGGCTGAGCCCAAACCATGGCTGCCTCCAGTGACAGTGACTGCCTTATAAAAAATATAACGTTTTAGATAATGGTAAAAAACACTATAAGAAAATAATGCCTTTGTATTCTATACGGAAATATGTTATTATTATTGCTTAGACTACTATATATAACCAGTCAGATATTTATGGCAAAGAACATACAGTGCATCCGGAAAGTATTCACAGCGCATCAGGTTCCACATTTTGTTATGTTACAGCCTTATTCAAAATGGATTCAATTCCTTTTTTATTCTTAGAATTCTACACACAACACCCCATAATGACAATGTGAAAAAAGTTTACTTGAGGTTTGGGCAAATGTATTAAAGAGAAACCACATACCATCCTAATCTTTAGCAATAAGGTAATGAACCCATAGAAGTGGGGAATGACATCTCCACTGCTAATATTCTAAATCAATTCTCTGTTTATTTTTATTTATATTTACCTTTATTTCATGACAAAAATATATCTTCTGGTGTTCTTAGGCTTTGTT
Organism: Ptychadena robeensis; assembly: GCA_036250615.1. NCBI lineage: Eukaryota > Metazoa > Chordata > Amphibia > Anura > Ptychadenidae > Ptychadena > Ptychadena robeensis. The sequence goes on along the minus strand of CM070032.1, from coordinate 50,931,791 downwards.
TCCATTGCGTTGGGACCCCTCCGCTAAGCGTACACGCTTAGCAGGAGGTCCCAACGTAACAGATAGACTTACCTGCTCGGCGGAGGGTCTGTCTTCATTGCGCCGAGCCGATCCGCCGGTGTAAGGCTGAACGTAGTCGAGTACGTTCAGCCTTTACACCGGCGGATGTGTAAACAGACCATCCGCTGGCAGGCAATGTCTGTGGGATACGTCGGGACCCCTGCTAAGCGTATACGCTTAGCGGAGGGGTCCCGACGTACAATGGAAACAAGCCCTCAGGCTGTAATAGAGCCCATGCATATATGCTAACCATATGGGAAATATGTAGGGAGTCCCGTTTCTGGTGAGGAGGGGGGGACACATCTATCTGGGCTCAACAAACTCAGGTAAATACACATTCACCAATATTGGCTTCTGTATATCTAATTTATTGAGAATGAATCTCCTTTTATATTTATAACTAAACAAACATCTACCCGAGTTTGGACCTTTGTTCATTTAAATTTTTTTATTTATACATAGTTTATTGAGTTATTATCTCATTGTATATATCTTAGGATGTCCCTATTATCTTTCTAAAGTATTATTATTATCTCACAAAGATTTATATATTAACCCTCTGATTGTGTGCTTTTATCTAGATCAGTGGTGGCCAATTTAGTTGATATGGAGGGCCAAACATGCATCCCTCAGCATCACTAAAGGGCCGCACATAACATTTTCAACCTATACTGGTTATAAAGATTATGTGCCCTTATTCTCAGGTTATGTGCCACAATATATATTATACAATCACCCCCCCCCCCCCCCCCCCCCTGTTCATTGGTGGAATAGTGGGAGCATAGGCACTCACCTACTGATCGCCCCCCAACACTAGAGTAGAAGAGGAGAGGGACTTATTCAAGAGCCATCTGGGTCGCAGATTTGCTTCTACGTATGTCTATCACGTACGTTTATCGCCTCTCCTTCTCTTCCCACTCTAAGAAGTTTCCAGGCGAGGACCTGTCAGCAGGGGATTGGCGGACAGACAAGTTGGGGCCACCGAAGAACAGCCAAAGTGCACCTGGGATCTAGATCCTAATAACATCAAGTATCCCAAATTTTACTCTTATTCTGTGATTTAGTTGAACATTTGAAATTGGAGACCTATAGTTGGTGGAATGTCCTGATAAAGCCCTATGCCAGTGGTGGGCAACCGAGTTGATATGGAGGGCCACAAGTGCGGCCCTCGACATCACATAAGGGCCGCACATAACATTTTCAATCTATACTGACTTGTATAAGCATTTTATAATGAAACAAATTACAGCAGGCAGAGCTAGAAGACATTATGTTTCATTAAAAAAAAACGAATTTGTTTTAAATGATACTTCAAGCATTAGGGAACACTGTAGTGTGGTAATGCCATTTGGTGTGATGTATATCTCATCAAAGGTTATGTGCTCCAAAGCCATTGATTATATTGATGGGGCACATAACCTTCAAGTTCCTATGCCCTATGCATTTATAGGTTTTGGGGGCCTCAAGTGGAAGGCTGAGGGGGGGGGGGGGGCGCCAAAGAACACCCAAAGGGCCGCAGATTGAGCACCTGGGCCCTATGACATTCACCATGCAGAAATCACCTTGTCTTTATACAATTGCAAATAATGTTCTTCTTGGACTGTGATTAATTATTTTTATCTAGTGAATTATGTTTTTAAGAATACTTTAATAATTAAACTAATTAGGCTATCTATGGGGTAAAAACTTGTATTCATATTAACTGGCTCCAATGGGCTGAAGGTACCTAAAACCTTTGATTTACTCTACTTATGTACATGTGATTTCTTATTTTGGGCCAAAAGTGCATTGACAAATTATTGAGCAAAGGCGCTCAATACTTTTGTCGATGCACCTTTGGCCACAAATGTATTTGCCAAAACCAAGTAAACTTTTTTCAGGTTGTCATTATGGAGTGTTGTGTGTAGAATTCTGAGGGGAAACATTTATTTAATAAATTTTTGAATAATAACATTCCATTTGTAACATAACAAAATGTGAAAAAAGTGATGCGCTGTGAATACTTTCCGGATACACATCACTAAGTATACAATCATACACATCACTAAGTGATGACTAGGGCAGGAAGCAATTATATTGTCATAACTTCAATAATAAATTATTTTTTATATTCTAATAATTATGCTCAAAACCTTAAAATCTGAGAGTTAAAGGACATGTATTCTGAAACATGAATGAATTGTATTACTATATATATATTATAAGAGATAACATTTCTTACCCACAGCTCTCAGCTTTTGGCAGTGACGGTAAATGCCGGACGTTTAAAAAATCCAGAAAAATTTTAGGAAGCTCCTCATTTTCGTATACTACACTCTGAAATGTAAAAAAAAAAAAAAAAGTCTTTTAACACATAATACGAAAAAAAAGTGAGCGGCTCCATCTCCATGTCGGAATAGCCGCCGCTTAGCAATGATCTAATAGAGACCTCTTAACAAGTGACAAGCAAATGGTATTTCAAATTCTCAGGCTTGGCGATGCTGGTGTCACGTTAAAGTTTTATCTCACATTTCTATTTAAGTGAAAAACAAAAAGAAAACAAAATGTTCCATTTCAATAGCCGAAGCTATTTCATTACTCAGCCATGAAGGAATCCAATCCATCATTGCTCTGAGAAAGAGGAAATCTCCTGTGGTTTCGGAGACTTACTCTGGTTTTATTAATGCAAGATTTAGGAAATGTTAACAATGTGAGTTGTTTGTTTAGTTTGACAGATCAGTCTACGATGCACTGGCCACATTCAGAGTATATTTGAGAATGACAAAGGACAGGCCACATGTCTCCATGTCATATTGTTCATGGCGGAGGGCTGATATTTCTTTCACTTTAAATAAAAGGCATTTCTACGATACCCAGCGACGCTATGAACAAGCCTTGTGATCGGAGACCGAGAACAAAAAGACTTCAAATTAAATCTTAGGAGCGCAGATCTTCACAATGGGCTCTTTCTGCAGTTTATGAAATGTGAAATTAGAATAGATTTCATGGCAATGGATTGGTATTTCATTTTACTGGTGAACTACAACTCATAGATGATCTGTATATTCAATTAATATATCACAAATGATGGAGAGAAAATATTTTTTTATCTGTAAACTAAAAATGAGATTAAAAACCAAGTAATACAACATATGAATTGGTAGATTGTTGTATCTACACTATGAAAAATAATCCGGACTAGTGGAAATTTCATCATCAATTCTGAGCAAGCCAATCAGATGTCTAGAAACATGCCTTCACTACAGTTTTCCAGTTCAGTAGCTTTGACTTACTGGTACAGATAACAACATGAACAACCTTCTTCATCCAGGTCATGGTATAAGAGCCATCATCATTAAGGTACCCATATATGGATCAATGTTTTTCCCATTCCTGAGCGATCAGCATGCACGTTGGCCCACCTGGTGCGATCGAGCCCGCTCCAAGAAAATGTAGACTGAACAGTGAGCCATGTTGGTAAATACCTGTTCAATCACCAATACTTTGATGGTGATGCGTGTATGGGTATCTTTACTGTTTAGAATTGTTTTGTGACCATGAGTGGGACTAGAGACTTTTTTTCAAAGACAACTGTATTATGGGATTTCTCTAGCTTTGAAGACATGGGTCTCTTGTATTCGATCAAGAAAAATCTTTTGAATAGAACACAAATGACGACATCACCCATACAAATGGAAAAGAAACGAGGTCTTAACCAAGTCATAGTCATGTGTTCCACCTTAAATAAAAATATGCAATCAATACCATTCATGGGGACACCCTCTTCTTCAATGCATGCGCTCATAATCAGGTACTATATATGAAGTGGTCACATCTAGTTTGCCCTATATCCCTCTCTCTTCTCATCTTACACCCCATCACATGTCCCATACATTTATTTATTTTTCTTCAATACAGGAGTAGATAGGCTGTAGATGTTAGCAAGCTGATTATTAAAGTCAATGAATGATCAGGGGGCCTTATGGAGTGTCTTTGTGTGTCCTGGGTTAAAATAAAAAAAATTTGGTTTAGGTGGAATTTGACTTCAGCTGCAATTTGTGCATTCCTCAATGGTGCTGCTTGGGCCACTTACCTAGAATTTGTGCATTCTTGTTCCCTGTTCTCTGAAAGGGGTAGCAATCTTCATTCCTTTGGTTCTAGAAGTATTGTGCCTTTTTTATTATATATATTATTATATTATAGTCTATATATTACTACTGTGTTAGGAGGGGTTACCCACATCCCTTGTATTTCTAGAGTGTTAGTTAAATGCAATAGCCAATATAGTTCTCATTCTTCAATTGGTTTAGTTTTATATTAAAGTTCTTTATATAAATTGTACACTCCTTTTCCTTTTCATCCGTTTTTGAAATACTGTATTTTTGGACTATAAGATGCACTTTTCACCCTCAAAATTGGTGGGAAAACGTGTCTGAGTCTTATGGTCCAAATGTGGGACCACCCGCGGCCATTTCGGCGCCGGTGATCGCAACTTGGCTGCCTGCTAGCTCTCCTGGCAGATAGGAGATTGGCTGTGTAGATCTCCCATCTGCCGGGAGAGCTGGTGGGGAGCTGAACTGTATTGGCTATATTTGCAGAGTCCCACAGATATAGCCAATGCAGGGTGTGTGTGGGGAAAGCTGCATTTCCTCACACATGCAGCAAAGGGGAGACAGGGAGATCGGAGTGCAGATACCCTCCCTTCCCTCTAAGAGACGCCGAAGTGTGCTCTCTAGTGACACCATTTTTGTGGCTGAAAAGGGGTACTGCATGAGATTTTTCCACTAATTCATTTAAACACTTGAAATTTTTTTTCTGGTTTTCTGCTCTAAAAACTGGGTGTGTCTTATGGTCAGGTGCGTCTTATAGAGAGAGATGCTTAGAGGAGTGAAACTCGGAGTGTATGTAGTAGTAGGGGTACGTTACTGACCCTGAAAGTTTCATGATTGTACTATTTAAGGTTTTCGTAATATGAATGTTCAAAGTTACAGTGTTATATGGCCATTTTAGTTTCATTTCTACAGCGTTGATGTTACAGTGCAGCTGCAGATTTAAATAAGATAAATTATAAATAAATTTAAAAGAATGACATATGCATTCATTACTTTACATTCGTTCTTTAAAATAAAATAAAAAAAATATCGGAATCGGCAGGTGACATTTCCTGTAAAATTGGAATCGGACAAGAAATTTGCAATCGGTGCATCTCTAACTTTTATAAATAATATACATCATTTGTTTTATAAACAAACATCATGAGTTAGGTTTGCAGTAATACGCTTTCTCACTTTTTAGTGAATGTAGTTTCCGTGCCTCCGGGATGCGGTCACCAGAAGGGACTGCATGCTAAGTTTTAATAATGTTATCACACACGGCTGGATGCACACCCTTTGCGTGCCGGCATTGACTTTGGATGGGGAGGCTGGTCCCGTAATTTGTCGAATCGTTTTGTGGTAGGTGCGTTAGATTTGCGGCAGATTGATCAGTGGTCGATCTGCAGCGAATTCGGCAGCAAGTCTAACCGTTTTTGGCCAGGCAGCCTTAAAAGACCCATCTCATCAACCGTAGAGATGATAGAAAAATCTTTAAAAGGGTCTACTCTCAAATGGGGTCTTCATTCCCATCCCCACCAATAACCTCCAAGGGAGACTGGCATAGACAACAAATAAAGGGGTTTGATTCATTTAGAATAATTACAATTACAAGTACAAGTAATACTTCTAGTAATTCAGAGGGATTACTGCAAGCTGCAGCAAATTACATGGTCCATTCTATGGCATCCCATGGACATGTGATAAGAGACATCATAGAAGCCCCAGTTCAGTAGAGCTTGTTTATTCCCTTCCATTACAAGCCCCATTAAGACTTCTGCTGAAACAGATACAGACTATGTCATAACAATCCTCTCCTCCTATAATACTTTGACCAATGTTCTCATCCTGTGGGTTGGGACCCCCTTGGGGGTTGAATGACCATTTCAAAGGGGTCGCCGAGCTCACTGAAAACATCAGAGGTGCTGCTAGGAGGGATCCCCATCCCAGTTATTCTTCCTTCTAACTTCCCACCCTGCACATCATTTTCACAAGGTAGGGAACATTACACTTATCTGATGGTGCAGGAAGTGATGTTGCAGAGTGTCACTTCCGGTATGTGGACAATCCACACTGGCACTTCCATGTTGCAAATACAGGAATTGACACTATCTAATGACCTATATATTTATAAAAACATTAAGTAGAGAGTATTCATTCCTCCATCCTGCAACGCTTGCTCACTTTGGTCACAAAGGTCCCTTTAGAAAAACAATATTAAGGGTATAATACACCATTAGATTTCTCTGTCAGATTTCCTTTAGATCTCCTTTTGTTTCACCAAAACCATGTAATATGAGGGACTTTCTAAACCATCAAGTCTACCTGTGTTCAATTGCAGAGGACCCGGCACTACATAGTTGTTGGTAGATCTAAATGATATCTGATAAAAGGTGTATGGCCAGCTTTAGGGTTTGCAAAGAAAACTATCCTATATGATCTATAACCCCACTAAGAAATGACGTTTGCCACTGGTATAGTGTCCATTTTGTTTTATCAATGCTACATTAAGGATACAGGAAGAAAATTGTAAAGAATTATTCAATCTTGACACATATAGGGTATAATTTCTATGGAGCAAAATATTTTCAGTATGTTTTGCAATGTATGGCACAACTATTGTGAAATCTGATTCCTTAGAGATTGGAACTAGGCACCTGATGGCTAAATTTTTTTATTATATCGTAACTTTTCAGAGTTGACCTGACGTAAATCACGGATATGTACTAAATTGCAGATATGTAAGTTGGGTGACCCAATCACCATCTGCTGCTGGTAGAAAGGAAGTGTAACGGGGACTGGTTCTTCACACGCCTTCATAATTCCTATGATGAAAACTTTTGATCTTAAATGCTAATAATCTGCGCTGTCTCGTATCAACACAAAAAAGCCCCACATATTTGTATTCTTCACACCCAATTTTACAACACTGATAACGATTATATTTGTGTTGCAAAAACTCCACTGTGCCACTTGTCATTTCTTCCTTATCACTCTCACAAAACTCCGCTCCCAACAGACTCCATTGATTGGCTGCATACGTTTTAGCTTTGACAACCCAGGCATTTAATTGTCAGTTATCTCCTCGTCTTCCTCAGTGGCTGAAATACAGTCACAAAATAAGAGAGGGACTTGTTCTGCTTTAACCTTAGCGAGCTGCCATCAGGCAATGGAAAACCGTGTTAAAATATCACAGGATCACTCTGTACTGCAGAAGACGACATGTAAAGAGCGTAATGATTTCCCTTGAGTTTGCTTTTTAGAAAATTGTCAACGGAGCCAGCAGAAACGGTGACAAGTCTTCAGAGGGAATGCTGGGAAATCGAACAATGGCATTCTAGTTAGGGCCAAACCTACTCATCAGCCAATTATAATTGTAACACAACATCTCGCTGAAAACTTCAACAAGACCACTTGGGTAACCTTTGGAGATTTCTGAGCAAGGTTTCCACAGAGCAAGGAGTAACATCTGATCGAGATGGAACATTTCCTTCCACTTAAGTCTTTTTAAAGTGTTATCTTATAAGTGGATGGTGAGTTAAGGGAGAGGGCAAGGACTTGCGTCTATACTCCATCTGTGGTCTTGTGAAAGGCGGTCACCTCTTCCTAGGTAGAGAAAGATGCGTGGCGGCATTAATTCCAGACACAGATTGAAAGTGCCTGCCAGAACTTTATGAAGGTTATACTCTGCTCTTGTACTACAGCAACAATAACACCCTCTTATTTCCTCCAGTCCAAATTCAGGAAGCCAAAATACAAAGTGATCGCCTATAAAATCATTCATAAATAGGAGTGTAATTGTACCCACTGTACAGAGATTCACATATGTGGTTTGAAACCTTTTGTGTACCCCATGCTTAACCCATTTCCCTTTTTTACATCAACAAACCAACAACTGTGTTTTCCCACCACCAACCAGAAATAACCCAGAAATAGAATTTGACAAGAGAAGCACACAATGGCAAATGTTCTGATTTGTAACATCAATAGGGTAGATATGGCTTTGTTACCCTTTATAAACAAATAAAAACAACTCCTAATTACCCCCTTCAGATATCTCCATCTTCAGTCAACACCTGATTTAATTTACATATTTATGTGGGAATATTAAAAAATTCAAACTAAACATTTTATATAAGCCTCAGGTGCCCAACCTGTGGCCCAGGGGCCGCATGCGGCCCTTTGGGTGTCCATTGGCGGCCCCCCTTGGTCCTCCACCCCCGAAACCTACCTGTTATAGGTTGGCCCAGTTGGCGCCTAAGCTAGTCACTTGCCTCTCCTCTTCTCCTCTAGTGTTGGCGGGGGATCAGCAGACTGGTGAGTGCCTATGCTACCACTATCTCACCAATGGGGGATGATTGTATACTATATAGTGCGCAACATATCCTCACGTAACCTTTTGAATCAATGGTTTTATGCTCCCATAGATATCATTAGAGGCTTTGATAATATATATAATATATAATATATATATATATATATATATATATATATGACAAAATGTGCATCCTACAGTGTTGCCTAATGCTTGAAGTATCAGCTAAAACAAGTTTTGTTATTTAAAATTTTTAAATGTCTTCTAGCTGTACCTATACCAGTATAGATTGAAAATGTTATGTGTGGCCCTTATAGTGATGCAGAGGGCCGCACTGGTGGCCCTCCATATCAACTCAGTTGGCCACCACCAATAAAAGCCAACCACAGCTTATGATTTATATCAATGTTAATGTTTACCTACCCAGTTTTTCAGCATTTACCAAATTTAGTCTCTATGGGTCTTGTAACAATTTTCAGAGCCCTTCTACACATGCATTGGTCAATGCTGCCCAACACGATGACAAGCTAACATCTACTGTTCCAATATACACTAAAAAGGTGGTAATAATGCTGGGTGTTAAGAGAACTAAAACTGGTCATATAATCATACATACTCTAAAGTCAGGAGAGAACTCTCCTGATCAGCCCTTTCTATTTCCTGGCAGAAAGAAGCGAGACGTCGTTTTCTAGGCTGCTGACAGTCGGCAGCAAGTGACCTAACAGTGTAACCTAACAATGCTAAGCTTTCATATCAGAAAGCCCACTGTAATAGGAAATTTGAACGTCACAGATGTTGCCTTTGTCAAAAAGTTTATTTAATATGCTATATTAATACATAATACTGGATTATAAACTTGTCATATTTGAAAACAAATAAATAAGAGAATTCTTTATTAGGCTATGACTCTACAGCGTTCTTGGCTGCGGTCCACATTACCTTCCTACCACGCCGGCTGTTCCTGCAGCGTTTTGCCGATGTGCCAGCCGGAGGTGGACGTACTGCACTACTTCAATCTTCAGCCAGCGGATAGGCATAACACTGCGGGAACAGCCGGTGCGGTAGGAAGGTAATGTGGAGTGCAGTGGAAACATACACTTAATTTAGGAAAGGTTTTGGAAACATAATAGAGGGCTTTTTACACTATATGTGTTGTGTTTTTACAGTACTGTGTTTTCTAATAAAAGTCCAATGTTACCATTCACACTGCATGCAATTTTAAAAACACAGCATTAGCACATATGTTTTTTTTATAATGCCCTGCTGCAAGCATCTTTGATGCATTTTAAATTGCTTTGTTAAAAAATGCAGATGTGTAATGTGCAAAATGCAGATGTGTCAAGTGCCAAATGCATACATACAACCTTTAACTTAAAATTTAAGTGTAGTGTGAAAGGGCCCTAAATATCAAAATGTTTCATTTTTTTATATCCATACACACCCTCTTGTTTTATATAATGCTTTAAATAATTTTGGGGGGCAATTGAAAGGAGGACATATGATAAAACCGAAATAATTAATATTGAGAAAAAAAAAAAAAGCCAGGATTAGTAATTGGCATTCGGATCTTGTTCTACCCGTTTAGGTAGCCGATGGTCAAGTGATGTTTCTGTATTCATAGCAACTGAAATATATCTACATAAACTAAATCCAATCAATAAAGTATTATCATAAAAAGCTTGCTTGATGATGATAACATTAATTCCTTGTTTAATTTTCCTAAAGCCTGGAGAATGGGTATGGTTAGGGTGGCCTTATGTTGCACAGTTGGATATTTACATGTGTGTTGCCCTTTAGAATTGTAGCAATTTGTCACCATTATATTAGTCCTTCTACAATCCCCCCGTACTTTAAATGGATCGCTCTCCACAATGCACTTTTCATTCTAAATGAGCACGGCACAGTGTTCTCAGTATGATGGATCTCTTTCTTTAGTGTCCCCCTGAATGCTGTTAACAGGGCTAGTCTCTGATAAAGGCTAACTGGTATGAATTGCTCCTTCTCTCAGCATCAGTCTTTCAAACACCGTAGGGATCATTTGAACATCACAATCACAGGGCAAAGCAGATGTTCACTGGAAAATGAGCCTTAAAATGCAGCACCGCTCTCTGTGTAGTGTCGGCTTTGCATGGAGCTCCGAAGAATGAACTGGCCTTTAATTTGAGCAACTGAGCAATGAGCATAAAGTCTACAATGCTGTGTTATACACGACATCCTATATACATTTATAACAATGGATGGAACCAACAGACTGGTAGGAAAGGAACTGATAACTATCTGATGCCTGGCTCAAGTAAACTCGCTGAGTTGACCGAATGGGTGATTTATACTTCCAGATTAGCATTAGATAAATAAAGTTGTTTAAGCTAGCCACACATGGTAAAATTTTTGCGTTCAATCGACGATTTTCGATGGAAAAAAAGATCGATTGAACGTTAATCGATGTACTGCCCACATAGTACAATCGATGTCCATTGTACGATTTTAGTAAAATCGTCGATTGAAAAGTGATCGGACAAGTTGGAAAATTTTGGGTGATTGATCAATGATCGAACTACATTTCTGAAAGTGTTTTGTTTGTTTCGATTCAATCATCTCGATGTGCGCTATTAACATATGACTACTTCCTGGGAAAAAAAAAGTTCCTGTTAAAAAAAACATTAATCCAATCGACGATTTTAGATTACTTTTAATTAATTTCAGTCGAAATTGTTCAATTATCGTGCTCCCCATGTGGAGAACTTCGATTAAATGACAATCGATGTTCGATTTTTTAAATCGAAGTACAAAATCAATCGAACTTCGATTGAATGATAAATTGTACCATGTGTGGCTAGCTTTAGGGATTAATTCAAATCTCTGCTCCCCAACACTAAATGCCCCCATAACATGTCGAGAGCCACGGCTGATTTTGCTGCCGACCGATGTGCGTGTGCATGCATGGGTCCCCACATGGGTCGACAGATCCCTGTCGCCCCAAAGCTGGGTCAGCAAGAGAACGGACATGTCCGTAAATCTCTGGCCGATGCCATTAGTTTGAATGGGGACCGGCATCCCCGTTCAAATTAACAGCCAGCACACAAAGGGTGCGATGGAGTGCAGCGTGATGACGTCATCATGTTGCACTCCACCGCTCATCTGTCGGCCCCCGCTCACTACGAGTATGGGGACCTTAAGCCTTCCCTACCATCCATAAACAGTATTGACAGCTTTTTTATTGCTTACCCAAGAACCCAACCAGGAAAAAGTAGCACAAGTATGAGCAATGAGTAAATATAATACCGTATTTACTTCCTTCAGCACTCACATATAACCATGGAGGCCAATTGCCCCACTGGTACAACAATACACTCCCTGTGTTTGGTTAACTTTACAGTAATCAAATAATATGTTTTTAAAATTACTGTACAAAATGAATGATTGATTAAGACCAAGATGGAGGCACGCCATCATGATACTTCAAATTTGCTTTATTTGGTGCATCATCATATGGCTCAGTGGGTAGCACTAAAGTTACAAGTTTGAACACTGTCTGCGTGGGTTTCCTCCCAGACTCCAAAAGGTAGGTTTATTCAGCTTCCCCCAAAAAGTCTTTAGAGGTCAGTGATATATGACTTTGGTAGACAATTAGTGATATGGCACTGTAAATCACTGCCAAATATATAAATACACTATACACTATATAAATACATGATAGCCATATGCCTTGTTCTACCACATATGTTGTGTGTGTTCATCAAATCATATGCCACTCAACTTTCTAAAGCCATGGCTGTACTCTGGGGCATGAACAGCAGAACAAAGGCTGTCTGCGCAATGTCAAGGGATCACCAACACAGGGTTCTGTAAAGCTAGCCATACATGGCTCGATTCCTCTGCGATCGATTACAACGTACTTGTGCAAAAATCTACAAACGATCACACAATGATCATTGAATTTACGCCCACCATTTAGATCTCGCAGGGGGAGGATTTTCACCTTTTCTTTGTATTTCGTGGGACACAATGACATAAAATGAACCGTTTGCAAAACAATTCTGTGGTTGGCCCTTGAGGAATGGCTTTGGACAACCTATAATTAAAATGTGAAGTGACCATCTTCTACTATATACCTTCTTAAAACTATTTAATGCCCAAATGATTTGACAGATGGTACATGATCTACCCGTCCTTGGGTGCCAGCACCCTGATGGGGACTGCGTCTGCTAATACATAAAATCAGCGGAGGTTATAGAACATAAGACCAAGCAAAATGGTTTAGTATTACATAATGTTTAGCTGCACTAATAACCTTACCTACACTGTTAAATAAGTTTCTGTGTAATGATATATTCATAATATGCAGCTTTGTCACAAGCTGAGAAATGTATGTGAAAGGAAAATGTAGCGGCTAAATTGATAGACACCTCAGAGCGCACCAGTAAGACAAATAGAATCCATCATTATGGGATCACCTCAAAAGGTCAAGGAGAATGCAAATGACTGAAGACTGAACAAGCTGATCTCCTTAATATTATAATATACTCGTCTATGTGTGCCTGCGCCGTGCACATCTCCGCTCCCCAAACCACGCTCTTCCTGGACAGGATGAGCAGGCTTACTGCATGCTGCTGCGGGAGGGAGGGGGACAGATCAATAGCAGCTGAATGCCATCTGCTTCGGCCACCAAAACTGTAACCCATGCATCTTCCTTTATTGAAAGGTTATTTTTATGCAAGTAAACAATTCATCGTCTCCCTGCACGCTTGATGCTCATTTACCACTTTTGATCAATAAAATATGCAAAACAACAAAAAAATTGAATCCTAGGAGTAGTTGTGATGCCAGGGTGAAAGGTAAATCAATAAGGAGCCTGTTCAGTAGGGCAAATCGCGGGGTTACTGTTTGGAAGGTACGGTGTGTCCCCAGCCGGCCATCAGGGTCCATGTAAATGTAATGCTCAGGTAAGAAACTTAACCGTTACCCGCCCATGTCTTGTATACAGCGACTACACGGTGAGAGACTCGGACCTCCGAACGCGATCATGCTCCTATTTATCAGGGGGATTATATACAAAGTGCCCAGTGTTAGAAGACGCGCTGTTTAGCTGAATATTATTTGCACTGCTCTTCTCCGGATACAATGACAAACTGCACCGCAAAACAAAGGTTCTGGTAATGAGCTTGCAATTAATAGAACGGCAAATGTCTGGTTCATAGAAGTTACACTTTTATTATTATTATGTAATGAGTTAACACGTTTTTTTTCACCCAAAACACGAACAGATCTTGTGTATTATGTAATACACAAGACTAAAGGTGGGTTTACACGTGTAGATTTTTTGTTCATTCAACTGCCGATTAGATTTTCTCACTTTTTTGTCGAACATCATTTGTCCCTTTATCGAATGTAACATTAGATTTTTTTGTTCGTTCATCCCAATATCGAATGAAAATACAATCAGAATTACTACGGCCGATAAAAATTTGCCAACATGTTCGATGACCTTTTGAACGATTTTTTGTTCCGAGATCGAACAAAATTTATCCATCGAACAAATTGGCCATTCTAGATTTTTGTTCAATCAACCAAAAAATCGTTCGTTTTTCATTGATTGGAGGAAAAAATCTACAGGTGTAAACCCACCTTTAGGGCCCCCATACACCTTTAGATTTCTCTGTCAGATTTCTTTTAGATCTCCTTTTGTTTTACCAAAACCATGTAATATGAGGGACTTTCTAAACAATCAAGTCTACCTGTGTTCAATTGCAGAGGACCCGGCACTACATAGTTGTGTAGACATAGTAGATCTAAAGCATATCTGACAGAGAGATCTAAAGGTGGGTTTACACGTGTAGATTTTTTGTTCGTTCAACTGCCGATTTATTTTTTTTATAGATTTTTTTGTCAAACATCGTTCGTCCATTTATTGAATGTAACATTAGATTTTTTTGTTCGTCCATCCCGATATCGAATGAAAATACATTCGGAATTACTACGACCGATAAAAATTTACCAACATGTTCGATGACCTTTTGAACGATTGTTTGTTCGAGGTCGAACAAAAATTATCCATTGAACCAAATTGGAATTCTAGATTTTTGTACAATCAACCAAAAAAATAGTTTTTCGTCTATCGGACGAAAAAATCTAGACGTGTAAACCCACCTTAAAGGTGTATGGCCAGCTTAAGTGACAGACAAACAAAAATAGGGGCAGTGGAGCTTAGGTAGCGGTATGGATGGAAGGCAGACTGTAGACCCTGCCAAGTGTAACAATATCATTAGTTATTAGTGTGGAATATTTACACATTGTGATCTGTGGTCATGATACTGAGACATAGGTGTGCTAATCACCCCCACATTTCATACTTAAAGCGCATGTATACTCCAAATCTAAAACAAAAAAATTATATATATAATGAAACCTCTGTGCTGGTACGATGGTGGTGTAGTGCTCCACAATCAAAAAAAAGATATACTTATCTGCTGTTCCCTGGAATTATATGGAAGATTCCATATTTATATGCAGGTTTCTGCGGGTTTACTCAGGGTGCAATATTATGAGCGGCCACTGGGGCTATTTATAATGGTTTTCTATGGTGACAATTGTCAATGTTTATCTTCATGCAGAGTCAAGATTAGGGATTTACCCAGCTGTCGCTGCACTCAGACACTTCAGGCTCTTCTGGTAGCACCATGGCATGTGTCATCAGAGCCAGGGAGAGAGGAGGGGTTGCGAGGGACGTTCTTAATTTACAGGCAAGTTGTTTTTTTTTTTGTTAAAGCATTCCACCCTATTACCAGCACTTCCAGTGTCCTTGATGCAAAGATGAACATCTGCTGGTGGGTCTGCTTTAAAGCTGGCCACAAATAGACAAAATAAAGTTCTTTGTATGTGGAATATAAACTTATAACTTATAAGGCAATAATGCCTTAGTTAACTTGGTCTTGGAATATGCATCTGACAATGAGTTAAATATTCACGTCTTGAACTCAAACGGGAAAAAAGTTAATTCAAATCAAACTAGAATTTTTAAAAAAACATATTCAACAAGAGTTTAAGTCATTTTAGAAGTGAGCGAGTCTTCTTATTTGTAGCCAGGAGCTCCCAAATCCCAGAACAACATGGCTTTCACTTTTCCTGGAACCTTACCCTCCCCGCTCTCCTACAACACTATTTGCTTATGCCAGTTGTGGACACTAGGAATGTTTCATAAGCATAAAAAAAGAAGTGCCAGTCCAGAATACGCAGGTCTTGTGTAGTACTCCTGGTCCTCCTGCCTGGCTGCCGCTTTCCTCCTCACCCAATAACAGACAGCAATCGCTGTAATAACGGCTTTTGTCATAAAAAGACAACGGATCCTTAGACACCAAGTAACTTTATAGAAAGTCACAAATTATTATTGTAACTTGTTTCATTCATCTCTGGTTCATATGGGCTTTAAAGTAATGAACAATGGCAGCTTTTGAAGAAAAATTTTAAAAAATGTAATTTCTCCCTTCACTCCCCCATCTCTCAGTTTAAGAGAAGACAGCAAGTCTTCTATATGGAGGTGGCCATCTTGGTATAGGATTAGCTTTGCTTCCTAATCCTTCAGCAATAAAAAAACATTCAGCAGTGCAGAAATGACATCACCAAATGTCAATCTAAACCTCTTGTAATTGGTATTTAGAGGCAGCAGTGGCTTCATCTCACACTGCAGATACACCGCTATAAAGCAGAGAGCCTCGGCACTCTCATATATCAGGAAACACAATGCTAACTTTCAGAAGGAATTCAAAGAAAAGGTTTATTCAATGTATTCATATCTATAAATGCTTCCTGTAACATGGCATATTTTTAATTCTTGAAGTTAGTTCTACTTTAAACTTGCATAAAAAATCAGCGTGGTAGAAATGAAGATTTGGCAGTAAACGGTCCAGGAACAGGTAAAGGGATAAATGCAGCAACATCCAGTAAACGCACAACTACAGTGAATTTGTTCTGGCTCACAAGGGAATTGTTTGCCTCTTATTAGATTTTCTACAGTGCTGCAGTAAGTAATAAAGGTACGGCTGTACTCCCTGTCAGGCTAATCAATGCTGCCAAAGTTTTGTTGACCTAACTGTAATCTATAAAGTAAGCAGCAAGTTTTGCTATTACAATGACATCTTCCTTTACATGTAGAAGTGCTACTGCATTTTTCGAAGTCAAAAATAAGTGATATTATAAACACAACATAACTTTATACCTGGCCGTATCTTACAATCTTCCCACTCTGGCCATACACCTCTGTTAGATCTCCTTTAGATCTACCAACAACTATATAGTGCCGGGTCCTCAAAAGGAGATCTAAAGAAAATCTGACAGAGAAATCTTAAGGTGTATGGGGGCCCTATGAAGATCCCAGGCCAAGATGCGCCAGCAGGGGATCGGTGGACAGGCGAGTTCCTTTGCTCTATGCGTTGGCAGTTAGGTTTCGGGGGCCATAAGTGGAGGACTGAGGAGGGTCGCTAAAGAATGCCCAATTATTATTGAACAGTCCTATTGCATGTGACAAAAAAAAAAGTTACTGCCTAGACAGAAGATGATTTAGGGGACTGAATGTAATAGCGAGAATTTCCATCTTAAATGTTCCATCAATATTGGAAAATGTGATGTCCCTATGAGACACTTTAGCTCAAGTTATGTGCCTGATTACTGCCCGATATTTCAACCGATCGACCATCGTGCGCGTTCCCGATGATTGCTTCGCCTCAAATAGGGTGGGCCCATCTGGACAGATCGAACAGGATCCTACCGCATGTCGGATAGCACGGTGATCCGACAGGTCTGTAAATTCCCATTGGAATTTGGCGTCCCATTTCAGAGCAATGTCCAGCACACAAAGGGTGTTGAGGAGTGTTCACTTTCATCTTACTTTCTGGCAGTTGTGCTCCGTAGAAAACACACAACCCATAGAGATGAATGGGAGAGCCACGAGCAGGGGTGACATTAGTGGACATTTGTATTAGGTCTAAAATACTATACTATTTAAACTCCATTGTTATGACTCCTCTATATATATATAGGTATCATGAATGCTATGATACCTACTGATAATATTCTGTAAAAACATAAATATACATAACTGTCTAACACAAATTCAGAGAATATACTGAAGTCATCCAGCAGCCCCAGTCACTGTTTGTACTGGCACCATCCTCCATGTCATGCTGGGTATCCATTCAGCTGACAGCGGCCACTCAAAAGAGGCTGCGATTATGTTATCCATTGCTGCGGCATATCTCACATTTACTTAGCAGTAATATTATATGGGCATTTTATATAAATATATTCTGCAAAGTATTTAATAAAGGCTTTGCTTGCTTTGGCACAGTCTTTCCACTTTCTGCCTTCCTCACTTTTCTTTTCTTTTCTTGACTAACATTTTTTAGTGAACACATTTCCAATATTAAACTAACAGATAAGTTATCAAGCATAAAGGAAGGGTTAATTTTTATGGAAAACATATGGGAATTTGAGATACTAGAGAGAAAATGCAGGAAAACACTAAAAAGGCACATATAACTATCAAATTGTACAATGAACAATATTATTACTGAAAATAGCAAAGCATAATCCAATCAGCTGAGGCTTACCTCTATTTCCTATTCTATCCAAGTTGAAAATGATTTGGCAAGAAAGTCACCAGTGTGCCATATGTAGACCAAATATTGGCTTCCTTCATGACAAAAATGCCTACTCAACTATGTGGACTCCTGATAAATACTTATGTACTAATAGTAAAGTGAAATCCCAATCCACCGCCATTCTAAATATATTATTATATGCACAGGACATCGTTAAATTTTACAGCAATTTACAATGTTAACGCTCCATATAAACTGGACAAAGCATAGTGTGGTCTTTTGTGGTTGTTGTGACAGCCTGGAAGACATTGTTGGTTAAAAAAATTTTTTCAAGACACTTTCTCTTCCAAACGGCCTCTCGGCTCTCACAAGCAATTACTGACATATGAAATATGAATCACCATTGATTTTCCTCTTCAGGGGTCACAGCGCTCCCTGTTTTACGCACTCAAGGCATTTATTTTGGCGGCCCAACTTGACACATTTTTACAAAATGAACTTAGTAATGTTACCCAATGCTTTGTCAAAAGGATTCTTCATTTTTTACTCCTTGACATTTGTTCCTTGCACAGCTCTTTGGGGAGCAGTGAACAGGATAAAAACATAGAGCCATGCAATTACCGAAGAGACCAAACCTATTTACACTATCCTCACCAATGAGAAAATGTTGTTGTTCAGCTACATAACAGGGTGGGTTTTTACACTGACAGCAAAATAATGCATTTCCTCTAGAAAGAACAGCGTTGAGTTCTACATAAATAGATTAAAACTGTGACTTAACTTTTTAACTAATGGTGGCAGGGAGTAGGCATGACTCGTAAATAGGGCTGCCACCTGAGGGTAAGAAGTAAAAAATAAATAAAAACATTGTGTAGATAAAGTGAAAAAAAATTAAAATGCACAAAAGTAAAATACCTAGCTTTTGTATGAGTGAAAGATTCATAAATTTTTTCAGTTTCAAAAGAAGAATAACAAATACAAAAGAGCCAATGTCAGGGTGTATATGGGGTGCGTAAGATCTATTAATAACACACAACTCTTTGTATGATCACTACCCGCTCTTCCTCTATAAAAAGGGTGATAGATGGCACCTGAGGGTATGGAAGGGGGGGGGGTGTGGGGGTGGTATTCGAGAGGAGGAGGGGAGGGAGGATAAGAAATGTAGGGAGAGAGAGGAGGGGACGAGAGGAGAGAGGGAGAGAGACCGAGAGAAGGGGAGGAGAGACGAGAGAAGGGAGGGAGAGAGAGGATGAGGTTGAGAAGGAGAGGAGGGAGGGGAGAGAGGATCTCGTATTTAGAAGGGAGGGCAGAGAGCGAGAGAAGGGAGGGAGAGAGGAGAGAAGGGAGGGAGGGAGGGAGGATGAGAAGGGAGGGTGAGGGCAAGGGAGGGAGGAAGAGAAGGGAAAGAAGGGAGGGAGGAGAGGAGAAGGGAGAGAAGGGAGGGAGGAGAGCAGGGAGAGGGAGGGAGGAGAGACGGGAGGGAGAGAGGGAGCGGGAGGAGAGGAAGGGATGGGAGAAGGGCGGGAGGGGAGGGAGGAGAGGAGGAGGGAGAAGAGAGAGGGAGGGAGGGAGGAGAGGAGGGGTAAAAGGCGGGAGGGGAGGGAGGAGGAGGAGGGGGGTAACGGGGGGAGGGGAGGAGAGGAAGGGGTAGTAAACGGGCGGGAGGGATGAGGGGCGGGTAAAAGGGAGGGGAAAGGAAGGGAGGGGGGAGGAGAGGAAGGGAGAGACGAGAAGCGAGTGATTATACCATAGGGGCCACGCAGGTTTGCAACAGCTGCTGCTAATTCTCTCCGTCTAGGTTCTCAATCTGATCACTCCTTGCCTCCCCCTCCATCGATAGATGGCATCCCTAAAAGGAGGAAATCAGGGCAGAGGAGCCAGCTACGTAGCCAGGAGCATATTTCCCCCCCCCCCCTAGGAGCAGGGAGTGATCAGGGGTGAGACACAGTGCCAATGGCAGGAGGTTGTCAGCAGCGCTGTTTTCTCATGAATACGTGGGGGTTTCCGGAATTTGCTCTAAGGAATGACATTTCAAAGTGCATTTATAGATCCAAAAATATTTTCAGTGCTCACATATTTGCCTTTATTAGACGCACCCCCCCCACATATAGATATTCCAGTCCTTCATTTTCTCAGAAAATTCTCAGCAGAAAAAGATTAAAGAGCTGCCAGCCGGCATCTCTCCCATCCATTTCTGTGTAAAAGTTGGACTGATCCTGTTTTTTCCTCTGGGTCTGTGTTAACTCTGTGTGAGATGGGCTTCTTGAAATGCACCCTACATAGGAGCATCTTATAGTCTGGGTCTTCTGGCACCCAAAGAAAATGGAGAAACTAGCTCCTCTTTAGCAGAGAAAGATTGGATTAATCCATGTTTAACATGCACAACAAATGGTATGGACATAGAGTACCCTAAGCCATAGATGGAAAACCCATAGTTGAGGGTCAGAACATCTTTCTACAATGTCCCACCAAATTAGTGGCATGGACCTTTATACAATGTCGGTAACAGATTGGGTTCCCAGGTTCTAGCATAAGCCCTCCACAACATCTTCTAGTGTCAGGAAATGTTGCCGTTTGTGGGACTAATACTACATTACATTAGCACATTGGTTGCCAAACTGGGGGGCACAAACGTATTTCAGGGGGCGCAGGCACTCATTCTTAACCTGTGTTTAAGTAGGGAGGGGGGGCTTGATAATGTTCCTAAATAGAAAAGGGGGGCCCTGCAAGGAAAGTTTGGGAACCACTGCATTTGCATGTCCTGTGTTCATGCCATTATTGTACCAGGCCAAAATTTGGGCAAAGAAGTGTAGGTGTGATGGTCAGGTGTGCACAGAATGTTCCATTCACCCTCTGTATACACTAAATGTTTAAGAAAAGATCTGTTTTGCTATTTATACACAATTTGCACACATTAGCTACTACAGCAATTTCCTTGTTCAGAAGGTTTTGGAACTAATTGCTTCCAATGACTCCGTTCTCCTCTGATAGCTTATTTATCAGATCGGGAAAAAGAGAGAATTAATGGTGCTTACTTTGAGCAAGTTCTATAATTGGAAACAATGTTTACTTCACATTGTGTTCAAGTAATTAAGGGCAATTTGCAAAAAGCGCTTTTTCCCCTCTCTTTTCTTACTATTGTCTGTTTGATTGGATTTCTCCAGGTACCAGCTATACAGATGGGGATATAACCTTACAATATTAGTCAGAATAAAAAAAAATACCGACACCAAATTACTTACTATGAGGAATGTGAACACTGCCAATTAATCCCAGTGCCGGCATACATTTATTTCAACTCAGTTATAGAAAGCTAGGAATATTTCTCATTGACCAAACCCATCTGCCTTACTTCCTACATAACGGAAAAAAAAAACACAGAGAAGGGAAAATAAATTATTTTTTCTTGATTAACCAGCCGCATTTCTCCAGAGACAGAAAGAAAACAAACGATTAATCTTTTTGTATTTGTTCTGAGGAGAACGCACATGCCTTGGGTGCAGGATAGCCAACGTACCTGTGGCAGCCAGTCTGCAGCAATTAGGCTTTATCTGGAAATGAATGGACTCAGTCAGGGGGCCCGGTCTGCCGGGACTCCTTTCTGGAGGCCAAGGTTATACAGTTCAAATCCCCTGTTTTGGAAATATGCCTCAAAATTATCCACTGTGCTTGGGTATAATTAACAAAGCGGGGGAATTAATATCAGCTTGGTAATTGGAAAGAATTAGCAAGAGAAATATACATTAATCTTTACTAGTTACAGAGCACTAATGAAAATTAGCTGCTGGGCTTTCTTGCTTACTCCAAGCTTTTGCTCTTGAAAACTTTGCATTAGCCTTGAAGAGGAAAAGAAAAATGGAATACATATGGGGGGCAGACATTAACAGAAGGATTCTGAATAGTAGCGGAAAGTACGGAACAACAGTCTTACAGTTCTAGTACATACCTATCCTTGCTTGGTGTTGTTACACACACAGTTGATGGAACCATATCAATATATGTTCTGGAAGCTCATGTTACGACGTCTGCAGAAATATTGCTGTAGCTCAATCTACATGGATGTTAAGTGGCGCACCAGCTTTACAATGGGATATAATTAACAGAGACTTAAGTGTCTGCTTACATTGACATTGTAGTCTCTGTTCAATTCAATGGCTCCCCTGCCAGGTAATACTATTGACTTGTAGATCAACTCTGCTCCTTTTACACAATTGCTAAAAGCCTGTTAATTTCTCTGAGCACAAGCAAAACTCTGCCACTGTATAAGAAGAGGAACCTAATGCTGGGCATACACATACCGAGCAGGTCGACCAACCTACTCCGATTGTGCCGAGATGCTAACGTGATGACGTCATCACGGTAGCATCCCGTAGATCCCGTGCATATGGGGCCCTTCAGTCGGCCGGGCACCCTTGTGTGCCGGCCATAAGCTGCAACGAAGACGCCGTCTTCATTGCAGATATGGCAATCGGCTTCCATCGGCTCGCGCCGGCCCAAGATTATCGACATTGTCCGTCTCTGCCGCCGAGCTGGGGGCGACAGCGACCTGTCGCCCCATGTGGGCACCATGCCATTAGCGCGATTTTTAAATCCGACCGACGGCGCGAGCAACTGATCCACTTGAAAAGCTTGGTCAAACATGTGGTAAATCCAATCGATTCAAGTATCGAACCGATTGATTGCACGAAGTGCCTGCGCATCGATTCTCTGTCCAATCAAACGAAGCCTGATCGCTGACGTCTTTATACTGTGCTCGAGGGTTCCTAGATTGCACAAGTATCAACCCATATATGGCCACCTTAAGGAAATTAGTATACATATACATGACTGCTGGTCCTAATGTGCTATTTTTTTTTTTTTTTTAAGTATGTATGTGTTTTTTTGCCCAGTCATTGGTCTCTTGACGTCTCCATGGTCCATGAGTCAACTTTTATGAACCACACCCAGAGAACACTCCGGGGTACTGACACTGAAGTATGGACAGGATAAGGAGTGGTCCCAATTAATATATATCTGCACTAAGCATATACTGGCTTGTATATGTCAGCTGGAGCCCTGTTGACATTAAAAGCAGTAGCAGAACCCGAGGAAAGAGTAGCCCATAGGTGGCTTCTCTCAAGCTGCCCAGCTCACATGCAGAAAGCAGAAGTCAGGCTGAGTTGCACAATGTAAAGCAGCTTTGCTGCTTCCTTTAACTACAACTCGGCTGGTAATAGCACAAAGCTCCTAACAGCAGAGTGGCAGTAAACCAAGGTATTTTCGGGGATCAGACACACCACATAGGGTGCATACTTTACAACGGGGCATCTAAAGCAGGGTACAGATGTGCAGATATGGGTCAGATCGATGGCCGCTTCGAGCGCCGCGCACGCTCACGGCCATCTATATGGCCCATATAATATGCCGCTATCGCTGTATTTGAGCGGGTCCAATCAATCCCGCTCCAAAACAGCCGATGTCCGTTGCTTTGCATGGAAACCAAGGGTCTCCAGGCAAAGCATCAGCTAAGCTGGGGAGAGAGCAGAGCTGTTTTCCCAGCTCCACCAATATCCGACAGTCATCACACTGCTGCAGGGAACATCGGACGGTTCAAATGTCGAGCCATCTGTACCCTGCTTAATGGCAAAAAAGTACGGTAATTGCAGACCAAATTCTATAACTGGTCACAAGGTCCAATATGTGTGGCACACAAATATAATAAGAAAAAGAAAAAAAGAAAAATAAACACTTTTAAGGTCAGTTCAAATAGTGTAACTGTCCCATTCAATGACTATGCTGAGCAGACAACTCATTTATAGTATAAGAAACATCTGTCGTTGGCACCGGTAAGAGAGAACGCATGCTTTTTTTTTAGGTCCTATCTAATCTGAAGTCCACGGTGGGTTTCTCGAGGTTCCTAGAGACGTGAATTCATCCTATAACCTCTGTCCTGCTGATATACACAATGATGGATTCAAGTTATTAACTGATCAAAAAGAGATGGATGGTCTTCTGCTCTCTCTAATCTACATCATCATCTTGATTCATTTAAAGATAGGCTGTACACTTAACAAGAGAAGTTAAGACTCCAATAGAATCAGTCGTATAATCTGAACTGCAGCACTGAGCCCAAATCAATCAATACATTCACTTGTATGGGAAAAGGACTGTTAAGTACTTACAAGTGGGGCCATTAATATTATTTAAGACAACACTCAAAGTTTATAATAAGAACCCTGAAACGGCTGGGATCAGATACTACTATACAGAAAGACTTCAGATTCAATGTTTCCTCTTCTCCTCTGTTATGTGCTTTTAGCCTCCATTATCACAGAAAAACCAAATGTGGCTCCACAGGGACAAGCTATTGCAATTTTGTCTTCTATTTTTCTATTTAAACAGCATTACAAAGGAAATCAATACAGATAATTGCAAGAAAAACTAGATCAAGCAATTTTTCAAATTTATCTAGGGTGGATAGCTTAAAGACCATGGAAATTTCGTTATCGGGCCCGTGTGCACAGTGCTCCCGTGCATTTTAAAAGTCTGCATACTTTTTATTTTCAGAAGCCGATGGTGGTTACGAATGGGGAATGTTAAAACAGGAATGTGAATTAACTATTCCAGTGCCAGGAACAACCCTGTAAAACCTAAAGATTATATTTTCCTTTTGCGAGTTTGACGGCACATTAAATCACATGACATATGGAAGCCATGGCCAAAAAAGCAGACGGACGCCAATGTACTAGTCATCACCATTGCCTATATTCTTCCTGCAGCTGATCTTCTCTTCATTGCTAACCAACCATGTACCTTGGTACATTCTATTTTAAAGCTGGCCATACAAGGGGTGATTTAGCATGCGATTGCCTGCCCACCTGGAGCGATTGATCCCGCTCCAAGGAATCCCTGTACAGCATTACTTTGGATGAAGACCGAGGGTCCCAATCCAAGGTATCAGCCATGGATTGATTGCCATAGATAGTACACATCGCCGACTGGTTGCGTTACCACATTACAATCGATCATCCGCCGATCTCACTGGAATCGCCTGTGTATAGCCAACTTAACTGCTGCTATCACTGCATAGCCAAATAACAAAATCACTCAGTCTACAGATTATACAAAAGGTGTCCAATTGTTACAAATATGGCTGGGTTTAGTGAGGTGAAAATGTGTGGAAACCAGGCCATTCCTGACATTCTTTGAACCATTAACAATGAATGCAACTTAACATTTTCTGAAATTTCTTCTAGTGCCAGGTGAAGTCATGGGGCAGACCTCCTTCATACATACTTGGCATTATAATGGTTAATAATTAGACATTTACTGCCACAACACTGATGAAAGCTGACCTTAGGTATGCTGGGACTTGTAGTCCTCCCGGCTGTCTAGCCAAACTTCAACTAGCCCCAATAATAATGACCATCCCCCTAGCTTTGGTATATAGAGGAGATTCCCCAGCGAGGGGGGGGGGGGATTCAACAAGATTCCCCAGCACTGTTCACCCTTAATACTGCATCCTGACAGTAGGGATAATCTACATGTTGGGAGGAGGGATGAGCCGGTGTCACATTTTATTGCAATACAGAATGATAATGTGAATACACAACTCATTCTATCTTAATACCCTTACTTCACCAAGTAGGGAATGGAACAAATTCCAGCCACCTGGGATGCAGACCTATTGCTCCCAGGATGTTTGGGACTGAAAAAATATATAAATAAAAATAAGCTAAGCGTGTAGTCCCAACGTATCACACAGACATTGCCTGCCGGCGGATGATCTGTTTACACATGCGCCGGTGCTGAGGCTGAATGTACTCGACTACGTTCAGCCTTACATTGGCAGAGCAGCTCAGTGCAGTGAAGACCTTCGCCAAGCAGGCAAGTCTATCTGCTACGTTGGGACCTCCTGCTAAGCAATGCGCTTAGTGGAGGGGTCCTGACGAAATGGAAACAAACCCTGACATTTTCCCATTTATTTTGATAGGAAAAAGTGTATCTTAAATCCCAAAAATACGGTACAAGTTTGTTGTTTTATATGTCTAAGCAGCACTCTGCTCATACAATTGTATATAGAGCTATTCACTACTGATGGTAGAACAAATTATCTGGCCTCTGCTTGCCACAACTGGTTTATAAACAGGTTTCCCTGAGAGATAAGAAAGAATATTCAGGAGCCTAAAGGCATGTTGGCGATATGAAATATGAAGGCTTATTGGCTATCGTGTCCAACCCTACAGATATCAAGTACAACATATGCTTTCTAATTAGTTAATATATTACAGAGAGATTATCCAATGTAACAGGTCTGTAAAGAATGACTTACAGTACAAAATCATTCAAGATAGGTTGTTTGGGCCACACACCAGATAGAATTTCATTAGCTGTAAGTGTACCAATAGCTTTGCTAAAAGGCCCATCATACTAGATAATGGTCTGCTTGTTTATAGAAGCCCCTGCCCTCTGTGTATTACTACCAATACATTTTCCAAAATACACAATCCATTGCCCTTATATTTATTACTTTTTTATGATCCAAATGATAAGTGATTTGGTCAAATCTGACTAGATATGCAGTAATGCCTGCCATACACCCACAGACGGGTGCAGACAGACATAAGCTGTGGAATGCAAACGTGATGACGTCATCACGTTGCATTGTGGTGCATTCTGGGGCTGCTTTATTCGGCCAGGCACCCTTTTTGCCGGCCATTAGCTTCAATGAAGACGCCGGTCTCTGACGCCCCATGTGGGCACACGCCGATAAGCGGCCGGCGCGAGCACGCACGACCCACGTCCGCTTATCGGTGTGAGTGTATGCCAGGCATAAGCGTCCCCGCAGCACTAGTTTATTGTAAGAATTGTTTAATACTTTTTGATAATTTTTTAGGAGTATGTCACCAGAATAAATTTTACCTGTAAGTACAACTCTAGTCCTTGACGTCTCTGTTCTAGCACCTTGGGGATCCAGTTTCTCACATGCTTTGAGGGCATTTCTGGGGTTTTAATAGATTTCTTTAGCTGAAAGATTTAAAAAAATCCAATTAGCTCAGGGATCTTTTATTCTAATCAAAACATAATCTGGCTATGTACAATATTATAACAAATATTCAAATGCATAAAAAAGGATTTAACGCTTGCAGTGCAGTGCTAGTACAACTAAGGGCTCATTTACACAGGCGGTTGTTACCACCCAGTAAAAGAGCACAAATTGCAACTGTACAGTTTTCGTGATTTTGCCTGTTATACCCATCATCGGGTCATTTAAAACTACCCCTGCGCACCTGCACACGTTTTCAGGAGTCACGTTTTTCTCGTCACAGGAGTTTTTCCCGCTGCTGCGGGAGCTCCCAGTCATTTCCAGGGCTGCTGCGGACCGACAGCAGCCCAGGAAATGACAGTGTAAATTTAGCTTTAATGTTTTTTTTCTTACACCCAAGCTGGAGTTCAGCTTTAAAGGGACTTTAGGAATCTCCAACATGTCTTTTTTAATCCACCAAGATCCATAGCTATGAGTCCTTGTTTCCCATACACAGTTGGACATTTCCATAATAACACTTGATTCAACTTAACAGATGTGGGCTGGCCTATTATCTTATTTTGCAAGCTGGTCACAATATTACACACACCATGTATTCCCCTTAAATGCCAGCCTGGAACTGTCCTGCTGAATGATAGTGGATCACTAAACTATCTATACTATGGATGTTGCTATGATAAGCTACTAGAGTGAAGGACATACTTCCTTTACCTCTCTTTTACATCCAAAACGTATGCTGTATGACAGGATTACATCATACTGATAACCCTAGATTTTTTGTTATTGACCTCAAACAAAAAAAATTGTCATCTCTTCACTTTATAAAAGTGTCACACCATCAAAAGGGTCATCATCACAGCTGCTGAAGCTGCTGACAGGCCATGTGGGTGAGTGATGAATTACAGTGGATGAAAAACGAGAAACCTGAAACAATACAGGTGTCCCGCGCACCAGGAGGACACAAGATAAATGCTCTATGGACAGTTTTCTGTGACTAATGAACAATGGGGTCTGTGAGGGGAGCCACATTCTCCTGGACATCAGTTTTATTTTTTTTGCAAAATATATTAAAGTTGAGAAGTAGAAATTAAACACATAGCAGTGTTACACTTTTATAAACATGTTCTA
Source organism: Ptychadena robeensis (assembly GCA_036250615.1). NCBI lineage: Eukaryota > Metazoa > Chordata > Amphibia > Anura > Ptychadenidae > Ptychadena > Ptychadena robeensis. The sequence goes on along the minus strand of CM070032.1, from coordinate 50,903,600 downwards.
ACAACTATAGAGAGAGCACTGTCCAACAACCTCCAGCCAATCAGAGTCTTCCAACAAGAACATAAGCTCCGCTGTGGGCTCTGATTGGCTGGTGGGTGTTATGGAGCGCTCCCTGCTTGATTCATGGTGGAAAATGGGACATGACTGATGATTCTTCCCAAGATGAAAGTAAGCCAGGACATCTAGGACCACTCCCAAATATTTTCATATGTATGTTGTTACTGCAACATGTCACCAGGAACATGTACTACACAGTGAACACATCAAGAAGGGTTTGATAGTAATCATGCAGAATTAACATACAAGAATAAACACAATATACCTGTTAGAAGTAGTAAGCATTACCTTTTTATGGAGTGCATGGAATTCACTGTACCTCTTCTCCACAAAATGTCTCCTTCCATTCACAAGTACCTCGATTCTAAAAACCTGAAATAGGAAGACAAATTATAATAAAATACATAGACTTATTGTATCTGTTAATACATAATAGAATGTATAGCAAGGAAGGAATACAGTTTCTTGTTTCTCAGTACCCAGGTCCCTTGTGTTTTGTAGTGTACTTTAGTGGTGATCAAATGAAAAAATACAATAAATAATAAAAAGCAATTTATAGATGATTCCACTAAATACTTGGATTTACCAGTTTTTTGGAAAGTAGGACAGCAATGAACAAATAGCTCAGCCATTTAGGTTACCGTTTGCTTGCCGTCTTGCTATAAATACCTTATTTATGGAACTGTATGCAAGAACAACACTTGTATATTTGGTTGACAGGTTAATGACTCTGTAATCTGTATATTTATCTCTGGTCTCAGCTGGACTCCTTGTCCCATTCACAACATACACAAACAATATGACAAACCTATGTTTTCTACATGTGACACACAGGACAGAATTAGTAGCCACCAGCAGCCAACGGAAGGTAACAAAGCCAGAAATGTGGCCTCTCTAGCTCTAATTAGGATCCCAAATATGACATGCCAGTGAATCAGGGGTCAGGGGTTGGAGCTACTAACAGATGACAAGCTACACAGAAGGGCTCTCCTTAAAGATAAAAAGAACACAAGAAAATTGGAAACCCAAAGTTCTAACCCTGTCTTAAGTGACAACCAGCAGTGCGGTCTTCATGCAACACCCTGTCAATCATCAGTGACCCCATCCACTGGGATTGATCCTAAACTTCCCTATTAAAGTATCTAAAAAGTCATGGCTAACTGATTGTAAGGACCACATATGCTGATTTACACCCACCTCAGTGAATCTGGACTGACCAATATAGTCCTTTTATCATTATCTACCCACAACACAACAGATGCATGTGCTTGACCATTATCATTTTTCTTATTTTGGCCTTCACTTTGGTGTGATCCCTAGGTCTATTTTATATGGTAGGAATGGGATCATCACATAAGTGTGGGTGGGGGTATTAGGGTAAAATAAAAAGGCAAAATTTAGGCAGAAATTGTAGGTAAAGCAGAAAAGGAAGACCTCAGACCCTGAAGGTTTCTGTGGAGACAGTGACACAGTGATACCCTGTCACATTGTGTTGAGGTGAAAATTTCCTTAACAACCATATAGATTAAAACATCAGATTCTACAACCGCTCACCACCATTCTATTTAAGAGATTTTCTATCACTTCCTGCCTCAGCATCTGGACGAGAAGGACAAAGCAACTTTCCCAATAGGAATAAACATCAGTTGAATAATTTTTTATTTATAGAAGGGATTAAATTTTTTTTTTTTTTGCAGCAACGTAGGTTATGGTTGTGTCTTGCATCTGAGATCTTGTGGTATACTTAGAGACTTCCAGGTTGTTTTGACAAAAAAGGTGAAGTAATGGGAGGAAAAAAAAACTAAAAAGAGACACAAAAACTATCTATCTATCTATCTATCTATCTATCTATCTATATATATATATATATATATATATATATGTTTTTTTCCCTTTTGCTCAGGGAGGACGGGAGCATAATTGGAGCTTTATGTGAAGAGTTTTAGGAAAACAGTTACTTATCATTTTGGTTGTTGGAGTATGGGCTCAACTTTTGCGCCAACATCCAAAGTTTTATGGCTGAATAGATCTAAAGCAAGCGAACTCCACATGGATCAGTCGGTCTCCCTTGCCTCTGGGTGACCGAGGGAGGTTGGACCGCTATGGTGGTCTTGCAAGGATTCTTGCAAGGCGCCCATATTCATAGGTGATCTTTTATTTTTAGGTTAAAATAACTTAATACATCTATGCATATCGTGGTCTACAGTGACCACTTCTTCAGGATGAGTTATTTGTCTCGCAGTCCGTGTGGAGTCTGTATGGCAAAGTTTTCAAGTCAGCATCACTAATGCCAGCCATAGGCGATACCAGCACCCAGCAGAGGTTGGACAGGCAATCCAAATCCACCAGGATGGCACATCAGTACAAGCTGTTGCCAGGTTTCTATTGTCTCCCAGAGCATGGAAGAGATTCCAGGCAGATGCTCCAAGAGAACCCGATAAGACTGTTGAAGGTACTTAACCCATCAGCAGGACTAGTATCAGCTGCTTTGTAAAAGGAGGAACAGAATGAGACCGAGCTCCAAAAAGTGACCACCACAATTATCTCTGAGCAAATCATTCAAAAAAGACTTAAGGAGACTGAGGGACCCACCAACCTCTAGTGTGGCCTGTGCTCACAATCTGCCACTGTGAAGTTCCATTGGCAGCATAAACTGTCTGCACTGGCACTTGAGCCCTTAGCTTCTAACAGTTGAGAGCAAGTTCTGAACTATGTGACAGGTGAAAGGGTTTGGAGGAACCATGGTGAAGGTTATACTACCTGCAACGTTGTTCAGCATGATCGCATTGTTGTGTTGGTCTGGGGAGGTATTTCCATGTACAAGATAGGTGGAATATCCACATATACAGAATAGACGACTGTCATAAGTTATTATGATGAAATGCTATGACCCACTGTTAAACCCTTTGCTGGTAACATAGGCTCCTGGTGCATCCAAACCTCTGGCTTAATGTGGCAAGAGTATGCAGATGGTTCCTGAAGGTTGTGGCAATTGATACCATGGACTGTACTCCATGCTCACCTGACCTAAATCTAATATAACATTTCTGGACATATGATAAGGTCCATAGGACGCGCCAGGGTGCCCCTCAGCCTGTCCGGGAGCTCAGTTATGCCCTGATCAGGATCTGGAATGAGACACCCCAGAACACCATTGGTCATCTCATAAGTAAAATCCCACTGGGTATAATTTTCAGTTGCTGTAAAGACATTTCTACAAATTGGACTAGCCTGCAACATCAGTTTTTTTTGTTGAAATTCTTTGGTAACTTCCAATTTTATACTATATATATATATATATATATATATATATATATATATATATATATATTATTTTTTTTTTTTTTTTTGCTTTGCTATGAGATAATTATTTAGATTTGTGGATTTGTGACAGGTCTGCTTTAACACTTTATTTACCTGTACAATTAATATATTATCTGGCAGTTGATATACATCACATTTGTCTCAGTTAAACTGACAAAGTGCAGGCAATGTCTGGTTAACAATGGAAGGAAATTGGTTCACGTACGGTAAGGTGCCAAAGTAAAGATTGAAGAATTACTCAATGAAAATATAAACAGAGCGCTTAGGAAATTGATTTGTAATTTAACAATACTATCATCCAACAGACCAAATAAAATATACATTCTTGAATTAGCAACAATTAAGAGATTACATGGTAAGCATTACACAGAGAAAAAATGTAAAACAAGTAACATCACGGCTAAGAAAAAAAAAATCTAAATGGGGCCGGTGAAATGCATGCACGAATTAGCAATGTGGTTATCCTTCTTCCTTGTAGCCTACGGGCGGGCAAACTATGGCCCAGGGGCCAGATCGGGCCCGTTTAGCTTTCTTCTCCAGCCCTTTGTCAACTTGAAAAGATGATCCCCTCCGCCTGTTCTCTGCAATGAGCGCACATAATCCTTAGAGGTAACCTACTGTTGCCTTGGGGACGATGGAGTGGTGGTCATGTGATGACACTGTGGGCGCACCATCATGACGCCAGGCAGCCTCTAGGAAGTATTTTTTGCTCTTCGCAACGAATGAGCATTTTTTTTTAACTGCAGAAAATTTAAAGAGATAACAAAGTTCCTATCACACAACACTGACAACATAAGTGATGCTGGCGATGCATGGAATTGGCAAACCTATGGCGGGTCAGCCATTACAGGCTCTTTGTCTGGTCCCTTTATCAAATGTAAGAAGTCAACGTGGCCCACAAGTCAAAAAGTTTGCCCACCCCTGTCCTAGCCCCTTTGTAGTAATTATTAAGCTGGCCCACGCATTTAATTTGAAATATTTTTATTGGGTGTGTGGGTCTGTGTTTGGATCGGGACGATGGAGCCGCACCAAAGATCTCGGCTGCTCTCCTCCCTTACACTGACTTTTTTTTTCGTGAAATTAAAAAAATATATCATTTTTACGTTGATGAACGAGTAAGGAAACCAAGGTAGGAAATAAACACAGATTTACATTCAGCTTTATGTCCATCTCTATATACCTAACAGACATATAATATATATATATACACACATTTAGAAACCATACACACAAAATATGTTTTTGATGTTAAAGAAACAACGAAGTAAGTAAGAGGAAATATTTAAATCTTGACACATAGCCTTCTCTATGTATCACTGTCACCCAGAGGCTGGAATCAGCAGATTTCACTCTATCGCCCAGATTTCTTGTGTATGATAAACAGCAGGATGCGCTCCTAGAGATTTGCCATTGATTTTCTACCCCTAAACAAAGACTCCTTCCTAGTTACATGATCTATCATCATCAGACAATTTGTATCTTGGCCTTTGCCTTTGGAACAATGACTCTGAGAAAATATGTTGACTTGCAAAAGCAAAACTAGGTTTTGTAGCAGCTGTTCCAATGCCATACATATAAAATGTGCCAGAGAAATCTACCCCTCTTGGCTCCTACACAGCTCTCCTGGCTTGTCTTTATCCAAGGTGGCTTCTATGCCCAACAAAATAGTAACAAGAGACCAGGTCTAGACCAGGAATAGGGCAGATACCATGTTGCCCTGAAAATAATAAATATATTAATTATTGCTCCCAAAGATGCCCTACGTCTTTTCGGCTTTTGTCTTATTTTTCCATGAAGAAGAATACGGCACTGGGGTATCAGGGAGAGGGATTACTTAAAATGACACAGGGGGGATCAGAGGGGAGAATCAAAATG
>CM070032.1:50885710-50898244 GCA_036250615.1 Ptychadena robeensis | reverse complement strand
GGGGGGGGGGGGGGTGCAGAGCGTTACCCGAGATGTTCAGATGCGGATACGTGTATGGAGCGGGACTGGAAGTGTCTCCTCCGTCTTGAGGGAAGAGAACAGCCAGGAAAGGCAAGTATTATTTTTTTCTTTTTAGGGGTTGCTGCCCCTGGACAAAGACCCGATGTAATATGTATATGGTTATTTTTTTTTTACTTTAAATCCGCTTTAAGCAAAGATCACATGACTGCTCTGTACCACTTGGGGTCTGATGAACAAACAGGTCATTTACAAAAAAGAATGTCAGAATTACATTGCAGATCACAAAGTGATGCAAATATTTTTTTAAAACATACAATGAAACTCAGAAATGCAGTTCCTGCAAGGTTTCTATATAGCAGTGGTTGGCAACTGAGTTGATATGTAGGGCCACAAGTGCACCCCTCTGGATCACTAAAGGGCCGCACATAACATCGATCTAGACCCTCCCCCTGTCAACATATCTCATATCCCCTAGGTGCAGCCGTCATATGTAAACCTGGTTTCCCAGGTTTACACAGCGCACAATGCTGCTCTTAACTGTTTCTTCATCGAACCATGTATGCCCGGCTTAAAATCCTAGCATTTTGTTTGTTGGTTGAGTCCATTGTATTCAATAAACACATTTATACATGACTCTTTCCTGTGTAGTTTGATTAAAACTAAAATCGCCAATTTTGGTCGTATTACGATCGGACCTCCCATGTGGTACAACTTTGGGTTCGCTTACTATCGGTGTCCGATTAAAAGATCAAGATTTAAAATTGAATCGAAGATTTATCGTGCTCAAATCGAACCATGTATGCTTAGCTTTATTTAAGCAATATGAAGTAGTAACTAGCAATGAGCTGGAACCAGCTTCATAAACATGATTTATTGCAGGAACAAATGTCCAAAACACAAACATGGAGCTATGGCCAGGAGATCCCCATTAGCGGACTTTCCAGTAGATGATGGACGCCTATAGACTTGTATTGTAGAACACGGATCTATCTTGAAATGTGGAAAGCCACTTCAAAGAAAGAAACTTTATCACTCTTATATAGTTACTTGTCTAATAGCGGAGTAAACAAGACAATCAATGTTGCTAATTCTCTAATCCAATTACAATTCAGAGAATCGGCTATTATAGTTTTTCCTTTCCGAATCCTCCATTCAATTAAACGCATTTTCCAACCAGTAGCTATCTAATGATAAGGAGAGATTTCTTCCTCAATTTACGGGGAATTATCTGAAGACTTCTGTGGGAATGACTCCGACGGCAGAGCTGACACCTATTTACATGAGATCACATCAAGACGTCTCCACCTTGATAAAATGCAGATGCCACGGTGGATCAGGACGGCACCTGACTCCTCACACACACAGTCCAAAACAGTTTTCTTGATCCCTCTCAACCTGAAGTCTTGTCAATATATGGATTGTCTTGCTTTCTAATTCAGTGAAAAATCTAGTTTTCCATTAGTCTCTGCCTTGCTCATTTTCCATACAGCTTTACTAAATGTAATTATTAAGGGCAGATTCAAGAAAGCAATTAGTCAGCTACTGGGTTGTATCTTGAAAGTCTTAATACACAAAAGTTTGATTGCCCCTGTGAACGCAGAGGGAAATTCTGGATGCTTAAATGGAATGCCTCCATCTACATGCTAAAGAGCCATATGTTGGCATCAGCACGACAAACGCAGTGGAAACGCTTCATTTTCATGGCAAAGAACAACTCTGCAAATAATGTGATCACTCTTTATAATATTCTGGAGCTTATGGATATCGCCATCATAAAAGAGGCCAACTTTGTGAAAACCAAACTCAAAACTTTTGGCCATGACATGTGATGTAGTCCTACACCTACACTACAGGAATAGATCACACACTAAAACAGTGGTGGGCAACCGAGTTGATATGCAGGGCCACAAGTGCGGCCCTCGGCATCACTAAAGGGCCGCACATAACATCAATCCAGACCCTCATCAACATATCTCAGCAGGCGGTGGACCAGATCTCGACAGGCAGTCAAAACCACCCCCTCCTGCCCCTGGGTGCAGCGCTCATATGTAGACCTGGTTTCTGTGGTCAACATTGACAATTTTACTGATGTAGGACCACCAAAGTGGATTAGGAAAGCTGGGTCAGTGTGTGACCACTTCACAGGTTTTGGAGGCCACATGGGGAGGACCAAGGCGGGCCGCCGAACAACAACCAAAAGGGCCGCATGCGGCCCCCGGGCCTCAGGTTGGGCACCTAGGCCCTAAAAGAAAAAAAATTAAAATATACACATAGTGTATGTGCGCACACAAAATAATTATAACTACCCTATATACTAGTGAATAAGCCGACTTTTTAAGCCCAAAAAATTGGCTGAAAAAGCCTCCCCCGGCTTATACTCAAGTTAGGGTCCACTCGGCCAGCTGGTGGCTGCATAATGTTACCGGTGTTACTAATGGAAAATAAGTTTCCATTACATAATAATAATAAAAACTTTTTAAATGGAAATTTTAAAAATTTTCATGTTTGAACATAAGAATTGCCTTGAAAACCCATCCTGCAATAGCAATTTACATGTGTTCTCTTAACGTATTTGAGGTTGTGGCACGAAGATTAATCCTCTTTGATTCATTCCTAGGGGCAATGGCACTTTCTCTATATCTTTCTCATTTAGAAAACTACACTATCTGACTTTGCTTTTGCCACCCCCGGCTTATACTCGGGTCAATGAGTTTTTCCCCTTTTTGTAGATAAAAATAAATACCTTGGCTTCTACTCGGGTCGGCTTATACTTGAGTATATACAGTAGTTTTAAACCTAAACTTGTGGCAAACAGATACATACACAAGTAAAATACATATATGAGTACTCTTCTACCTAACAAAAGTAATTGTAATTGTATTTTTGACCATTTAAATATACAATTTCAGGGCCCTTAAACTCTATATGGGATGAGTCTTCCTTAACGTACATGTTTTTACAGCACTGCGGTTTTCTAATAGAAAAATTTAACGTAAGCAGGAAACTGCAGATAGGTTTCATAACAACGCAAACAGAAATGCATACATGCAAGTGCATAAGTTAATGCATGGATTTAAAACACAGTATGAAAGGGTTCTTGCATAGATTTCACACACAACAGAGTGCTAAATGGCAGGTAAGGGGACAAGTAAAGGTCTTCTTTTGCCTCACCTAGACCCTGCAGCGTGACACAATGGCAGAATTGGAAAAAAAATTTTTTATATCCAGTGCTGAGTGGCTACACTGTCTTTACAGGTTCTGTGCATAAGAACTTTGAAAAGGCTTAGAAGTTCCTTGTCTGGTAAATGTAAGGCAGCACAAATCACAAATCTATCCAGTTATCAGTTCTTGGTAAGCACACGTGTTGAGGGTTTACATCAAGGAAGGAGTTTGCTTAAGTGCTGGTCAATTCAGGTTTTTCTGAAATTCCAGAGAACATAATGACATTTATAGTGGAAGAAGTCACCACCATCCCGATAATCTCAAGATAAAAACCAAGTCATCCACAATGCCAAGTCCCAGATGGATGTCCAGGGGGAGCCATCTACAACATACATGTTCCTACACTCCTATCTGCGTACCACCACACAAGAAAGGATGAACACTACACTAATGGGTTGACTTTCTTGCCTATTACAATATTTATGAAGAGATGGGAGGCCCAATGCCAGAACCTTGCCTAGTTCCTCATGCTGCCACCTCTGCTCAGGACATTAAAGTGCACAGAAAGACTTAGGCCAACCATACACTTTTCAATTTATCTATACAATTTCCTTTACATCTACCCTGTTTCCCCTATGAAAATCCATCCCTATCAAATAAGCCACCCCCGATTCTTGCCCAAAACGCTAAAATATGACACCAGTCCCCCCCCCCCCCCCCCCCCCCCCCCCGACACATGCCCCTGCCCGAATCTCCCATTCGGTTGGTACAATAGGTAACTGTGTGCCTCTGTGTGAAGGGCAAGCAAGCTGCTGATCATTGCCGTAATGAGTCTGTTACCCGGCCGTACCGGTAGAACCCAAAAAAAAAGTGAGTCCGTGAAGGGGACAATGAATGGCACACAGTGATCAGAATAAGACATCCCCCTGAAAACAAGACCTATGGCATATTTTGGCGTGACAGTGCCTTATCATTGGGGAAACAGTACCAACAACTTAGTGCAGGGTCCTCCCTGATAGAATACATAGTGATTGGAAGGATTAGAAAGGTCCTCATATTACATGGTTTTGGTAGAACAAAAGTTGATTGTACAGAAGGTGTTTGGTGACCTTAACAGTTCTGATCTACTGAAGGCTGTACATTCTCTCCCCTTTCTGGGCAGTCCTTGAAAATCAGAGGGTTGGTATTCATAGGCTCCATCACCCAACACGTACCATAAATGCCACCCGGCACCTGAAAAGGGATTTAAGGACTGGTCATAAGAAATAGGTCATCAACAATATGTCCATTTGATAGGATGCTCACATGGTTTTTATATCTGACATGGGTTTCTGAAAAAAAAAAACGCATCAAAGGCTAAAGGCCACTCATTAGGAATTTACACATGCGGACAGTTTATGGAAACATTTATAGATAGCGAGAAGTTAGAGGTGTTATAATGGTTTTGCTATCAGTGACCAGTAGATAAACTGAAATGAACCAACAGGACTGGGTGCAAAGCATAGCTGATAACACCAGGCTATTCTGCTGATGTACAGGGGTGCAGGTCTCTAAGTACATATTTACTCCACTATCAGGGGAGGACCGCTACAGAACACGGCCATCAACAACAAACACAATGCTAATCCTAAGGAGGCAGAAATATCTCCTTTTATCTCATTGCTAATATGTTTTCTGGGCTAGTATTATCCTTTTCATTTTGGAGATACAAGGTGATAAGTGCTACAAGACTTTGAATAAATTTTTTTTATGGGTGTGCTGATCCACCAGGTAGGGGGCAATCAAGTATATTGTGATGTGATATAACTTAGTTGCAACAATGTATATTTTAGCAATAATAAAACATTTTTGATCAATGTGACAAAATAGTTTTAGTAATACATGTTCATATTTAAAATATCCAATTTCTACCATTGAGGTTTAATGATGTATGTACAGGTTCTATGCAGTGCTGCACAATGATTATCAGGAGATGTAGAATATGGAGATAGGAAATACACGTTTGGAACATGTTGCGGGATGGACTTGAAGATGCCACATAATAACTGTTGTAGACTTTTTGTATGCATTTCTACCCAACCTATATATTGTAGGCCAGGGTCCTCAACTCCTCCTGTGGTATAACCTGTACCTGTGTGATATTTTGTGTTGCATTTCAAAATTATTTAATGTACAGCACTGTGTTATATGTTGGTGCTATATAAAAAAAAAGTTAATAGTAATGCCAGATGTACTGCTTGCTTTCTGTGCTGTAGGGCATTAACCAAACTCGTCGCCTTCTATGTTTGCACATAGAGAGAGAGGCGCAAGCCCTTGTCTCTCTTTATGTGCATGATGACCAGTGGCATGCATTCTCTGTCTCTGATTGAAGGGAGGGAATGGGAGATAATTTTTTTTGCCTTCCCTTTTTCTACCCTACCCCAATACTGTCAATGTTTTCCTATCTTGATTTTTTTAAAAATAAATCTGTTGCTGTACCGTGAAAATACACTGCCTAGAGCCTAGGTGCCCAACCCATTGTTTGGCGGCCCCCAAAACCTAACTGTTAATGCATAGGGCATAGCGACTCCTAAGCTTTCTAATCAACTTTGGTGCTCCTACATCAGTAAAATTGGAAATGTTGATCGGGTAAACCAGGTCTACATTTGAGCGCTGCACCCAGGGACAGGAGGGGGTGGGTGCTGTCTGGTTTTGACTGCCTGTCGGGATCTGGTCCACCGCCTGCTGAGATATGTCGACGGGGGAAGGCTCTAGATCAATGTTATGTGCGGCCCTTTTGTGATGCCGAGGGCCGCACTTGTGGCCCACCATATCAATTCAGTTGCCCACCACTGGCCTAGAGGGAAAAATTTGTGTTCCCTCGTCCTGCAAAAACTGTCAATTGGAGGCAGAGACAGTATGCACACCGGTTAGCATGCACACAGAGAACAGCACAAGATGCATACTGCCTCAGATTGACAGTCAGCACCCTCTCCCTGACAGTATTGGCTGGGAGGGAAGGGGAGGTGATGTCTGTTTTATGACATCAGGACTAGTCATCCCAAACACGACTTTAGTGACCAATGAATTGACTTAACAAAATCATTAATGCCCAGTGTGCAGTAAAGTAGACCTAGTTTGTGCCATACAGTAGAGGTGCCTATAGAACTTAGAACAAGATTAAAGGTAAGGCAGCAGTCCTGCTTTAAACATATATACCGTCCTTTCGGACTATAAGACGCACCCAGTTTTTAGGGCAGGAAAACCAGATTTAATACTTTTTCACATCAATTGGGTTAATGCAATGAATGCAATAATCAATTCAGCCAGCAGGGGTAACTAGCAGCAGTACACTCTCAGCACAGCGTCATACTCTACACTGATCAGGAGGAGGAGGGGGGGCAGACATCTGCAGTGTTTTGCCTCTCCTCTCTTCTGCCGATCAGCTATTCCTGTGAGAGCTGCAGAGAGATTGCAGTTTTCACAGATGAAGAGAGGGAAAGATGTCAGTTCATCTATATCTCTCTCTTCATTGCCTATGGCAGGAGGGCTTTGAGCTCTGCTGGCATAGGCAATTACACAGTTCAGATTGGAGAGCCAGACACCAGCTGGCATCTCACATTGGACAGCTACTTCAGCTCCCCGGCTAATCTCTGTGCCGGAAGAAGCTGGCAGGAAGCCAAGGTGCGCAGTGGGGGTCGCGCATTCGGACCATAAGACGCATGGACTTTTTGCCCCCAATTTTGGGGGGTAAAAAAGTGCGTCTTATGGTCCGAAAAATACGGTAGTTGTACACAGAGTAGGGATTTAGGTCTACTTAAACTTGAAATGATAATGCAGCTCTATAACCTTGAGCAGTCAGGTTTCCCAAACCTCGTTTCATCAATGACCTGGGAAAGCAGTGGACTTATTGGCAGCACTAATTCAGCGTATTTAAGGAAAACATCAACACTTTGCTGGAGACCTAGAAGATGAATTGACAAACAGTGAAGAGATAAAGAAACGGCAATGTTGATTATCTGAATAATCACTCAATATGTGTTGTCAGTCGATTTGTGTCCTGCGGTCTCTGGGGTACGTAAATAAACACTTTTCAACACTGTATGAGCAATTATTTCAGCATACCTAAAGACAATTCACTGTCACTACAGCGGCAGCCAGAAAATACTATGTGTATAATAAGGACAAGTAAAAGTTACAGCAGCATTGCCACAGAATATAGTGACCACACTTAACTGTTCCTCAATATTCCTCCTAAGTACACAAAGGTCACCTATAATACAAAACAATTTTAGTAGAACCTTCATATATATATTGTCGTTTGAAAAAATGTCATATAACAATACAATCATTGTCATTGCGATTTGGGAAATTGGAAACCCTATCCTAATGCTCTGAAACTCCAAGACTCGTCTCCCTCCCAAACAACCTCAGATGATTGGTTCATTATGGCATCAATAAAAACTACAGATTATCTTATAAGTAACCCCAATTACAATAGAAACAATAATAACCACAAATTTCCCCTGTAAATACAGAGGCTGGGGGACTTTAAAGGTTAGCTTGCTTGAATCAGCGTAAAGCAAATAGTAGACAAACGTATGTAGCAATAAATTCAAGGTTTTTCATTTCAATCGATTTTTATTAAATTTTAAACAAGTACACAGTAAATGCATAAATGGAAGTAGTGTGTACAGTAGCAGGTTCATCAGATTCCCTAAGCCCAGGTCAAAGAGGTCAAGGCCACGGGAGGTCGAACCCGCTATGCATTCAAGATACATAGTACGCACCGTTCAGTACAATACGTGCCCGGCATGCCTGAACGATGCCAAATTAAATAAACAAACAAATAAAACAAAAGCCACAATCAACATTCAAAAAAGAAAAAGAAAAGAGAGAGAAAAGAAAGAGCAGGAGAGAGAAAGGGCGAGAGATGAAAGAGCGGGAGGGGGGGGGGTCTAGGGGGCGGGACAGTCAACAGGCCCTCGCGGAGGGGGGTGCCCAGGAGGCTAGATAGTCAACAGACGGGCATCTAGGCTCCGGCCGTGGTAGTATTCCACCCATGGGCTCCAAACTTTTTCAAACTTGGCCATGGTGTCGTGAAGCTGAGCGTTCATTTTCTCATTGGTGAAGAACCAAGCCACCTTAGCCTTGACGTGGGCCACCGTCGGGGTGCCAGACCATCATGTCTTGGCCAAAACCAGCTAAGCGGCCGTAAAAATAAAGGTGAGCAGTTTAAGTTGGGTGTACGTGCATTCCCTGGGTTTGAGCGTTAAGAGGGCTTCAAAGGGTTCCTTACGTATACTATGGCCCAAAACCGTGTATATTAGCTGATACACCCCCGTCCAAAAGCGTCTTATTTTTGGGCAGTCCCACCAGATGTGGCGTAACGTGCCATCAACCTTACAGCCGCGGAAACATAGTGGGGACGTTCCCGGGTTCATTTTGGCTAACCGGGAGGGCACCAGGTACCATCTCATCAGCAATTTATAATTAGCTTCATTCAAGGAGACAATAACCAACCCCTTGATAAATTCAAGGTTTTTATCATGTAGAAAAAATATTCATCATAAATTACAATCATAGCACATGATTAGCATATTCATGATAATGGTAAAATATATATACACAACAATGCAGTAGCAATAATGCTGCTGCACATTCAGGCACTCATAATTATGCAGTGCCGTTCTTCGATGACCCAGACAAAGATGGAAACCCTTCAGGCAGCCGACCAGGACACTACCGAAGCCAGTACATCGGAAGACCACAAACTGTCACTGAACCTACCAACCTTCTTACACTAAAACTTTGACCATTACCTCATTGCATACGTTACGCTGCTTCATACAGTCAAGGTCTGTCCCCCGAGGGCGGGAGCCCCCCGTTCCACCATCCTCGCTGTGAATCATATTATCACCCTCTACTTCGGTTCTACTTACATATTTTCCGTGCTGTGACAATCTGCAGACAGTATCCTGCCCATTGACCATTCACCCCCTGAGGAAGTTATATCAACGAAACGTGCGTTGGGGCATGGCAATTTACTAACACAGGGTGCATGGGTTTCCATCTTTGTCTGGGTCATCGAATTTTGCTCCATTGTACAATCATTGAACTACATTCCTTGCAGCTTTTTTTTGCTCGAGTCAATGATACTCGATTTGTGTGGCTACTTCCCTTTAACTTTTGATTGAAACTAAAATCGTAAGAGGAATTCAATCGACGATTTTGGATTACTTCGATTAACTTTTCAATTGAAATTGAAAAATAATCGTACTCCCCATGTGGTGTACCTCGATTAAATTAAAATCAATTTAAAATTTTTTTGGATCGAACTATAAAATCGAATTGAACGTCGATTGAAGCTAAATTGAACCATGTGTGGCTAGCTTAACTTATTGAAAACAGATTGATGGGTAATGAGGTGTGCCACACCCTCAAGGTTGAATGGAAGCACACTACCCTACCATTAATTAACAGGGCTTTTCAGGCACACAACATAAATTAAATCATTCATTAAATCTTAAAATGTCTATATTAAATTACACAAAGGACAACGAATACATACAAAAAAATTCATTTCACCCACACACAGGCTTCCTCAGGGAGGGGATAAACTCTTATGACAGTGCACTTTGTGTAGTCCTGGTGCCCGCTCCTTAATATTCATGGTGGAGTTTGGTTGTGAAGAGTGAGGGGAGAGCAGATGGATAAGTGCCCGGACTCATATGTTTCCAAGGAATAAACCCTCAAATGGTTACTTAAGCTAGCCACACATGGTACAATTTTAGCGTTCAGTTGACGATTTTCCATGAAAAAAAAAAGATCTATTGAACGTTAATCGATGTACTGCCCACATAGTACAATCGATGTTCATTGTACGATTTTAGTAAAATCGTCGACTGAAAAGTGATCGGACAAGTTGGAAAATTTTGGTTGATTGATCAATGATCGAACTACATTTCTGAAAGTGTTTTGTTTGTTTCGATTCAATCATCTCGATGTGCGCTATTAACATATGACTACTTCCTGGAAAAAAAAAATCCTGTTAAAAACAAAAATGAACCCAATCGACGATTTTAGATTACTTCGATTTAATTTCGAAATTGTTCAATTATCGTGCTCCCCATGTGGAGAACTTCGATTAAATGACAATCGATGTTCGGTTTTTTAAATCGAAGTACAAAATCGAATCGAACCTCGATTGAATGATAAATTGTACCATGTGTGGCTAACTTAAGGAGCAAGTGGGGGTATATCCTGTATAAATGTTGCCCGGGGTTATATGATTACAAATATAATGATATAAAAACACTGCAGGGCAAGAGATTTGCTCCTGGAACACCGCATGTGGTCTGTAGCATATCAGTCATTCAGAGGAAACAGTACATGTAAACTCAGCATTCAACTCACATATGGTCCCTGTACAAATGGGAATCTAATCCCTTGCCCTGCAGTGTTTTATGCACAATTCTCTCACCCACATGGCTACTATCCTCTGAATACAACTCCATATTATGGACAGGGGTTGCATGTCCTCCAGCAACATAAAAGAGGCATTCTAGTAAAGCAGGGAACACGTGGCTCGATATAACAGCCGTTCGAGATTCCTGGCAGCAGCATGATAAAGTCATGGCGCTGAGCGCGATATCAAAGGAGCTAGAAGTGCAGCACTTCTGTGTCATACAGCTCTGACGATTCTTTGCATGGAGACCCACAGTCCCTAAGATTTTTCTAGTTTCAAAAGATTCAATTATGCATAGAGCAGTGGTTTCCAAAATGGGTCGCGGAGGTATTCCAGGGGGGACGCAGCTATGGGGCCAACAGAGTGAGCGCTCTCCCTGCTGTCAGTTCTCATCTCCCCCTGCAAACTGCACACAGTCCACCCATCCTTCCTTACCACTGTCAGCCAATCAGGACAACCATGAGGGAACTAGCTGCAGACAGGTCGAGTGCATGTTATGTATGTGTCTGTGTGTGTGTTTGTCTCTATGTGAATGTTTCCGTATGATGAGTGTGTGAAAATATGATGCATGTCTTTGCACAATTGGTGTGTGTAAAAAAAGGAGTTGTATGTTAAATAAGGTTTGAGGGCCATTTCATACTAGTCACGCTGCTACCGTGTTTTTTCTCTTTTTACGTGCTATGAGTAATGCCACCATGTCTATTGCTGGTAGAAAAAAGTTTCCGCATTGTGCTGGCCCTTATTCTGAACCTGCATGGAAAGTTGGGGCACCATGCAGGGACAGAGAGAGCAGAGGGCCACATTGTCTACATTTCTTCATTTTGCCAATTAATACCCTCTGTTTCTTGACGATTCTTACAAAACAACAGAGAAAGAGAGAGAGAGAATGAATCAGTTTTGTTAAAAAAATAAAAATATACGTTATAATATTTAATATCTATTAAAATTATAAAACTATAGATTATACCCATTTAAATTAAAGTTGATTTTGTTGCTGCTATGAACCTTTATTGCAACTTCTCCACATCCCTCAAACAAAATCCATGCTTCACCCTCAGCTTTTTAATCAGACCATCACAGCAGTGACACCTACCCCATATTATTCAATTTCTGACAGGCAGATGATTGTATGACAGCATAAAAAATATACAGTGATAAATATATGCTACAGTCTACCTGCTAGGCTAACAGAGACGGCCGCATGAGCTGTCATCCGTCTCTCAGGCCGAGCTGACATCCTTGGCAAGCTATCAAGTTTCTTGTTTCTGACGTCCATTTACATCACTCAATGACACCTGACAGTAGTGAAAGGCCACAAAGAAATGCTTATTGATTACTACAAAACCATTTGACGAAATAGATGAGGTTATTTAAGAGTACTGCAGGTGCTCCGAGGTGAAGACATTCGCGGCGCCTTTACATGCGTCTTAAATGCTACATGACTTCATTACATCATGCCAAAAACACTTATCATATCACAAATTCTTCTGCGTCCACAACCAATCTCACATCCATTATCCTTACAAAACTTGCAAACGAGTTGGAAAGTTGTCGGGAAAAATTCAGTGAGCATCTCAGGCATCCTAATTTCAACCATCTCAATCTAGAAGCATCAATAAAGGAAGGTTAATAGAGAATGCCTTTGCCTTGTTGAAGTGTTAATGTCTGGAAGGAATGAGAAGCATGGGATGGAAGAGACTGGATGGAGTAAAGGCCCTCAGTTGGGGTTTTATGGCTGTGTTCTGCCACATTGGGTCAAGAAGCTTTATACATGGTGCCTGCAGTCCTGAGTCGAATCACCTACCTCTGCTTTTCACTAATCTTTGGATCAGTTGCTGGAAAGATTTGGTGGTTGAAGTTCCTAAATCCCTTTCATTGTTACATCTATCTGTACATGCGTCACT
>CM070032.1:50865414-50885610 GCA_036250615.1 Ptychadena robeensis | reverse complement strand
GTGTGCCTCTATTTTTGCTGCCTCATTTTTAGAACATATCAGGATGAGAAGAACCATTGAGCCCTAATGTGAAAAAACATACAAAAATGTTGACGCGTCCAATTCTTAGTCAATGGGCACATTAACACGGATCTGCATATACCAATGTGTCTAACTGTGTTAAAACCAACTCCAATTTCCCTGGGTGTACATGCCCACTGCATAGCATGCCGCTTGCCCTTGACTTTGTCCAAGTCACAATTTTAGCCCACTGTGTATTTGAGTTTGACACCCTTGCTGTAGCCAGAATTAGAAAGCGCGAACTATTGCAGCCGTATATTCTTTAATATAACAGAAGACATATTTAAGGCATCTGGTTTAAGTAACCAAACTCTCCTACACAAGTCAAGCCGGCCAAAGACGTATCGATCTATGGCCGGCTTTTAGCAGACTCCTCACAGCGTGGTGACGTAACCATGCTGTGAGGAGTCGGCTACAGAACTGACAGGAATCCTGTGTGTTCTACTAACACATGCGATTCCTGTCAGATTGTAGCCAATTAACTTGGAGGGGGAGAGAAATCCCCCTCTGAGTTAACTGCCTGCAGCAGGATCGGAGGATCGGGCACAAAAAAACCCGCAGGACGGATCCGCGTGCGATCCGACCTGCCAGCTTTTTTGGTCGGATACTCAAGGTGGGCTCCCCTGTAGTTGCGGGTGACTGACTTTTATGTGCTTGGCGGGAGCGAGCACAGCGGTCGGTCGCTCGCAACTATGGCCGGGAATCGGCCCGTCAATGGGGAGCTTCAGATAGTATCAGCCGCGGTGATCTATCTTGGTCATCTGAGACGAATATTTTGCATGTGTACAGGTGTGGGACACAACGACTTACAATGACCATCCTGCCTGAAACCTGTGGTCTTGTATAGGGGAGGATTTAGGGGGGGTAACGCTCACTCCCCCTCACCTCACCATAGAACAGAATGAGTGATATGTGTACAGTGCTCTGTCATGCTCTGGTAAAGATGGCTGTACACTGTTTGACTTTTCCATTTAAAACGACTTTGAACAAACGTTTAAATAGATAGTTAAAAGACATTTTACCTGAATCAATCTACCGAAAGTGGTAAAGATCGATCAAGCAAAAGTTGATGTCCCAAATTTAACAATTGTTAGTTTACTTTGAGCATCTTGGAACTCCATGGACAGCCTCATTTAGACTAAGAGAGTCAATTGGCTAAATCCAAACATAGGAAAAGACCGATAGATGAAGAAAGCAACATGAGTAGAGGGGTGAACTCTGTGCTTTACTTTAAAAACACAATAATGGAAGGCAACCTAACAATACCCCTACATACATTACTATACAAAAAGGTAGTTTTGCTGTCTTGCAGGGGAAGAAATGTCAGGTCTAGATAGACACAAACACAATTTATATTTGTAGGGGCTTTCCATGTGTTCAATTTAAATGCATCTTCCATTTGTAAAAGAAGTACAACAGCAATAATAAAAAAAACAGACAACACACATACATGACTACCATCTGATCATATAGTATATCCCCATATATCAGAGCTGGAACAAGAATCAGACAATCTGGGATAATCATCTGACAAATACTGCAGGCCCAGACCAATGTCTGCACAAAGCTAATATTTACAAGGATCTTCAGGCCTCAGACTATTTTTTTTTGTCAGCGCTGCTTTGATGGAGATTAAAACTTTTTTTTTGGAAGGGGACCGTGTAGACTTTTTGTCAATTGCCAAGTCCAAAGAGCACATCGCTGGAGACAAATAGAAAGTGACTCTGTATGACAGGGCCACCGGGAGCGGGGAGAAGCCTGCACACCGCTCAAAGCATGCCTGTAGCACTATGAACACATCACTGAAGACAAGCTACCACCGCAAGCTGATTTTGGCCACCCCCAAGCCAACACTAGGAAATTTCCAAGAAAGTCAACTGAAAAACAAGTATTAAATATATCCGTGTAATAAATGGAGGGGGCGGGGGGGAGGAAAAAAGGTTATTAACTAAATACATAGATATGATGGAAACAGAACTTCTGATGAGGAAGAGAAAGAAACTAAATATTTTTTAAGGAAATAGGAACATAAGACATGAACTTCACAACTCTCACCAGCATATTGTGTGGGTGTAGTATAAATATATATATATATATGGCTATAGATGACTCGTACAATTTCTGAAAGATCAACCAGCACAATCAAACAAAGCGATCGATCACAAATCAATGCTTATTTAAAGCGCGCAATAGATCGAAATGACACGATCCCAGAAAAATCGATCGAGCAGGGATCGGACATGTCCGTAATTTTTAGTAGATCTATCGCTAATCAAAAGGTTGTTAATAAAGAAATTAGATCATCCCACTTCCATCATTTCCGATCACATGTTTTTGTGCAGCCAATCTTTAGTTATGTCACAGATCGATCGGAGATAAATCGGATTCCGAAAATAGTGCACTTATCGATCGATGTACGACTTATGATCGAAGACTCAATCGCATCTCCTGATCGTATAACAAATCGATCTCAGGGACTTTAAGCGTCTATGGACAGCTTTAGTAATAGCATAAATATAACAAAGACATAAAGTATATCTTAAAGCAGTAAAGGCCCCCATATACGTAGCGAGCCGTGGTAGATTTTGCGGCCATCAGATGTGCGTGCGCGGCAAAATTGCCCGCGGGCGCCCCAAAGCTTGGTAGGCCAGAGAATTTACATGTCCATAAATCTCTGGCCGATGCTAGCAGTTTGAATGGGGACCGGCGTCTGTTCAAACTAACTGCAGGCACTCAAAGGGTGCCCGCCAATACTCTGAGCGTTGGGATGCAGCGTGATGACGTCTGTCAGCCCCCACTCGTTACGTGTGTGGGGGCCTTTAGTTTAGGGCTGACACCTGCTGCAGCACATTATATATTAAACTTTAAAAAAAAAACTTTGACTGTGACAAATCCTTAATTAAAACTGGGACAAGCAACCTTTGCTCTGAGTCTTAGTTGAATAAACAATAATATGAACAATGCTGATCCATCCCTTCAATGGTAACTTCCCATTAAATGGATGAATCATTTTAGACACAGTAGATAATCTCTACCCCAAATCTTCTACTACATTTTACTTCTTATAACTTATATATCACAGTCCTTGCTACATTTCTCAACTTCCCCTAACACAAGCCAAATGAGGCCAATGGAAAGTAATTGATCGATTCTCTGTGATCTGTCAGATGAGGGGAGTTTAGATGTGATGGGGACCCCCAGCTCGGTTTTCTATTCACATATGTGAGGCTAAGAAGGAAGTGGAAAATTAGCTGAGGATTCCACTTCAACATCCAAAGAATTTCACTTCAGCATTTTTACTTCCGCTGACCTTCAATCTGAAAGCTGTTGTTGCATATACTATAGAAAGTGCAGGGTAAGACATAATGACATCAAAACATGTCAAAGGCTACAGCAACATGGCATGTATACAAGCTAACATATATAAACTAAACGAAAAAAAAGGACATAAAACTCTGTGTGGTATGGGTACAAATGAATTCCTTTGGCAAAAGCGGTGCAGGAAATATAAGCAATGTAATCTGTTCATATTTCCCACCCACACACATTCCTGGTGTCATCAATGTCGGGACCACCTTTGCCTGTACTAAAATACAGGCATATGGTGAGGTCAGCCCCCCAGCATCACTTATGTCAGGTAGGGGAGTCCAGTTATTTGCATGGACAGAGCGGGCTTGCCTGGAGTAGGTAAGCTGCCCCAAACGTAGCTCTGGGTTACCGATATTGGTACATAAATATACTTCACTCTGTCTAGGAAGGTTAGAGGGTTATTAAACCCTTGTGTAATAAATAACTATTACTCTTATTGTTTGTTAAAACTTCCTTTTTAGGGAGCGGGCTCTTCTGTCTATACAATGGCTCCATCCCAAGAGAGAGCTTGTGGGGGGCACCCACGTGTAAATCAAAACTGCGGGGTGTGCACGCAGTGGTGGCTACATACAGGGCTAAGTCCCAATAGCTTAGGCAGCTGCAACATAGAGGGCTTGTGTCCAGTCCTGTGTGCTGCTTTTTATGTCCGCAGAGAGGGCACTTACCATTCAAATGCTATTTGAGTGACTCGCATGCGGTGCAGATTTGAAGCTGCTGAATGCCTCGTCTTCATTGCAGCACCATGCGTTGTCGCCCAAGACAAGACATGGAAAAACAGCACCCCATGCCATTTTTCCGCGTCTTTGCTCTACTAAATCAATAGGCCTAAGCCGCATGCAAACTGCCTGCAAGCCGCAAGGAATCCGCCTGCAAATGTGCACGCACATGTCTTTTTGCTGTGGACACATGGCCAGAAGGTGCCTGTGCACATATAAAGGCTGCTTTTTTTTCAATTCAAATTTAAGGCTGCTTTTTAAATGAACGCAGTGCAAAGAAACACATGAAAGCAATACAAATGTCAGTGCATTATATTCTTACATCAGGGTATGCCCTGGTACCTTTGTCTGCAATATTGCTCTGTGATCACTGCATGGCAAATTCTCCAGATTAAAACCAGGCATCATCCTAATAGAAAATACAGAATCTGCCCTTTGCACTGATTTGAGCTTTCACCAATTTACCAGCTTCTGTCCATCAAGGTGAATGACATTGATGCAATTTGGTTGCCTTCACGGATCTTTCTGGTCACTCCTTTGGCAGCTTTGTGCAAACCAGTGACATGGCGGCTAACCCCCTAGCGTGCCCAGGATCTCTGTGCTCAGGTGAACTCCACCGAGGATGAACAAACAGAAAAACAAGAATGAAATATTTAGAAGTCCACATCACTTCCACACTACTGCACAGGACGCTGACGGCAAGCTAGCCTTCATCCTTCACAAGACTGCAAGCGTGAAAAGGTTTGCACCGCGTCCGCAGAGAATAGCTTGTTAATCAGAGACAGCTTGTACAAAATAACAAGAACCCATGATCTGACAGATTTTAGCAACAGATTACTGACATTTTAAATGTTCTTTGAATGAAATCACTAACATTAACACCTCCACGCTAATCGATTGATGTCAGCAGAGGATTCTGCAAAGCCGTGCTGGAGAGAGTCAAACACTTCATGCAAGCAATCAATTATGGATTTCAGGGAAGGGGAAAATGATACGGAGATGAGGTTTTGTCAATTGAATAATATTACGATCCCAGGAAAAATAGAGTTATAAGGAAAGCACAAAACAAGGCTCATTGGTGCTCCAAAAATTGTCTCGCAATGTTGTATGCAAGAGCAACAAGACTTTTTCCACCTCAAAAGGCTAGATTGTCTGGCGGCAATTATCTCAGATTCTTGCTTGGTGGCGGCGGGGGAAGCAATCAGAGCAGTGGTTCTTAGGGTTTGTTTCCACTTGGGCGGCGGTGATCGCGCCCATACATTTGAATGGGGTCACCTCCACGGCACAGAGCAGCCCATGATCTGAAATGCAGCTTACCGCGTTTTGGACTGTTCGTCGATCACGGCCATAGAGATGAATGGTCGCAGTAAAAAAATTGCATCTCAAATTATGGATTCTTAACCGCACCCATTCACACTCTATGGGCATGATTATGCGAGAAGTGGGAGGGGTGGGACAGGACACCTTGCCACACCCCCCACTTCCTGCCTGCAGGTCCCTGCTGCCATTTGAAATCGCTAGAGACAGCGGGAGATTACTGGGTGCTAGCGATTTCCTGCAGGCACTGCGCCGTGATTGAAACCGCCGCAAAACGCCAAGTGGAATCAAGCTCTTAAGCTCTTTATATCCATGACCCCTAGAGTGATGTAGCAAAGCGTCAATTGTATTTGGAACATGAAAGTGCCCCTGTGGACTGTCAGTGACACTCCGCGACATCACTTCTGGTGTGATCAGGTAAGTGTTATGTCCCCTTCCTCTTATTTTTAGACCGTGCTTGTGCAGATAATGTGTGTGGTGGGAAATTAGGAGGTAGAGTATTGCCTCGTCCCTCCTGGCGGGAGGGGGCATTACTCTCCCTCCTAACTCCCCCCCCCCCCATTTGTGGGCATCAGCACTGCTGCTTGCTAGCAGAAGCTCTGATGTTTTAAGTAAGTGTGGCAACCCCTTGTGAAATGGGGAGAACTGCTGTATCAGGCTTACACAAACAGCAGAGACAACCCCTTCGCTAGGTATGGCTTTGAGCAGAGTAAGTGAATGTTCCTGCACTCAAAGGCTTTGTTTCCTCTGTGTGTGTCAGCCACAGACAGCCTGTGACAGCTTCCGCGCCCTGAGTACAGCTGTATACAGGGGTTCACCTTATCTTATGGTGCACCTTAAAGAGCACAAAGTATGGTACTTTGCACTGTGGAGTCATAACAAACCGTAATAAAGCTCATTCACATACATTACCTACATTACATTTTCCATCCTTGAATTAACCGCTTATTACTTATAAAATCTGCAAGAGTTGATGTCCACCCTGCCTGACTCTTGAAACTTTTGCACCCCATTTTTCATACGAGTTTTTGCAGTTATTTCCAGAGCGTGAACTTGCCCCTCTTCTATTTCTGTTCTGGAAATTCACAGAACTTTAGCTTTTATTCCCAGTCTCTCCCCGTCTGATGGAGTACAGGATGAACCTCAGTACACCTGATAAAATAGTTGCTCAGTCTACAGACTCTACTTTTATTTATGATATCAGCAAAAGAGCAATGTTTTGTTGCTGCTGTGGTCAAAACAGAAGCGACCCTGCTTGTTCACAAGTGCCCAAAGCCTGCAGATAAGGTGTGCAGAATAATAAACTACAATAGAAAGAGTAGGCTGTAATTATTTTAGGTGTCAAGTGAAGCCCTTTTAAGCCCCCAGTGATTCAGATCTTGGTAGTCTGCACAATTCCACAGTCTAACCCAAGCCACCATCAGAGGAATCTTAGCAGCCCCGTCCGACATTGCTGAAATTGCTTCAGTTTGTCATGCGCTGGGCATGCCAGGTCCACACAATATCATTTACTTGCAAATGGGCCTGGCTCCTGCGCCCTCTGGTATCTGACTCCTGGCCTGCCATTTGTCATGTTGCTGGCATTATCAGTGTACAGTTATTTTAATACATTCTGATTGTTTGAGGAAACAAAGGATGTCTGCCCCGCAGCAGATATTTTACAGAGTAGGCATCAATGATGCAGCTTATAAACACACATCAAATGGGAGCGGAATTGTGCCAAAAATCTATTTCTGCTCAAATTATAGGAGAAAACCTGTCTTCTACAGATGCTGTGTGCAGCCCCACTGTCTGTTCTGGGCTCACTCCCAGTTTAAGTTATCAACATCTTTTTATTGGCCCACCACAACCAATCATATTGGCATTTTCAATCATATTGGCATTGGCAATCAGGAATTGCAGGAGAACGCAAACCTTTTATGCAAAGATCGCTCAATAAGCACGACCCAAAGTGCAATAGTATAAAGGCTATACACAAGCCGATTTGTTACCGATCGATTCCTGATCCCATCATTCCAGGCGATCGGGAATCGGCAATTGATGCAACACCACCTTGGGAAATCGATTTGTGGCAGATTTGGACATGAGCCGATCTCCAAAATGGCCGATTCCACAAAATCCATCGATCGGAAAGGCTGCTGCATAGGGAGCTATGGGTCCACCAACGTACTCCGATTGCCAAACGATCGACCAAAAAAAACCAACAATTTTTTGTTTATTCCGATTTTGTTTGGTCGATCATTCAGGGTGGGAAGAACCCGATTGATCGCCGATCGATCTCGTGAACGTGCACAGTGATCGATCGCCCAAAAATCAAGTGAAAAATCGACAAGTGTATGGCTACCTAAAGGTTTTCTATTGCCTTGGCACTTGCTGACTATTCAAAAGAAGTTTCTGAGGGAGGGAGCAAATAATTAGTGTAGTTTAGAAAATGTTAATCATAGCCAAGTAAGGAGCTTAATATTTAACCTTTAGTTATAAATACTTTGGCAGTAGTCCAGACAGTTATATACTATTGGAGACTCCAACAAGGATTAATGGTCAATGCTTTGTGCATCCAATCCAAGCTGCCCCTGCCAAAGAATCTTCAGTATCTGGTACACTTCGGGCAGTCAAATGGATGCTGTACTTCTACCTATCATCATTAATGGCATCAGGGTATAGGTTTCCATCATAGACAAAAACCCAACCTTCTGCCAAAGAACCAATCACAACCATATACACTGATTTAGCTGCAAGGCTTCTCAAAGTCTTATATCTATACATGTATGAGGGGCTTAAGACTTTGAGAAGCCTTGCAGATAAATCAGTGTATTTGGTTGCAAGTGTTTCTTTGGCAGAAGATTGGGTTTTTTGTCTAACGATTTTGTGGCTGATTGATCGTCATGTGCACTCCAGACAATCAATTGGTTGTGGATCCAAGCTGCCCACCTGAAGTGACCAATCCATGCTGTCCGTTGTTTTCTGGTCGAATGCATTACTTAGTGCACTACAATTTCCTAAACCACAGGCCGCAGCTTGATAACATCATCATGCTGCAATCAGCTGTTGGGGGTTTGCCCGCGGATCTATGCGTGTATCGGGGGCTTTATTGCATCTCAGAGACCAATGTAAAGTATATAATTCTATAACAAAGTAATTTGGCTAAAGCTATGGGAAGTCAGATTGTAACAAGGACTCCATAATCAAATTGGTTTGGCCATTGAACGGCTAATGTTAGCTCAATTAACAATTAGGTTAGTATTCCTGCTTACCTAATTGTTTAGTACTAAAGCCCCCCATACAACTTTAGAGCTCTTCATACAATTTCCATTAGATCTACCAACAACTATGTAGTGCCGGGTCCTCCCTGATAGAATACATAGTGATTGGAAGGTTTAGAAAGGTCCTTGTATTACATGGGTTTGGTAGAACAAAAGGCTATTGTACAGAAATTGTATGGTAAAATTATAAGGTGTATGGGGGGGCTTTAGAGGTTTACATAAAAAACAATTACATTCAAACCTGTCCTGGCACATTGAAATTATAAAACATTTTTCCACTTCCACACTACCAAACCCACAAACTGACAAATATTTAATAATATACAGAGTTAAATAAGATGTATGCTCATTATATTATTTCTTAATAGCCATTACATTATTTAGGATTAGATTCTTTGTAATGTTCCAGGCTGCATGATCGGTTCAGTAGATGTAAGCAGGCATATGGTTCATTCATCTTTAATAAATTCAACAGTTGTCCCTGCCTTGCCTCTGGCTGACCTTTAAATGTGAACGCTTACTGAAATTGGCCATTGGGAACAATTCAACTTCAAAGTGACACTAGTAAGCACTTGTTATCATTTAAATGTGCTTCCTGTGTCAATACCAGAATTACAAATACCTCTCCGATTTCTGCCGTTGATTGAGATACCGTCCAGCACTGAATAAATTAGTTCTCATTTGATTTCTATTGACCCAATTGCCATCCATTGGTTTTGCAGGTCAAGGTGACAAACATTTAATATGTAAAGGTCGAGCATGCCATATGATGCGCTCCAAGCATTTCTAATTAGTTTTAGTATGGCGACCTAATATGTTTTTAAAAATGACGACTGTTCAATATTATGTCACCCTTATTTAATACATGACGAGAAACACTTTACGCCATTGGACTGCTACACTGATGATACTAATATATCACTGGAGGTTTTAAAAGGAAAAAAAAACCTAATATTTGTTCAGTGTGTCCAATACGTTTGTAATTAATACCAAAATGTAAGATTTTGGATTGGAGAACTAATCAAAAGGTCAATGATTGGTTACATTTGACCAAGAGCAAGGTAAATAACCATAATGGATGGGCTTCATTGATAATTATATGTTTAAACTGACAGAGATTTTAAGTCACATGGCCACTTTGTAAAAAGCCAGAAACTAGGACATTAAAGGGGTCAGAGGCGTATATTAAAAATCCAAGAACATGATAGTAGATATCAAACCATATTCTATTTATAGCAGCCAATACTATAGTGCCATTAAATGCTCTTTCACACTCGGAATTGTGCTGTGATTGTCCCTCCATTGAAATGAATGGGTGGGGGGGGGTCCAAAAGTCAAAACAATATGTGAGGTCTTTTCAAAACCACAGCGCACACAATGACGCTTACCGGCGTCTTAAAATGTTAACTGGATTTACACAAAAAAAATAATTTTATGGAAGCCAATATATAGTCGCATATGGACCAATTGCATTAACACAATGCAAACATCTAAAATATGTGCTAACAGACGAATAGAGGAATACAGGATGTTACTGATGACTTTTTGGTAATAATGTTAGGGGTGCCCCAATCTTCTAAGGTTTTAAAGTAGATACATCTGTAACCACCAATTACTCAGCAATGGTTGTATGGATAAATCATTTCTAGATCATTTAAATCCATCTGCACAACTTTAATCTTGTATTTACTTTAAAAACAGAAAGCAGCCATTATCACCAGGCTTTTTATCTTCCCTCTATTCTGACCTTGAATTCACGTTGTTTTCTTTATTGAAATCAAAGGAATAATCACTGTTCAAGCTAAAGCAGGGAACACACAGCTTGATATTGGAGCCATTCGATGTTCCCTGCAGCAGCATGATGACGTCATCACGCTGCTGTCAGATATTGGTGGAGCTGGGGAGACAGCACTGCTATCTCTCCAGCTCAGCCGATGCTTTGCTTGGAGACCCACAGTTTCCATGCGAAGCAACAGACATGTCCGATATCCCTGTTTTCGAGCGAGATTGATTGGCTACGCTCAAAAACTGGGATATGATATGGGCCAGATAGATGGCTGTGAGCGTGAACGGCGATCAAAGCGGCCATCAATCTGGCCCATATCTTCTGGTGTGTACCCTGCTCAAGACTTAATTACCTGCAAATCTTTAAATACAAAACTTAAAGTGGAACTACAGCCCAAACCAATTTTTTTGCCCAACAATTGTATTAAGCAAATTGTATGAAAATTGATTCCTTTTCATTGTTGTTCGATTGCCCTAACGTGATGGAAATGGAACATAAAATGGATCAAGCAGTGATCAGACATGTTGGTAAATCTTAGTCAATTGTTGGCGTATCCAAATTCTTCAGCACCTGAAATGTGCTTAAATTTCAACTTGGCTTATATTCAGGTAAAGAAATGAAAATTGTGGCATTTTGTAGGTGGACTTTATGAGTGAATTGCAAAGCCCCCGAACATGCTATCATCACCAAATTTGCTGGAGATGTAGAGAAGGGTTGTGGGAACATTTGAAAAAACATTATTGTTCTAGCACATGTTTTTGCATAAATTAGGTTCAAAGTCAAGTCAATAAAGATGACCTAATTTGAACTAATTTTGTGCAAAAACTCCATATGCTATAGCAATACTTTTCTCTTTACAATGTTCCCACATACCTTTTCTTCATCCCCTGCAATTGCAGTGATAATAACATGTAATTAATTAATTTACAAATCTGCTGAATTAAAAATTAACATCCCAAAATCCGCTTTTTGGTAAAGCTATATACAACTGTTCCAAATACCATTAAAGGCCCCCATACACCTTACAATCTTTCTATACAATTTCTGTACAATCAAACTATGTTCTACCAAAACCATGTAATATGAGAACCTTTCTAATCCTTTGAATCACTATGTATTCTATCAGGGAGGCCACTATACTACACCGTTGTTGGTAGATTTAATGGAGATTGTATGGATCGATCTTAAGGTGTATGGGGGGGCTTTAGATTTTCTGCGATGGTAGCCTTACCACAAAGTGGTGGAGCTTACTGCCTGTACCATAGTTATCATGTCTCTAGAACAGGGAAGGCACTTCATAGTTAATCCTAGAGCTCGGATTTGGAGCAGAGGGTACTAGACCTTCTTCAGCCAGCTCCTGCTTCAGCCAGCTCCTGTGTTTGCTCTCTGTAAACAGTTGGAACATTAACAAGATTACCAGTGAAGTGAGAAAATCTGAAATCCTGGGTATAATGTGTATTGTACATTCTAGCACATTGGTGCAGCAGACCTGTGCGGACTTCTCACATTAGGGAAAGCTGAGCTAGATGTCACACGTATCATGCGCTGGAAATCTGGAGCTGTCGTTTCTAGGAAGATGGACACAATGCTGGAACACTAATATTATACCGTATAATGGCGACTGCTCAACACAGAGTAGGAACTTTATGTCGGTGGACTTTATTATGCAGCAATATTTACAAGTAGAAGTAAACCCTACCCTAAGCAATTGAAATCATTTTCTTTTTGAGTGTAGTACTCCTCAAACTACAGCCACCGGGCCTGGATACGGCAGTCCTGGGCAGTTTATCTGGCCCCAGCACTCGTAAGGTGCTCAGGTATAAATAATATTAAAGTGCTATATTCAAAGGACTGATATTTTACCTCGCACAACTCCAGTCAAAGTGTAAGAACAAGGAGCAGTAGTCTAAGCCCACTAGATCTGCAATGCTTACAGAAAAGGATACAGTGTTTCCCCGATAAGACATCTCCATCAAATAAGACCCCCCCCCCTTTTTTTTGGAGAAAACTTTGAAATAAGCCACCCCTCGCGAATCAGACACCCACGAGCCTTGCCCGAATCTTCCATTCAGTAATTGTGTACCTACGTCAGGGCTGGCTGCAGTGCAGAGAGCAGCAGGAATTGACTGCAAAGGCTCGCGAATGTTCTCGCCTCCGCGCCAGGGAGGACAAGCTGCTAATCCCTGCCTTACAGTAACAGAGTCTGTTACCTGGCCGGTAGAACCCCCAACCCCCAAGAACCCTTCCCCTTAACTGAGTGAGCAGATGAAGACATCCCCCAGAAAAGAAGACCTGTCGCATATTTTTCAATTTAAAAAAACATTTTATTAAAAAATATAAGACAGTGTCTTATCATCGGGGAAACACGGTAGTAATGACATTAGTGTCATTCTACTAACAGGAAAAAGAATTAATGGGTTACTGGCAGATGAATGTGCAAACAGATTCAGGACTCAAGTGGTGCCTTTCTAACCTCGATCAAATAAGGAACCAACATGCTGGTAAATACCTGTTCAATTATCATTATTTTGGATAGGGATCAGGGTCCCACCATCCAAAGAATCGAATGGAAATCCATTTCACAAAGTGTTGCGCATCCATTCGCTGTTCAATAGACAAACGTTTGAGGGCATCGTGGTGACATCATCACACTGCTCATCATCATAGATGGCCATGAGCGCACAGGGCGCTCGAAGCGGCCATCGATCTGGCCCATATTTGCAGGTCTGTACCCTGCTTTAGTCTAATGTTTATCTTCTCAACAAACTCTGACAAGAAACCTCTGCAGCCAGGCGATTGACCGCACTGGATGTCAGATGTTCCAAGTATCTCATTGAGTACATGAAAGGCAATTTTAATGAGGTCCTGAACTCTGGAAACCATGGCCAGAATACAGCAAGCACAAGGGCAATAGACAAGTCATTAGTTTTGCCTGTAGACTCGCTGCAGCTCATGTTTTCCTCTCAGCACCATATTTTATTTTTTTTTGCACTCCAGGTCCTCAGGCACAGTTTTCTCTCCAGCAAAGAGAACAGTGAGCTATACAATAGTGAAATTGCCAAACCTTACTCAAGATCTCTAATCAATAGCCGACTTATACTGGAGTATATACAGTACATTAAATAATGAGAATGGTACAACCAGTTCTCTCATTACCAGTTAAGATTATAAAGATATGGTTTAATCTATAGACAATGGCCTGCAACCTGGTAAAAGAATTATGGCATATGCAAGAGAGAATATTTTTGTGGACATTAACCTAAATGGGAGTTAAAGTGCTGCATTGTCATTTATTTGAAGCTACACTATATTTTATGAAATTGGAAAATGCATTAATGCTCTCGGTCTCACTCTATAATATATTTACTAGAGTTTCTCTTAAACCTTTATTATTATATCTATTAATATCTTAAATCGTTCATTTGTACATATATCCGTGGTTATGTTGAGACTCTTGATTCATTCAACAGACAATTTTAAAGTCCACTTGATGAGCAGAAGACATGCTTCACAATGAGGGGGAAATAAAAATAGCTTTAAAGACGAGTAAGAAAACCCTAATGGACGATTAAACAAAGCATTGCAAGTGTGGAAGATTGCCGATCGGTAATGTAGCTTGTGCCGCTCCTCATTAACTGCCATTGGAAAGGTGTCCACATAAAGCTTTCGCAAAAGCAAGGTCAGCCATAGAGCCGAGGAAGATCACCGAGTGTCAATATCTGTCCCAAGTCCACTTGCTTAATCACGAACATTAACATGTCTTCTTGTTAGTTTGAATTAAAGGGGATATTGACCTCTGACCCTCTTGTCTCAACAGAAAAGAATTCATTTTGCAAATAGCACTGGGCATCTGGTTAGCTTGCATTTATTGTCTAATGGGCAGGCCAAGGGTGTGCGGCGCTAAGCGTGCGGTTAGAGGAAAAGAAAAGCAGAGGAACTTCTTTAATAACCAAACTATATAGAGAACGATAAACCAACCGCTTATGTATGACATTATATTTTCCATGTATGATCATATAATTATACATTTCTATTTAAGAGAATTTTACCTTTTTTTTGTATTATTCAATTAATACATTATATATAAATTCTTAACCAATAAAAACAAAAAAGATAAAATAGCAGAAAATCAAATGACATGGAGAGCTCTATACCTTAGAAGAGAGAAACATGGTGTAGGATACGGGGCTGTAATTGGTCTTAACCTCCCTAGCACACTGCCTGTACCGCACCGTTTTTAACAGTGTGGTACAGGCAATGGCAGCAGTGTACGAGGTACACTGCCTGCCATTTCCTCCCTCCCCCCTCCCCTCTCCATACAGCCAGTGTCATTCATGACACTGGCTGGGAGGGCTGGAAAGCAGAGGCCCCTCCATTAACATGGAGGTCTATGGCACTGCTCACCCTCGCCCCCTTCCGCGTCACCGCAACGCGATCAGTGAAGCCGCAGAACCCCGGAAATGCTGCGGCAGCATCGCCGTAGCCTTCCGGGGATATGCGGCTTTCATGGGAGCACAGCT
This sequence comes from Ptychadena robeensis, assembly GCA_036250615.1. Classification (NCBI taxonomy): domain Eukaryota; kingdom Metazoa; phylum Chordata; class Amphibia; order Anura; family Ptychadenidae; genus Ptychadena; species Ptychadena robeensis. The sequence continues at coordinate 50,870,579 of CM070032.1, read as the reverse complement.
CATCCAGAGTTTGTTCTTCACACAAATTCTGGACGAGATGGGCTCGTCATGAACACTAAGAAGGTTAATATAGGAAAGTATCATGGAAGCTCCCTCTATTAGGTTTAAAAGAGTTTAGTTACTGGAAAAAAAATATCAAGTATAAGGTGAATTTATTTGATCTTATTTGACACCTTACAATCTTTCCATACAATTTCTGTACAATCAAATTTTGTTCTACCAAAACCATGTAATATGAAGACCTTTCAATCACTATGTATTCTATCAGGGAGGCCACTATACTACACAGTTGTTGGTAGATCTAATGGAGATTGTATAGATCAATCTTAAGGTGTATAGGGGGCTTTATACCTGAGGTAATGCCCCCCATACATACACAGATTTTAGCATCCGACAGACTAATAACGAGCAATTTATTTTAATCCTACAATTGGGGATTGATTGATGGAAAATAGAATATACTCCACATGGAATAACCAATTTTTGATCGATTTTTTTTGTATTTTTGATCGTCCATGAAATTGATCGTTTAATCGGGTGAGCTGTGTACAGAAGGCATGGTCATTTAATGACAATGAAGTATTAGTATGCAAATGATCAAGAACGATCAGTTACAAAATAATTTGTACTCAATTTGTACTCAACCGATCAAAATTTTCCAACATGTTCGATCATGTTTTGATCGATTTTTTTTCACAATTACGATCAAATTTAGTTGATTGGACCATGTGGGCATGCATCAATTTTCAGTCGACCGATCTAAAAATTTATCGTTTTTAAATCGGTCAGCAGCTTATATCTGTGCATGTATGGGGGCCATTAGTCTGCAAATTTTGTGAGTGACCAAGCCCCTGAACATGGCATCACCAAGATTGCTGTAAACATAGGTAGGGGTTGTGGGAGCATTTATTTATTTTTCGGACCATAAGATGCTCTGTTTTATAGAACGAACCCCTATTGAAGTGTCCAGTGGCTGAAAAGGATTTTGGATTTCTCCCACTCTGCTGGCCAGAGCTGCAAGCTCCTACCTAGTCATTCTCCACAGAGGCGTTGCTCTAAAGCTGAATTCCAGGTGGATATAAAAGAAAGAAATACCCACTTTTAGTCCTATAATGTATGTAATTCATTGACGTGTTGCTGCCCTTTTTTTGTTGAAATGTAAAAAGAAGATGCAATACGTGAAGCCAACAGGATGCCAGAATAGAAGGACCAATGGTCTACTAGGCTACTCTTATTTTCACTGTCCAGTCACATGTTAAGAAGGGTCCCAATGTCCTAAACTTAGAGCTAATAGGCTGAATTACACTGACCATTCAAATGAGGGCATCCAAAAAAAAAGATCTGAAGAGCACTCTAGACCAGACATGGACAAGCGGCCACCTGCAGGCCATACCTGTCCCTTTAAGCTAAATTCCCACAGTCATTTCCCAGGCTGCAAACTTGTGCAGGCACTGGCTGGTCATTTCAATAATGACCCTATGACAGGTCTATAGCACAAAAACCAACCGGCGGACGCCTCATGTTTCAAGTATTGCTTATTTACCGGGCAGTTTTAACCTCCTGGGAGTTGCGCACGTGCCACGTTGTTTTTTAGAACCATGGGCAATCGCGGCAGAGCACAACATGCTCCACTGTCATTTCCTGCCCGGCCGGAGGTTCTGTGCATTACTCCGGCGTCACTGGAGACACCGAAGTTGTGCTGAAAAAAGGTGACGCCCCTCCATTTACATGGAGGTGTATGGCGCCACCTACCCCCGCACTACATACATGCCGATGCTCCCGACCACTGGGGGAATCCAGCAGACAGGCGAGTCTCCCACTAGTTAACTCAGGCCAAACAGCCAGAGGGTTAATCTGCCACTATGTCACCTTGGGGTCAAGTTGATCTGGCTCCCCTCCACTTGTTCCCTGTAATAAGTGGAGAGAATGTCTAGAGGATGATTGTTATGGCCTCCATCTACTTAATTTTATTGGAGTATGGAAAATGTATCACTTTATCAATGTAATCTGTTTACATTTCCCACCCAGGCTGGAAGGGCTTGGGAGTGATACTTTGTCAAAATTATAAACCCATTGTGGCCCATGTTTCAAAAAGTTTGCCCACCCCTGCTCTAAACTGAAGGCTAATATTGTAGGATATGACAATCTGAAGCCCATTATACATTTCTAACGTTTGCTTGACTCTAGCAGGAGATGTTACTATGAAGGGCCATAGATGGAGCTGCTCCCAAAGTGCTCATAGACACCAACAGCCAATGCTCCTGGGGTGCAAGCTAAATGTCATTAGAGCTTTACCAACTCATAAGGTGGCAGTGGCCCATCTCCGCCATTCTACTACATGTGCTACACACTGACAGTCACCCTAAACAATTGTGTTGTGGACTGCACACAAATGCCTGAGGGGAAATAAGGAAATAGCTGCACATCCAACCACCTGCTTGTCTCTACATGTTCTACAACAACAGGTATGACAGCCATGTCAGCTACCTGCTAAGGCTGGTATTATTGTAGATCTGCTTTAAGCCATATGTATGCCATTAACACAACACTGACACTTTTATAGACATCATGACCAATGACGCTAACAAAATGCTGATCTCTCAAGTCTATACATAAGAAACCACAAAACAAATGTGACAGGTACCGCCACTGTACAGAAGTAACTTCCTTCAAATTTAGAGGTCGGTCCAACAAAGTCAGCAACAAGCAAGGGAGACGGATGGTCACGTGTATCCTGGAATGGACACTAAAGCACCCTGTGAACACACCGCCAATTACTGATATGTATCAGAACTTTGCAAATAACTTGCACAGTTCTTATTTGCTACAAATGTAGCTTTGGTCCGACATAATGTTGTGTTTCATTATCATACATCAGTGTTAAGAACCATTTAGTCTTTCATTGATCGTAAAACGTTTTATAAACGCGGCGTTATGTTTACGTGGCGTTATGGGCTCTGTCGACATGCCGTGCTTTTATGAGCATTTCTTGTTGGGGATGTTGATGTAGCCCATCCATATACACGCCTGTTTTTATGGCGTTGAGCCAGTCCACTGGCCAGAAGGTTTATGTACTGCACAACGTTAACCTTGTGACCAGTGGACTGGCTAAACGCCGTGGAATCAGGCGTGTATATGGATGGGCTACATCAACATCCCCATCAAGAAATGCTCATAAAGCAGGGGGTGTCTATGGAGCCCTTAAGGCCATGGAAGCATACCCTAAAATGTTCAAGGGGATAATAACTGCACTTTCTTTTGAAGAAAAGGACTGCAGCAGTCATCTAAGACATGTTGAGTGTGCTTCTTTCACACTTCTTTCAATTGCTTATTGCTTTCTTTTGCTGCTTGTTACTGAAAAGTTGTTAATTTGAATAAAAATATTAAAAACCAAAATCTAGTCTAAACCTACAACTTATGATTTGATATGAGAAAACAGTATATTCACATGAGTTTATATATTATATAATTCAGGGTTATTGTTGGGTTATATTTACTATTTGTAGTTTATGAATGGGTGTTCAAAGTGATCACTGCTTCACCTTTCTCCCAGTCACTTTGTCAGCATATGCAGGGTAGCACATGCGTACCAATATTATCCTTCTAAGCGCATCTGTGTACTATATAGAGAGGGGAGACATGCACGCAGTGTGAGAAGGCATGCTTTGACGGCAAGTGAACCCTAGTGACATCTGCAGATTGAATTGAGATTAAAGCTGGAACACATTAAATAGCTGTACAAACAACTTCACTTTATTATGGATACACTACTGTAAAAGTTAAATTTTTTAGATTGCCAAAATCCTTTTCGTTTTTATTGTTAAATTTATGTCACTTGGATAACAGCAGGGGAACATGGATAACTATAAAAGGTTGCAGTTAGGAGTCTTAAATTGGTAAGTAAAGGTAAATTATTCATTAAAAAAAAAGAGGCCTTCTAAGGGTGTTGGAGACCTGCCGAAAGTCAGATCAGGCACATGTAAGGATAACATTGGACAAGAAAAAAGTTGCACTACTAAGATCTGGGGGTTCAAACAGTGTTGTAGTATGAGAGTTACATTTGACCCAAAGACAGCTGGTGACCTGTGGATGGAGACAGCTAATCGGAGGCTCAATCAGGAACAGGGAGGTCCATCTGCAGCAGAATCTACCATGCAGAAAGCTGATGCAGAGGACAGTGAGGGAGACAGTAAGGAAGACGACATACATATGGAGTGAGTACCAAACACAATCTCCTGGTACTCATCGGAGGAGCTCACTAAAAAAGTTATGTGCACCCCTGAGCATATACGTCTAGTAAACCGATGACCTAGCACATAAAGTGGGGTAAAGGTGCGTCAAGGCTAATATTACAATTTGCTGCTAGGGCTACTTAAGCTGTACTAGGCATTGTCACACACTTTCCATGAAGTATCACTCGGCAAACTCTACAAGGCATGTAACATTCTCAAAAAGATATCTTCCAAGGGAACATTACAGCGAAGCCCATAATCAATTTTAATAGCTGAATGAGTTGATCAGAGCAATACTTATTACTGTATCTTTCGCTCTATAAGATACCTTCAAAATCAGGGGAAATGTCTGGGTTGTCCTCTACTGTTGTAATAGCCGAGTGAGCAAAACACAATGTGCTTTAATTGCAGACTGTCAGCTTTAATTTGAGGGTATTTACATCCAAATCAGGTGAACGGTGTAGGACCAACAACAGTTTGTATGGGATGTGCCTCCCATTTGTGAAGGGTAATGAGACAGTTGGCTTCTCAGCTGTTCCATGGCCAGGTGTGGGATATTCCCTCATTATCCCAATTTCAATTTGCAGATAGAAGGTCCAGAGTTAATTTCAAGTGTGCTATTTTCATTTGGAACCTATTGCGGTCAACTCTCAAGATGAGATCCATATAGCTGTCACTATCAGTGAAGCAAGCCATCATTAGGGTGAAAAAACAAAAACAAACCCATCAGAGAGATCACAAAATTAGCTGTGGCCAAAACAACCGTTTTGGAACATTCTCAAAAAGAAGGAACACACCGGTGAGCTAAGCAACATCGAAAGACCCAGAAGACCACTGAAAACAACTGTGGTTGATGACCAAAGAATTCTTTTCCTGGTGAAGAAATCACAACAGTTGGCCAGATTAAAAAAAGTCTCCAGGAGGTAGGTGTAT
>CM070032.1:50846019-50856059 GCA_036250615.1 Ptychadena robeensis | reverse complement strand
AGCTTGGGGTGCGGGCGGGAGCGGCTGCAGCCACGCGGATACAACCGCAGCAATCCGCATGAGTGGAAACAAGCCCTAACAGTAACTGAGCATTCCCTATAGTATGTCTGTAAAAACTGACAATTCCTTGTAGTATGCTTACAGTAACTGACAATTTCCTATGTTTTGTCTATAATAACTGACCATTCCTGACTTCAGGATTTTGATAATGATTAATTGAAAATCAAAAATCAAGAATTTTGTAAGGAGCGACACAGCGGTCTGTACACAAATTAATTGGACAGATTTGAAGCAATTACTAAATTATATGGCTGCTTGAAAAAGTAGACCTGATTCAATCAACATTTTAACAACAACGATAGGATAGTGAGGATGTGTAGTGTCGCTGTCTCTACTTACCGTGACGTTGTTCCAAATGAGCATGCTCGTTTCAACTCTGGATGACTGAGGGTTGCTGCCCTTGGTAATAGGACCCCTGCGGCCCAGGGACCACATGTGCCTCTTTGGGCGTTCTTCAGCGCCCCCCCTAGGTCCTCCACCCAGAACCTAATTGTTAATGCATAGGGCACTGCTTGCACTATTCCACCAATGAACAGGGGATGATTGTATATATATTGTGGTAGAAAATGGGCAGTTAATGCAGACATAACCTCAGAATATGGGCACATAACATGTGCATTACTATACTTTCAGTGTTACTTAAGTATCATTTAAAAAAATTTTATTTAAAAACAATGTCTTCTTGCTATACCTGCCGTCATAATAAAATGCTTATACAAGTCAGTATAGAATGAAAATGCTATGTGCGGCCCTTTAGGGCTGCAGTTGTGGCCCTCCATATCAACTCAGTTGCCCACCACTGTGTTATTGGATCCCTGAAAAAAGAAGGCTCAAATGGAGGTGCTCTTCTTTGGTTAGTTTCTTTTATTTAAGTCAAACAAAATACATTTTGTGACCTTCTAAGAATAGAGTATGTATGGTTTAAATAAATAATAGTCTCTGACATCTCTGTGCATTTAGCAAGAGAGGAGGGAAAGTGACATGTGTCTGTTTCGACACAATTTGTGAGTATAAAATTTAGCTTAAGCTATAGAGCTTTGTAAACATCCCACATCCTCTAATGCGAGGCGTACAAGAAAAGAGTAAAGCAACATCTGCTGGCTGGATATGAAATATATAAATGTAATGTTTAATATCTTTATTCTCAATTCTTTTGTCATAATTAAATGTTTTATCATTTGTTTAATAACTTAAACTAGACAAAATCTCTGGCTTTACAGCAAAGTAGTGCAAAAAGGTTTCCCTACATTTGTTTATACTTACATTGCAATAACATAATTACCATTATTTTTATTATGTAATAGACTTTATTTGATTTGACTTTTTCCTATTTTAGGGCTTGTTTCCACTATACGTCAGCAACCCTCCGCTAAGTGTATTATTGCTTGGCAGGAGGTCCCGACGGAGCACATAGACTTTACCTGCTCGGCGGATGCTGTGTTTAGACATCCACCGATGCAGAGGCTCAACGTACTCCACTACGTTCGGCTTTGCATTGGCAGAACGGCTTGGCGCAGTGAAGACAGCATCCGCCGAGCAGGCAAGTGAATGTGCTCCGTCTGGACCTTCCACCAAGCAATACGCTTAGTGGAGGGGGTCCCGACGTATGTGGAAACATAGCCTAAGTGTGAATGTTGTATTGCTCTTAGCCACTAAAGAACCCCACCACCACACCAGGATATAAACTGACTGAAATGGCAGTGTATGCCTCTTAGCAGAACACATTACTTTCCTCTACTATTACATTCATTCGATGGCCTACACATATTTATAGAACTTTCATTACGCTGAATGTTATTCTGTCTGCATATTTCAGCGGGCAGGGGAGAAAAAGAGTCACATTTCTCATACTTGTTCGGTCAGCCAGCATATTTACAATATCCAGTTACTGCCGTTTCATTTTAATTAGCCAAAAATAGTCATTGGCGTCTAAGTATACCTTCTGGTGCGCAGACAAGTCCTATCAATCACCCACAATCTCGATCGGAGGTTTTATATAGAAAGAAAGCAAAGCATTTTTATAGTTACTGAGTTGTTTAAAGACGTATTAGGCTGGGTCTACATGCCAGGGGCCCAACCAGCGGCCCTTTGGGCGTTCTTCGGTGGCCTCCCTTGCGACCCCAAAACCTAACTGGTGGACAGGCGAGTGCCTATGCTCGCACAATTTTCCACCAATGAACGGGGGGCGACTTTATTTGATTTGACTTTTTCCTATTTTTTCCCTCCGCTAAGTGTATTATTGCTTGGCAGGAGGTCCCGACGGAGCACATAGACTTTACCTGCTCGGCGGATGCTGTGTTTAGACATCCACCGATGCGGAGGCTCAACGTACTCCACTACGTTCAGCCTAAGATCCACTACGTTCAGCCTTCAGATCTAAGGTCCGAGGGACCCCCCTGGATCCCCAACGCCCTGGTGGGCATTGTGAATTTACTCCCAACTGCGGGCATGACACGACAGTATAGACTGACACGTCATTCCACATAGGGGATTACAGGGGGCGGCAGCACTGCACGGTTTTAGTGCAGATGCAGCCTTAAAAGAGAAACTATAAACATCTAATATGAATGAGTAAATCTAGCAAACACTAACGAAACACTAAAGACAATGGTCAATTAAGTCAAATTTTTTTAAGAATCAAAGGTTTCTACTTAAAGCGGACAGGGACCCCTAAAAAAAAAATAAAAAAAACTTTGCTGGCTGCTTGCTCCAGCTCCGCAATGCCTGGAGGGTCCAGTCCTCCAGGCTTCAAGATGGAGGAGTGAGACTCTTCTGTTTTGCTCCATTCACATCTGAATTGGGTACCGATCAGCCCCCCGTGTCACCCCATTCAGATGTTGCTGGCTGCGGGCGTATGGGGATATGGGAAAGGAGACGTCAGAAGTGAGGGAGGTGGAGCGTCGCAACATTTTTTTAGATTTAACGGGTATTTTTTTTTACATTTGACCTCCGATCTGCCCTATTATCGGGTAAGACAGAATTGGAGGTGGTAAGTATAATAGAAGGCAGAATTGGAGGTGGTAGGTCGGCTTTGAATTGTAAGGGCATATTTACTACAATCATCCAAAGCTGCCGTTATATCCCACTGCTGCATCTTCTGGAGATAGCGGAGTAACTAGATCTGACCCATCCCTTGGCATCCGCTCTAGCGTAGTACTTGGTCTACCTTGGAGTCAGATGTGAGGTACAATTGCAGAAAGAAGTTCAAAATCAAAGCTAAAGAAGTACATGATTTTTTCTTAGATTTTTTTAAAACTTTTAATGCGTGTGGCAACAGGGGCTCCTGATTCCCTAATCCAGTGGTTCCCAAACTTGACTTGCAGGGCCCCCTTTTCTACATAGGATCATTATTGAGCTCTGCACCCGCATTCAAACTACAGTTTCAGACTGAGTGCCATTTCACACTAAAGGCCCCCATACACGTAGCGTTCCAAGGCCAACAGGTGTGCGTGCACGTTTGCGTCAACATAGGGGCATTTAAAACTACTTGACTAATACCTACCAAGTATTGCACACACTCTAAACAGCATCAGGTAGGCGATTTCAAGTCACACGCACATGAATGTAGCCTACTACTATAGTCTACTTTTATAGACTTGAGCCTTGTGAGGCTTTCAGGCCTTATGATGCGCCATTAAAAGGCCCCTATTAGATGCAGGCAAGTAAGAGGGACACCTAAGGGGCTTGAGCTTGGCCTAAATGTTTTTTTTGTTTTTTTTACAGAAGCATAGTTGTCCTTTTAAACGTATTACATTTCCTAGCTATAGACTTTTGTTACCTTTTGTTTATCTTACTTATACTCAACTGACCAGAACTCTGCTGCTCGCTAATCTTCTCCTGTGTCTTTGCATTGGCTCTAACAGTGTATGTCTTTTGTAGTAGAAAAGAATTTAGTAAAGCATAGATATGGGGTAGATTGATGGCCGCTTCACACGCCGTGTGTGCTCACGGCCATCTATCTGGCCCATATCTAATGCAGCCAATCCCTGTTTTCAAGCTGGACCAATCAATCCTGTTTGAAAACAGAGATATCGGACATGACCGTAAATCATAATCGATGTCCAATGCCTTGCATGGAATCTGCGGGTCTCCATGCAAAGCGTCATGGGAGCTGGATGACACACAATATGCCCCCGGTCAGAGAGTATCATTCGCAGGTTTGGTGGACTGAAGACTGCCACACATACCTCATATCAAATAAATGACAAAGATACTATAAACACAAAATGAGCATTTCACAAGGAATATACCTTTAATATTATAATCACAAAATCATAATATCTGTACAGGAATGTGTAAGTGAACATTTATAAATGCAACAATAATTTGCTTCATAAAGATAAGGTAAATTTAATTGACAGAATTGATTTTTCAAAGAAAATACTTCAAAGTAAAACTTTCTTGCCTTCATCTGCACTTGTTAAATGCAAAATAGTAAGACACATTAGTGTTCAATTCAGCAAAATATTGCAGAATATCATGCTACAGTCCATTGGAATGGGTCAGGACATGCAGCACTCTTATTAAAACGCAATAGTATATAAAAAGAAGCCACATGTTAATAAAATATAGAGTGGTTTATCTTGATATTTTCTTTGATTTAAACATGATTTTATTGTGGAATGCGATGAATATGATTTGATGAATTGAACGTGAAATATTCTTCATCTAAGCTATAGCTTTGGCTTCAGGTAGAAAGGCTTCCCAATACTTTATGAGCTGCGGGGAAAAGAAAGACAAGGTAAGACATATCACATGTAACTCAGTGTTAATATATCATGTACAACAAACCCTCTCAGAAAATACATACATATATACACACACACCCTATGTTTCGGGGTGTCCGATGGCGAAAAAATATTTCTGCTCTCTCCTACTTTGCTGGCCAGAACGATAAAGCGGCGCGGAAGCTTCCGCTGACATCTTCCCCACATCCACCTCAGAGGTATATGAGGGCTGGGCAGCATGTGCCCAACTCACATACAGTGCATCTGCATGAAGCCTGAATTATGAATCTGCACTGTGTGTGAGTGGGGCTCAAGCAGCCCAGCTTACACACAGAGCCGGAGGAAAGTTGTGTGTGAGAACTCTCAGCCTGAGTCCAGCTCTAACACACAGGCAGAGCTGCATGGAAGGGCTGTCAGCTGGTAGCTTTTTTGTCTGGGTCTGCTCTACATTGGGTCGCCGCTGAATTAAACAATGAAATGCAGGCAGATCTCCCATCAAAAAGCTAATTTGGCTCCTCACCTAACCTTCTTGCTGGGAGATGGAAGACGCTTTGACTATAATAAGACTCAGGCACCCCAAAACCGCCCCCCATCCTGATTTTTTGGGGGGGGGGGGTGCTTCTTATAGTCCTAAAGATACAGTTTGTATATATATTTTAATTATTATTTCCCTAGACTTTGCTTTCCTGACTATTGAGTAGTATATTGGGGCAACCCTTCTATACTACTATCCACACCATAAAAATAGAAAAAGAGATATCATTGGAGGATAATTAAGGTAATGAATTCAGTGCTCATTCCTAGAGTTCGGAAATATTCCAACTATTTGCATTGTGTTGTTGCAGTCGTTCTCTGCATAGCATTTACCTTTGTGATCTGCAGTGGCATTATTTATCACCAGATCCCCATGACATACACACAGTAGTCCAGGACACAGGAACACCCAGTAACATACTGCTGTAAAGGGCAATACTAAAATGCATTTCGCAGTGCCTTCTGTGTTATTTCATTAGAAGGTTTGGCCAAGCAAATGTACCAGCAATGCAATGTGGTGAACTATGTGCAAGCAATTCTTGTTGTAACATGATCTAAAAGGATCTTCAGCACTTTCAGTATTTATGTAAGCCCCAATCCATCTGTTTATAATCTGAAACGTTGAACTATTCTTGTTAGTGACAGAGGTTAGCCTATTTATTCTATACCTACTATCCAACTTATTGTAAAGTGCTGTGAAATATGTTGTCGCTAGATAAATGAATAAATAAATTATAATAATAATATTTTCACTGATATAATGAGCCAATAGAAAGCAGAGGACCACCTAAACACTACCAGAAAATGTTAATAGGTTTGAGTGCTGCATGTTTCAGGGATCTATGGACACCCTGGAAGATAGCTCATAAAGATAATTCATTGGCTAGAAAATGGAAATATATTCCAGGTGGCAAACGGTTATTGTTGACCTATGTATTAAGATAGAACTACACCAGTAGAATAAAGCAGGCATCAAAATGACAACTGATACATAAGATCATTTTTATTAATGGTGGGAAACCTTTTAAACAAACACCAACAACTGATGACACCAACCTCAATATATGTTTAAACTTACCTGTTGCTGTGTTTGTACTAAAGATTCTAAATACTTGATAATAACGGTTTTGAAGTCTTTCACTCGGTCTTTCTACAGAAACAAAGAGAAACATTATTTTATAAACCTAGCATTGAATGGCACATAGGTACCAGGTAGCTCAGGTAGTGTGTCTGCATTTATAGATCTTTTGCCATTCATCATTAGATTCTTAAATAATGAGGGGTTTTCTAACTATGCGACTGATTTTTAAAATATGTTTATACTATTAGTTTTGTAGAGCTTCATAAAACAATTCCCATTAATAAAATGCCCTTAAATTGTTAAAAAGTTTCCTGACTAGTGTTGGTGGTTATATGGCCACTATATTTCCTCTTCCTTGATGATGCCACAGTAAGGTGTGGATACTCTGCAAATGGCATGCCAAGGAAAGTCAACCAGGCTCTTAATTAACTGGGCAAGGAGTATGCTAGCCTATTATTTAAATTGCTGACTATGGAATGATAGGCACATACCATCTATTGAGGAAAGGAGCCTGATATAAAGAAAAGGGTTAAGGGCACAATCTGAATATCCCAACACAGATCTGCCTCCGTTACCAAATGCCTGCACAACCTAATACTGAAAAGATCTAAAATGGACAGCAATAGCCAATACATCTTACTTTAACCACTACCTTTGTGTCTACTTGGTAAATCAGCCCAAAGGGCACAATGTCTTTTTAGAAAACAATTTGTACACTTACCTCAAATCGTCCTACTTCCTTGCGAATTGTTTTAGAGATCAGCTCAAAATCTCGTTCACCTTGTTGAACCTTTGCTTCCCACTTGAAATAAAGAAATGTTACAAAAGATTAGTAGCTGCTGCCTTTGTGGAATAGCACAGGTTACTGTTCTTACTATAACCATGACTCCAAATGACAATAACTAGTGTTTATATCTGAGTCTATGACACAAGACTTGATGGTGATATGAAGTTACATCACAACAGTAGACAAACGCTTAATACCTATATCCACTATCACAGGTGGACTGCTCACCCCTCATTGTATATAATTAATTGGCTTTAAAAAAAGACACATCAGCTAGTCCATTCTAAATCTGGAAATGGACTGTGAAAGTTTATATTGTGAGCAGTGACATTCAGGAATAAAGTATTATATTTGGGGACAATAAGAAGATCTGGTGGTATAAATCTGCTTTGATGGAAATATTATAAACAAGATATACTGGCTGCTATTGCTGGCTTCCTTTTGAAAAACCTGTCTTCCCGATACATATACATCCATAAATGAGCTGCAACAAGAATGCACAAAGTAAAAAACTCAACCTCAGATTGGCATTCTTGTTTCAGTGTAATAACTCCATTTATTCAATCTATAATGTAACAATAGAGCCACAGGCATTTCCACAAGGAAGTCAGTATTTCCTTTAATCTATAAACAGAATAGATATGTTTATTAAACAGGTAGCAATTATGTTCAAGAGGGAACCAGCAGCACCACACTTTAAAAGTGTGTCATCATTGTGCACTTCTAATTGAGAATCATAGGAACATGCAAGCCATGTCCATTTGTTTAGGACATTTTCACCAACATATCAGAGAAAACATTTCACTGAACACAAACACAACCAACATATACAGAACACACAGAAAACACCATATGAGTACACTAAGACATAACACAATGCAAATATATATTGGTTTATTTCACCTAAATGTACATAAAAAATCTCTTGCCATTGAAGTACAGCAGTTCACAATTTAAATGACCTCTCGCTGCTTCAAAACCGCGATTGCTCCTTCTGATGCCATGATATAACAGATATGATACAATAGTGGGCTGCACAAAATACTATTGGGGTTATTATTATAGTGTTAACTATAACTGCAACACAAAGCACCTTTTGAAGAGAACGCAGAAGAGGTCCAGCAACATTTCCGTATTACACAGAACATAAAAGAAAACACGTACATAGGAAACAAAAAGACAATGGTGGCAGAAAGAAAATGCTGGAAGCCTACCCAACAACTACTAACACCTAAGTCATTATTACTATTAAAGATTTCCTACCTCTTCAATCTCCTTCATGCAGCATAGAGAAAAAAAATGATCAAAAAGCACATTTTTAAAACATTTTACAGAAGTAAAGACAAGGGTCACTGTTCAAATTAAAAAGCTTGTTTACTCAAAAGCAAATTCCCTGTAGTATATTCCATGTGTATTAGAAAGAGATCATTGTGACAATAGTTCATTGTACCACCTCGTTCTGGTACACAAACAACAACGCTGGCCCTCATCTCTTTATGCACAAACCTGAAAGACAGCAATAACTGCCGAAAACTGGTGCTGCTGGCTAGTCTTGCACATAACAGACTACACATATTGATGGCCAACCTATAGAAAGCAACAGCCTGCTTCACAGGACTCCCTATTGAACGACTTGCTGAGCAAATCCAAGCAGTGCACAAAGACTGAGCAGTTCATGGTACAGAATGACCATATTCTTCAGTCTACTACTGCTCAGTGATTCTGTTTCACTACAAAACACTGGGGTGACTGTACACGGATTGATCTGTAACGGCCCCCATACACCTTTAGATTTCTCTGTCACATTTCCTTTAGATCTCCTTTTATTTGACCAAAACCATGTAATATGATGGACTTTCTAAACCATCAAGTATACCTGTGTTCAATTGCAGAGGACCCTATACTACATAGTTGTTGGTAGATCTAAGATATCTGACAGAGAGATCTAAAGGTGTATGGCCAGCTTAAGGGTTGCAGCCTGAAATAATGCAATGCAGACATGAAATATAGACTTTAGAAGTAAATATTTACTTTGAAGCCAGTAAATATAACTAACCTGGGCCATGCCATTCTAACCACTAATATGTACCTCTTTGATTTCATCTTTTGCTTGCTGGAGCTTATCAGGTTTGTTGGCAATCTGTAACTTGGCTTCTGCCTCTCTTTTCTTCTGCAGGTTAACTTGAGCATCCTGCCATTTCTGCCAGCATTTCATTCGTTGGTCAAAAACTCCCTGCAAGGATAAGAAACCAAAACAACTTTCAGAATCTCAAACATATTCCCCATAAACGGTTAAAGGAAAGTACGACATGTAGCATTATAGGTTGTGCATTCTGCCAAAGGAAATACAAAACTCACATTTATTAGCCTTACATTGTTTAAAACCTCTGTGTGGAGAACGTCTCCTAGCAGCAGAAGTTGAGCCCTGCTACTTGTAGCATCCACTTATCAGCCCCTTTTGTAACAGTAATAAAGATATTTCAAGAGAAATGGATATTACTAATAAATACAAAAATCAAGAGAACCCCCTAATGTGTCCAGTATTTTAAAAGTGTATATACACAAAAAATGAATAGATATGGCTGGGCTAGGGCTCCACTGTTCGTTACAATCCCTGCATTCGAGCCACCCATTGAATGGGGCTTTAACAGGGCTGTGTCCATGGCCTTTAACCACCCTAGCGGTCAGGTCTTGTCCAGCGCTGCTAGTGCTACTATAGCACTGGACGAGATGGTGCCGCCCAGTACACATCGGGGCACCGGGAGCACATACTCACAGTCCTGCGCTGTCCCGGTGTCCCCAATGTGATAAGGCTGCCACAGCATGCCTCCTTCTTTTCTCCCCCCCCCCC
>CM070032.1:50807571-50820353 GCA_036250615.1 Ptychadena robeensis | reverse complement strand
CGACTCCGACTCCTACAAAATTTAAATGGAATCAAAAAAAAAAATTTCCTTAAAAAAAATTACTTCAAATGTGCATTAACAACAGCAACGAACAAATGACATTACTCTGCTATACGATATGCATGCAAACATGTAACATTAAACACGCGCCCACTGTGACCCTAGCCTAAGGCCCCCACACACGTACCCGAAGTGGGGCCGACAGACCAGTCAATGAGCTCTAGAGTTCAAGGATGACTCATTACTCTTCTCTCCAAGCGACGCAAGACACCGTCTTTCATTGATAAACAGCATCGGCCAGAGAATATCGGATGCCCGTTCTCTGGCTTGCCTAGTTTTTTTTGTGGTTTCATGTGGTACTAAGCGATCTTCCTCCCCATGTTGCACCCCGATCGCATACACACACGCCCATCTGGTCTGCAGCAAAATCGCTGATAATGACAGTAACTGGGGGGGGGAAAAAGGAAGGGGGTTTTTTGCCGACTCCGACTCCAGGGACCCAAAAATGTCTCCGACTCCACAGCCCTGGTCTAAAGCAGGGTACAGATGGCTCGATATTCGAGCCATCCAATGGTCCCTGCAGCAGCCTGATGACGTCATCACGCTGCTGTCAGATATCAGCAGAGCTGGGGAGACGGCTGAAGCTTTGCCTGGAGACCAGCGGTCTCTATGCAAAGCATCGGACATCGGCCATAGTCGATGTCCAATATCAGTCATATCCAATATCGCCCCCAGCGATGGGGGCATATTATATGGGTCAGATAGATGACCATGAGCGCGCACAACGCTTGAAACGGCAATCGATTTGACACATATTTCCACGTCTGTACCCTGCTTTAAGCTCCCCATACACCTTTAGATCACTCCATACAATTTTTATTAAATCTACCAACAACTATGTAGTGCTGGGTCCTCCCTGATAGAATACATAGTGATTGGAAGGTATATATCGCTGCTATGTAGTGCCGGGTTCTCCCTGATGGAATACATAGTGATTGGAAGGTTTAGAAATGTCCTCATATTACATGGTTTTGGTAGAACAAAAGTAGATTGTGCAGAAATTGTATGGTGAGAGTGTAAGGTGTATGGGGGGCTTTAGATTACAACTTTTCACATGTATAAATTAAGTAACTATGTTATTAATGTTTTAAACACTTTTGTGTGAAGAGTCTGTGTACTAAAACAGAGTTCCATGTACTGTACAGTCAGATCAATGAGGAATTTCTTGTGATACCCAACTTTGAACCACTAGATCCAGCTTGATGCCCAGGAATATCTGTAAACCATGGCAAGCATAGCAGAGCCGCCATTCGCTGATCCCTTATCACAACTGAACCGGATCGGCCTATTGTGTGTTGGCAGCAGGCAGGTGCCTGTCAATTAATCTAATCCCTCTGGGCAACCATAGGTGAGATGTCCCTGGCTGCTTGGTAGTGGCAACTGCAAAATTTGCCTGAAAGTAACCTTACAAGTTACCTACAAGCATATGACATCATTTGTGTCCCACGCGGACTCTCTGCGGAGCAGGGTGGGGTCAGACAACAAAAACCTCACTGTGTCGGAGTTAAGAAATCAGCCTTCCTAGTTTTAGAAATGGTCATAACATTGGAACAGAAAATCTGATCACAAAGTATGGAATAAAGCCAGGACTGTTCGTTTAAAACAAGTCCGACAACTTGTACAATGGCAAAATCCTCACAGCTCAAACCCCCCATGTATGAAATAGAATCAGAAAGCTCGAGTATTCCAAGCAGCACAGGCAGGGACTATGCAGGGATGACTTCTCTGAAAACACTTTCCCAGATATTACAACAGGAAAGAACCGTGCGTCTCGCAGTAACCACCTTTGTAGGACACTTCCTTTCATTGCTATTGTTTGCCAAGTTCCGAGCCATGAAATGTTATTGAGGTTTAACAGTCGGCCTGGTGGAGGATGGGCTCTCCGCTGCAGTGTATAGCTCGGCTGCGGGTCTTCAAACCCCAGACAAAACACAATTAGCAAATGCTGGGTTCTCTGTGTTATAGAAGAGACTATAGGAGTGATGAAGGGCGATTATAGAAAGTTTACCCTAAAGAACTACTCCTTTGATGTTTACAACAGAACCGATATCCAAGAGCAAAGACTATTACACTGCAAAAACGGATATACAATAGCAGGGGTGGGCAACCTTAAATAAGACAGAGGGTCCGGAGTCAGAGCCTGGAAGGGCAGCCCAGCCTGGGTGTCCGAAATCCTCCAGTCTATTGGAGACCGGATTACAAATGGGAAAAATAACTATAACATTATATATATATATATATATATATATATATATATATATATATACTATATAATTAACTCCCCTGGCGGTTGAGGCGAACCCAGTTCATCCAGTTTGTTTAAAATACAAACTCCGAAGGGCCCAGGATGGTAAAAACCAACCATACCTTCGGAAAGCTGCACCGATTCTCTATCTAGCCGCAGCTATTCCAGGGTTCCGGGACCAACCCTTCGGCGTCAACGATGCTGCACCATAAACCTCCATTACAATGGAGGGTTGTCTGTTTCTCAGTCCACATTGCCGCCGTCATTGATGACACCGCCAATGTGGACAGAGGCGGGGGGGAGGGCAGGAAATTTAAGCAAGGTACAGCTTACTCTGCTGCAATCGCCCTTACCCCGCCATTAAAAAGGGGCTGACCACTAGGGAGGTTGACAAAATGTGCCCAGTCACACCTAAATAAGCTTGCCTGCCATCATCCCATGATCACACCACTGCATCAACCCTATGGCCACCTTCTGGTACATCTATGCATTATCTCCTCCCATTGTAGTGAATGAGCAGAGAGGAGTCAGTGTCTTGTCACCAAGGTGATAAAGGGCCAGATCAAACTGCTAAATGGGCCACATATTGCATGCGGGCCGTAGTTTGCTCATATCTGTACTTGAGCCTTTTTCTAGGAGAAAAATTAGATGGCTGCTATGATAAAATAGTGGGTATCTGTACTTACTGTACCCTGTACTCTAAATAATGTCCATGAACATATAGGAATCTCATACCTTGGGCGCATATTGTATGCAAATGCAAAATCTGAGGTAAAATGGCATCTATGAGTTTTTCTTTTCCTTTCACACTATATGCATTTTTTATAGGCATGTGTTTTTGCATATATACAAAAACACATGTGTTTTTTACATTACATCTGCGTTTTTGAACAAATCAATGAAAAATGCAGGAAAAAATTATCAAAAATGCATACAGCAGTGAGTTTTTAAAACCGCATGCGGAAACTCTGCAATTTTAAAAACACAACGCATACAGTTTGAATGCTAACATTGGTTGTCTATATAAAAAAGTGTGGTAAAAAAAACGTTCATGTTTTAAAAGCGCAACGCATATAGTGTGCAATGGCCCGAAAAGTCTACAGCCTGCATGTGATCACATGATTGGCATGAACTGACAGACATTGGCTACAAGGCTTACATCCATTCTTTAAATCAACGACCTAAAGTTCTGGAAACCAGCAACTGGTTATCAACCCACGGCTCTCATAAAAAAAAAAAAAAGTTTCCTTTTAGGAACTCTGTCACATTGCAAAATTCATCTGGCTCCCAGTATACTGAGAATATACCTAAACTGAAGAAACCTTCCATGACCTTATGGTGTCTTCCATCCCAAGATAATACCAGGTCATGTATATATTCCTGAGAAAAAGTTCTCAACTCTGGGTGTTACTGTGAAAATAATATACGCTACATCTGCACTTTTTTTGTATTTCAGCATTTATCAAGATACTTTTTTCCTAAATGCAACTAAGGAAAACATGAGTAATCACATTAGAACGGCTTGATAAATTATTCAGTAAGCCAACCGCCTTCAATGTTACCGAGCTCATAATAATCACATTATAAGGCATAAAAAAAAGATACAAAACACTTCCCATAACAATGAATGTCACCTTAGCAATATGCAATGTGTATACATTACCCAGCCATGCATGAATAGGAACAGTTAAGCGTCACCGCTAGTATAGTAGTATAAGAAGGCACCCTGATCACATCTATATGTAACATCTCATTTCAGTTTAATATAGACCTTCCCTTTCCCCATGTGGGTTTACTTTATCAACTGAACCCCTGGGGAGAGAGAAGGGGTGACAAAGACGGCCATTCCATAACCCTAGTGCTGTATGGGGGGTATGCAGAATTTCTGGTTGTTGCTCTGTGTTCTCTTGTTTCAGTTTTAGCCATTCCACTTCCACCCTGCCCATGACATGAACAGATAGAGATAATAGGTCTCCAGCAGGGTTATAGACACCAAAAAAAGTTTCTGCTACAATGGTTTTAAACACTCAAACCAAAATGAGCAGCAGGCCAGGAAGTGTGATTTTACCAGGTCAACATGCAGATAGGCGGAGTAGAAATAAAAATAGTACCGTAGTGTCACCTGGGATCATATATCGTGATGGAGAAAAGCATCTGTACAATACTGTCATGAATGTGATCACGCTGCATAGAGCGGACGTGGGCAAACTATGGAAGATAATAAATAGTTGCGCACAACCGTCAGCAGTGATTACACAGTTACAGTGATATCAAAGGCCAGAAGGGCCCTTAGTGGGTGTATGGGGCCTGAGCAAAGATCACAGAGTGAAATAGGGTCAGTATGAGGGGTGGGTGGGTGTGCAGCTCTCAAAATGGAGGAGTGTGGCCCCCTGTAACAGACAAATAAGAACAAGGACAGAGGCACACAACCTAGTACAACAAAGAAGGGTACTGTAAATGGTTAAATAATATGGAATGAAATAAAACAAAACAACAGACAAGATACTCACATTAAAAGAGGTTTACAAGGATTGATCTCTCAGGGCTGTGTGCTTTCCAGGATGACCTCACTTCCTGGTTAGGGATCATGGAGGGCTCAACAGGAACATGAGATGCGGTTCGAGTGGAGGCACTTTATCAACCATAGGGAACTATGGCCCGTTCAGTCTTTTGACCTCCTGGCCATTATGCCTGAACCCAGTACCCGGGCATACTCACCAGTGCTCTGCCAACCCCCACTGCAATTCTGCCATGGGGGACGTTGCCCTAGACCTCCATGTTAATGGAGATGTATCGCTTTTCCCAGCCCACATCGCCGGCATCTCAATAATGGCGGCTATGTGTACAGGGGAGGGTGGGGAATCCCAGCAAAGTACAGTGCACTCTGCCACAAAATGGTGCAAATGTCTGTATGAATGGAGAGGTTAATCAAGCCCTTTGTCACCTTTAAAAACCTCCCTGCCAGTATGAGATTTTTTTTTTATTTAAAGCAGAAAAAGTATTAATTCATCAACATAATCGGGTTCTTTGTCTGGCCCCTCTGTCAAACTTTGGTCGATCAATCACTCGTGGCGACCTCATCAAGCACGTCCTGTCGTTCTGAGAATCAGCGCACACACTTTGTGTACCAGCGTGCGTGTGTGTGTGTGTATATATATATATATATATATCTATATATATACATATATACACGTCTGTTATTTGGCTGATCGACCTCTGGAGCGAGCAGGATTGGTCGCTCCAGGTGGACAGCTTCAATCTGCGGCTGAATTTTGGCTGTTCAATTGCCGTGCACAGCTGTCCAACGGCCACAGATTGAATCGTCAATGGGGGGCTTAAGTGTTATTTTACAAGCTTTGCTCCGGCAGCAATGTGGTGCATATTGTAGATATAATTGCTAATGTAGGCTTGTACTTCTAAAATCAATCCCAAGTGAAGAACACACCAGATTTCTTCTAAGATGCACGGTGTAAAGTAATTATTTACCTGATAATAATCATTCACAGCTTTCAGGGGCCAAAGGTTTCTCAAAATAAGAAAACCGTTACTTCAGGAATATCATGTATCCTTTAATATGCTCCCATCCCTGTACAATGCGGACCACCTAACAATGGCTCGAGCGCTAAACGTCTATGGGTGCCACTGTTGCATTTATTATTCATGAAGATCATTGACATCAGGTGAACATTGCTAGTTTATAGGGAAATCAAAAGGGTTTCCAGAGCTGTTTGTATACAGAGGAGGCCATTTATAGAATAATCAGACACTAGCATGCTCAGGAGTTCAGCAATGACTGCTAACCACACGGTCTCCTTTAGGGCTTGTTTCCACTATACGTCGGGACCTCCTCCGCTAAGAGCATTGCTTGGCGGGGATCACGATGGAGCACATAGACCTTACCTGCTCGGCAGATGCTGTGTTCAGACATCTGCCGATGCAGAGGACCAATGTACTCGACTACATTCAGCCTTGCATCGGCGGAACGGATCGGCATCCGCTGAGCAGGTAAGTGATTGTGCTCCATCGGGATCCCCGCCAAGCAATACGCTTAGAGGAGGGGGTCCTGATGTAGTGGAAACATAGCCTAAGGCTTCACACACTTTTTCATTGATAAATACACTGCAGATGATTTTTGTCTGTTTTTCTGCACTGCAATAATGTGTAGTATTTAACTTGTAGGATTCTATATTTATAGCAGGAGCCAAAACATCCACTATTTCCACTAGATACATTGGACTTCAGCTTATTGTACTGCCCTGCTACTCCGCAATACCAGTGCAACACCATGGTAAATCCTTCAGAACTTATACTTATTATGGGAGGATAGATAACATCACATATCAGTCTTGTTACATCAGATATATGTTGCCCCTCACTATGATTTAAAATCTTGGTGACCGTTACTGGTAGGTTTTTCACACCAGGAAACTCTATGAATGACATCTAACAATAACTGACAATAACTACTGGATGCATGCAATGATTAGGGCAGTGTTGTTGGAGGAATTGTCAGTTAAAGGATAACGGCATTAGAAATATTGATAGATCATGCTACATCTGCTTGATGGAATTATAGTATAAGAGAAATGGGTCAGGGCAAGAATCTGAAGGGTCATGCTGCTACTTCATCACCAGGTCACTGACCCTGAACAAGAAAGGAGAACACCACCTGCATAATGGACACAGGTGGGTAAACGTGAAAGTCTTGAAGCAGCAAGACAAAGAGAAGGCAACAACCACCTTTAAAAGATGGGTGGCAGTCCTCTTCTTCTATGACACCCTTCCTAAGAGGCATGAAAACTTTCAGTTACTATGCTGAAAGAACTCTGCTCACTTGTCCCAAGTCAGGTCAGGATTGGAGTGGGGCTGTGACCAAAGCTTCCATTCCCAGCAGCTGTCAGATGGCAATGGATGTGCAGGTATGTGAAGATTGAGATCTCCATTGCAATAGCCATCATTGGGCTGCTTAAAAAAACTAGAAAACGAGGACTCCCCTGCATTAGAAATTGCAATGCAGAACTGTACTGTGTAGAAGTGTTAAAGCCTACCTGTTGACCATACCGTTTTGGCCAGGAAAGTCTTTTTATGCGACTATCCCGGCCAAATCCAGATTTCAATCAATTCTAGATTTTTCCTGGGATTTTGAAATCGGGGTAATTTAGGAGGGAGTGGGCGTTACTCTGCCTACTAAGTTCCCACCCCGCTTGTGCAGATGATGTGCAGGGTGGGAAGTTAGGAGGCACAGAAACGCCCCCTCCCTCCTAAGTTAGGCAGGAACTAAAAGGGAGGGAGTAAACCTGCCAATACCGGAAGTGATATCCAAGACGTCACTTCCTGTATCTAGAACGCGGAAATCCAGCACTTCATCATTCCGAATACTGGAAGTGACATCACTTCCTGACTGTTTCCCTTTTTTCAAAAAGGGTAAGTTGACAGGTATGTATTAAAATTCTGGTTTAATACACAGTTTCAAGCAATGGGGCAAAAAAAAGCCAAGCATTTCCCATGTGACAGTGTGTGAGAGGTGAAGTATCGGTGATCTCATCCTCCTCTCCCTAACAAACTCTGGATCTTCTGTGAAGTTGGATGCAATGCAGGTAAACTAATTCTACAAGCCAGCTTGATCATGCTGCCACCCATGCTTTGTCTCCAGACCTATCCCATTCCTAGAAGACTGTGCCACCTCCAGCAGCCATATCTCTGCTACAGACATCTGATGATACACCCATACCAGCAGTCTAACCACACTGTGCCGTGCACCAACTATACTAGATAACAGTCACCCCATTTATCTAGCTTTACCTCCTGTCTCACCACAGCCACTCTGTGACAACAGAAGAAAGAAAACTAAAATACATCAACCGCGGCAGAGATGGAAAGTTCTTGTGAGGGAAAAATACACATCCAACTTCCTTCTCCTGCTTCCTGAGAACATGTACATTGAAAGGTTTAACTTATAGAAACTACTAATAATAACCAATAAATCCTAACAGGAATAAACACATCATGAACTATCCAAGTCAGTCACCTGGTAATGGCACAGCACTGTACGATGAATAGTACCAGGCCCATCGCTGGAAGCTGCGCTGGGCACACAATCAGAGGTCCGTGTTACTCTCATATGCCAGCTTTGTATAAAAACAGAAATGGACATTTATAACACAGCCACATGCTCGGATAATGTGCCCCTTGATGGGTTCACTACTCTGGCGGAGGGCAACAGAGCTGACAGTTGTGTAAAAAAGTTAGGCATGGAGCCAGGTCATGTGATCTGTCAAAGTACCCATCACATGACACGTTCTCCTCCAATCACAGAGCTCAGCTTCATAGCACTGCATAAAATTTGGAAAGTTTGGCCTACCACCCAGCATAGTGTGGGGTAGAAAGCGCAATCCTCTTTATGACAGTCCCTCCATGATGCCCCCCTTCTATCCATAGCTGGCCCGCTTTTGAACAATAAGCACCCTGGGCCGCCTAGGCAATGCATAGCGCCACACTCACATCATGACATCACAATCACTTTGTGTGACGCAAACACTGCAACTAACAATACAAGACTATGTCCATCCTCATCACAGCAGCCCAATGCTTCCTCTGTCTACAGGGAACCATAAGACTGGGGGGAGAAAGCTCTGGTGGAAGCTGTCATTGCTTTATGACTGCTGGGCCCCATGCCAGTCTAGAAGCAGCAATGTCACATTCAGTAAGAGGAATTGGTATCTGAGAGGCAGGGGCTGGCAGCTTCCATCACAGCCTTATGACACGGGTATTATGTGAGTGCTGATGTGCCTGGTATCACCCATGAATGGTGCAGGGTGGCTAATACCAGTGTGGGTACAGAAAACTGGCATCCTCCGTACTGGGCCGAGAGCTGTCACTGAGTACAGGCTGTGCCACCCTGATAAGGAGCCGGGCACACAGAGCCTGGACCGCCGGCCAGCTCAGGGCACACAGCCCGGACACGGGGGAGGCATGCTCACCTCCATGGTGGATACGGTACTAGTGAAGAGATCCTCGCCGTCTTCCAGCTCCTCGAATTCGGTGTGTCTCCCATCTCCCAACGGAGGCGGCTCCCTCTCTGCTGCCATCTTCGCTTCCCACTGTCACTGCCGACCCGCCTACTGCCTTCCTGCTCCACACTGTCACGTGCCGGCGCGTGACTTCCTGGCGTGCCCACCCACAGCACCAGGAAGTGAGGGCGGCCAATAGAATCCAAGGAAAGAGGGGGGCGGTGGCCATCTTTGTTTTGGGAAATGGTATCCACTGTTTTTCTTGGTGTGTTTATAGGTATACTGCATGAAAATATCTACAAGCGTTGAAAGTATTACCCCTCACAATAAATGTTTCCCTGTGAACAGGGACATGGGGACTTTAAGGCCAAAAATACTGAGTCACTTAAGATATAATATGTGTACAAAATTCGTAAAAACAACATTAAATAACCTCAATGTAGCATCACATACTCAGATGGTGCTTGACTATTATATAAGCTGATTGTAAATTACGCACATAGTTACTTTAAGGGTAACAGGTATAAATGAAACCACCAAAGCAAGGATTTTAGTGGGGAAGGGCCAACTTAGACCTCCACTCCACTTGCCTCCACTATGTGTTGAGGATGCGGTGTGTTAACGGATCCAATAAACGTAACCCATGCGTGAGGGAGAACCAACATAGACCTCAATGCCACGGGAGTGATACAACCAACTTTTATAGCAGTTATAGGCCTTGACTCCACTATGTGTTAAGTATGCGCTGCGTTATTCCCAAGATTGAACCCCTTCTCTGCCCTTGGGAGTCAGAGTTTGTCTGTACATATGCTCAAATAAACTGTAAATAGCACCCTACCAGCTTGTGTGAACCTTAGCTTTATTAGGCTGTGAGCTGTTCCCGGTGAGAGAACAGAGGACATCCACCTAAAGAACCTGGTCGCAAAGTAGTGCATTACACTGCACTCCCACCACACTACATTACTACAGACAAGAACAATACCAATACCAACGGATATCAATGAGGTGTATATGATACTAAAGAGAGCAAGATAATACCAATAACACGAGATATCAATAGCTTGTATCATACTAAAGACAGAAGGGTGATACAATTTACAGGTATCAATGACTTGTATTTCTAAAGCTCCCATTCCCGCTGAGATCGCCGGAATCAATTGGGTAAGTGATCAATTGGCCATGGAATCTGACATGTGTATGGCTAGCTTAAAAGAGGTCCCTACAAATTGGGAGCATGACGGGGGACATTTGTAGATAGGTGTGACTGAGAAATTTGGGGTTTGAGGGCATATAAATTAAATTGGGTGTGGAAAAGCGGCATTGATAGGCCGAGTTTTTGATATTCAGATAATATGATCCAAAGGTAGTAATCAATGATGGAAACATGAAACAAGGACAGAAAGATATTTTACGAATAGTGTTGAGCAGCATATGATATATTCAAATTCACGTAATTCCGCGAATATACAAAGAAACATTCTAAATTCGATTCGACTGTATTCTATTGCCTTCCATTGCGCGCGCCTGTTTGCAATGTTTAGGAAAGATTCACAATGCAGCTTTACAGCTTCTCTGTTTCATTTTCTAATCTTAGCCAATACGAGCACTATGTGTATTGTGCATATACATTCGCAATGCGTACACATATGCGCAATGTATGCCGAATATCCACCATTGCGAATATCCCAACGCACATTCCTGAAGTATTGTGAATTCTCGAATGACGGATATTTGTCAAATATATTAAAATTTCAAATATTCTCGCTCAACACTAATTACCAATGATAGCAGATATCAATGGCATGTACATGATACTAAACACAGTACATATTACCAATGACAGCAGTTATCAATGAATAGAGATGGTCAGACAATTTCGACTTAATTGCAAAGCCCCTGAACATTCACAATTGAAGTGAAGATAATACCAATAACAATGGATATCAATGAGGTGTATATGACACTAAAGACAGGAAGATCATACCAGTAACAACCTATATTAATAGCATGTATCATACTAGATGATACAAATTACAGGAGGTATCAATGACCTACACATTGGGCGCATACCTAGGGACATTGGAAGATAGGTGTGTCTGAGATATTTAAGGTTGGAAGGCATTTAAATTAAATTGGGTGTGGAAAAGCTGCATTCAGTATATGCCAAATTATTTATATTCAGTTAATATGATCCAAAAGTAGTTATCAATGAAGTGTATATTATACTAAAGACAGGAATATATTACCAATGACAGCAGATATCAATGGCATGTATGGGGTATCAAATACCTATATTCAAAAAACAAAAATTCTTCGACTATCTGGCTTTGTGAGCTGATTGCAAAGCCTCTGAAAATGGTATCATCACCAAAATTGCTGGAGATGTAGAGAAGGGTTGTGGGAACATTTGATCTAGCATATCTAGTATTTGCATAGATTTTAAATTTTCTTTACTTGATTTGAACTTAACTTATGCATAATCTATTTGTGTTAGAGCAATACTTTTTTTTATAGTTAACCCCCAACAGTTCTCTACATCTCCAGCAAGTTTGGTGATGATACCATGCTCAGGGGCTTTTGCAATTAATCGTTGAAATGGTAAAATTTTAGAAATGTTTTTTTCCCGACCATATCTTACCCCAAAATATAGACTATCTATTCAGCCTAGGTTCACTCTCTGTTACCCATGTAGAACTGAAGGGTCCATATCTGGTAGCAATACTGTGTACCTGGTCTTCAGATTTCTCCCTGAAGTCCAGAACAGTCAGTGGATTGAATGATTCAAATGATGATTTATTTTTCCTCTGCCCCCTAAACCCCCTTTCAACTCTTCCTTGAAAATGATTCCATGCCCTACAGTACCTAAGTAAATTTTTGTAAATTTAATGATTGGAGTTATAGATCCAGAGATCCAGCTATGTGACTTAAAAGTTGGAGTTACCAACCAAATGCATGATGGTTTTTGGCTTCAAAGAAGTTCCCACTTATTTGATAAAGGAAGTGCCAGAAGAAGTATTAATTGTTCAGTACCGTGTTTTTGCACTATAAAGCCCCCCATACACTTTCCGATTTTTCGTAGGAATTTTGCCCGATTGACCAGCGTGGTCGGTTGGGGTGATGGTTCAGGAGAATAATCGGATGCGGAATTATGTACGACCGATCACGATTTCTCAAAAATCGGCCGAAAAATCGGTCGGGACCGTTTTGGGTCTGTCCGTAAATTTTGGTCGATCTGCTGTTAATTGTCAGGATCCCGGGCCATCAGGGCTGGTGCACTCTGCTCCACCAGCGTTAGCCCCCCCTGGCCCATTACCTTTGACTGATGTCTCTGGGGTCACTCGGGGTACATCTGGGGCCTCTCCTGTGGCCGCCATGGTGGAGCCGCCGTCCGGCGCTGCGCGCGTGCGCACGCATGCGCGTATGCGCGCGCACCATCACCCGAGTTTTAAGGGCTGGCAGGGGGGTGT
>CM070032.1:50788648-50799416 GCA_036250615.1 Ptychadena robeensis | reverse complement strand
AACAGCAGTCCCTTTGCCGATGTGAGAGGTGGCAATCACTATTTAGATTAATGGCCTAGGGTACCTGGTAGGCCAAAGCCTCGGCCTCAATTAGTTGTTGTGGGCTGGAAGTCCTACAGGCCAGTATTTCAGATGGGCCTCTGGGGTGGAGCAGGGACTGATGGTGGAGTCCTGGGACTGGCTGGATGGGTCTCTGAAGGGCTCCGTCACCCCCAATGTGGCTCCCACCGCGCCGCGTAGGCCGAAGCCGCGGCCTAAATTTCTGGGAGGGCGCTGGGTGTACGCGGGAAGCCGCCGATTACTGACCTCTGGAGCCTGGCACTTGATTAGCACTTCATCCGCTACCCTCCGGTCTTGAAGAGGAGCCTTCAAAGGGCCTATAGGCTCAAAGATCCGCCGCCAAAGTGCCGTTTAGGCCGAAGCCGCGGCCTCAATTTGCTGCAGCCGTCCGGATGTCTGGAGGAGCGGCGCCGCGGGTGGTCGCGCAGGCCGCCGGGTCACTTCGATGGTGGCAGGGACCCTCCAGCTACGTCCTGGGTGCTTGCAGGGTGGTGGATTTGGGCCAAAAAGCACTTTTTTAGGGCAAAGTTGCAGATTAACAGCAGAGCAGTGGAGATGAGCTGCTGCTGCTTAGCCGGCCAGACCACGCCCCCAGCCCAAAGTTTTTCTTAAGGTCGCCCATTCACAGGTCGATACCTTTATAATCAATGATCAGTGTGGTTATTTCAGCATTCATCGATTGAATGGGAATCTATGTGTACCACTTTACGCAACAGATTCTCTTTCCATGCTTTGGATGGGAACCCATTCGAAGACAGGGTGGCCGCAATCGATGACCTGATGAAGTTCAAATTTAAGTAAAAACTTAGACTTGACTTTGAACCTCCTTTATGAAAAAAATATGTGTACATAAACTCATTATGATCTGGTACTTGGTACCCTACAGGCTGGCAAAACGAAGCCCAACCTGCTCCAAACTTTGTTTCAGAAGTTGTGGAGGGATAGGCGCTATGAGACATAAGTGGTTGGAGGTTAAGCATAGCAAGTGTGTCATAACCAATTGTTATACCCAGTACTGGGTAACAGCATTTGAAAAGAGTCCTTGGGAGACACTCCAAAAACCAGCTACCTGCACAAAAGTCAAAGCTAAACTCTTTACCTCTATTTTTAAAGCAACAAAACAGGTGCTTGCTAAAGCTTGGAAGTTGCAGTTGCCCACCTTAGCACAAGTAAAGTCTGCAATAATAATGAAAGAATGGCAGCCATGCTAAATGAAAAGATGGGCAACTTAATGCCATTGGTTGCTAGTTGTAATGACAGTTTGGTTTATGGGTTCTCATATGTCTTCTTTTTCTTCTTCTGCTCTCTTGCTTTACCTTTTCTTTCCTTTTCCTTGCTCTTCCTCCTCTATTCTGGTTTCTCTGATTTTTTTTTCTGGAATTTTCTCCCCCCCACCACCTCTTTATATATATTTGTTTTCTAGTTTCTTTGTACCTTATGTCCTGCTTTCTCAAGATGGATAAAGAGCACACCTTTAGTCCCATTCCTTTACCCTCTCTCTTTTATAAACCTATTTTATTTGGTGGATAAGAGGATAAGAGTACCTCATTCAACTGAATAAGTACAGGATACTCACTTATGCTAGGCATACACATGCCGATAAGCGGCCGATTTTTAATCTGACCGACGGACGTGCGCGCTCGCGCCGTCGGTCAGGTTAAAAATCAGCCGCTAATCGGCATGTGCCCACATGGGGCGACAGATCCCTGTCGCCCCACTGCTCGGCCAGCCAGAGAACGGATATGTCCGATCTTCTCTGGCCGATGCAAGCCGAGGCAAGCCGATTCCATAAGCTGCAATGGAGACGGCGTCTTCATTGCAGCTTATGGCCGGCACACAAAGGGTGCCCAGCCGACTGAATGGGCCCCAGAATGCAACGGGGTGCTAACGTGATGACGTCATCACATTAGCATCTCGGCACACATCAGAGTAGGTCGGTCTGACCTACTCGGTATGTGTATGCCCAGCATTAGAGTATGATACTTTCTTAAATGCAGGCAAAAGCGAATTGATCCCAACTATGGTTATAATTTACTTTTATCCCCTGTGTTTGTAAATTACAGACTGCTTTGCAATCAATTAGAAACAGTTATTTTCTATAGTAAAGCTGTGTTTGTTAATTGTTATTCATCAAAAAATTTCAACAGAAAAAAAGTGTGCTAGATTCAGATTCAGTATTTATTTATTTAGAATGCCCTACCATTTTTATTGACTACAAGAGATAAAAGTTGGTTTCAGCCTTTCAGGTTGTTTTTCAGCTATATAGGTAACTTAATGATTCCAATTAACTTTTATATAAAAAGTTAATTGGAATAGTAAAGCATATTTCCCCTATTTTTTACTGTTGTGTCTGTAAAAAGTGATATGTATTGTGCATCAGGTACATGTGACTTTTTGACTCTTGGTTGTAGTCCTTCACTTCCATCTAACCTTGTACCAATCAAACCTCAGCCTTGCAGGTGAGGCTCTAACCCAGAAATGTGGCAGGCACGTTTTTTAATTTTTTTAAATACTTGTTCTCTTTTTATCTCCCTATAAGTAGAAATATTTGTGGTACATGAAATTAAAGATTACAATGTTATACACGGACCGGCTCTGTGAGGATGCAGTTGCTTAGCAACACGCGTCCCCACAGACCAGGGGCGGTGTTTTTGCTCTGCTGGTACGCATCTGCATTCCAGCAGGGCACCTGCTGATGACATACTTCCGGCTGGGACCGGAAGTGGGCCACGATTATGCGTATCGTCGGTGCCCTCCAATTTTTTTCAAAAAAGGTTAAAAAACACTGCACTACAACATGAGCAATTATTGGCCAGGTTATGCTATCACGAAGGATCAAATGCAGTACCTGAGAATTGTAGTGAATCTTTATCTTCATTTGTATGTTTTAAGTTTTAAGGCTGCCATACACGGCACGGATTCGTGCCGGATTCTGGCGCGATGGATTCCGGGCGCGTGCACGCGGATCCATCGTGCCGGAATCCCCTGCAGCCCACCTTGCCCGTCCGATCGCATCCGATGGTTTAGGGGCACAGAATCGGATCCGAGGAAGAACCAACCTGTTGGTCTTTTCGGTCCGATTCTGCTCTGATCAGGGGGCGTTGCGGTCCGGGAGGCGAGCCATCGGACACGGATCCCTCCCGGATCCGGCCGTACAAGGTGGGCTGCCACGATCGGATTCCCTAATTGGCTGATCGTTCTCACCTGTGGATGCCGGCGGAATCGCCGGAATCCATCGGGTGCTGAATCGATCAGCCAGGGAATCCGTGCCGTGTATGGCTAGCTTTAAAGTGTTCATTGCATTTAACAAGAGACCACTGCAAAAATGTGCAGGATGGATTACATGTTAAATACATCAGGACTTCATAATTACATAACACATTTATTTATTTAGATGTCCACATCAGACCGAAAAGGGGAACATTTTTGGAGGAAAGAAGGACAGAGGCCCTGAGTTGCATACATTATACTATGTGGAAAAGAGCTGTAGAAGCCACACATAGGAGCTAACTTCATGGGTGTGCTTCCAAGACATTTCTCCAAAATCTCCCTAGACCAAAACTGTAATGCAGTTTTTTTGGTTTTCTTTTCTTTGCTTTGTGAATAATTCCTCATCTATTTTACAAAATTTTACTTAATCCACATTATCCCATTGAGCAGCTGGGCAGACATGGAGCAAACATAAAATAATGTTTATTACAATGATACTGTAAGTGAACTAGACTAAAGCAAACAGCAAATGTTATTTCTTTCTATCTGCAGATATCTGTTGATTTATGTGGAAACATGAATCATACATTTCCCTGTGACAAGATTTACAACACAGTGAACAGTCCAGTGTTTTCTTTGTACATTTACAGACTCCGGTAAAGAGCAGAAATGTGATACTTTCCCAAGTTCCAATTTACCTGATTAAACATTAGGGATCTCACTATATTTTGCTGTCCTACGAACACATTGAAAATGACTTGTAGTTACATGTTGTGTTTTTATACAAATAGTAATAATAATTTACCTTTTTCAAACTTTTCTGAAGCTAGAATGTTAAATCTGAAAATAAGGATTATCGTTTTTGTATTGTAGTGTAAAGGTGAATGTTTACCATAGCTATACTGACTCCATATCATATGTGCAACTTTGTTTAACACAAGCCACCATTCCATACATACATTCAGAATAGCTACAGATGATTTGATGTCCCTGGCTTCCTTAGATTTGTGTGCAATCATTTAACATCCACAGACATTTGTTAATACACTAAAACCCAGGTGCCCAACATGCGGCCATTTGGGTGTTCTTTGGCGGCCCCCCTCAGTCCTCCCCCGAAACCTAACTGTTGAAATTGCATAGGGCATAGCACCTCACCTGCATTGACAGGTCCTCCCCAGGAACTTGAGTGGGAAGAGAGGTGATAAACTTACGTGATAGGCGTACATAAAAGCAAGTCCCTCACCTCTCCTCTTCTCCTCTATTGTTGGTTGGGTTTTGGCAGACAGGTAAGGGCCTATGCTCCCACTATTTCACCAATGAACGGGGGGTGATTTTATAATATATATTGCGGCACATAACCTTCAAAGTCAATGTAGATTGAAAATGTTATGTGCGGCCCTTTAGTGATGCTGAGGGCTGCACTTGTGGCCCTCCATATCAACTTCGTTGCCCACCACTGCACTAAAACATGAACAATAATTGGGCAATTAAGAACCAAGATGGATCAATGTCAGTACCTGAAAAGCATTGTGGATATTCATTGTAAGATGTTGTTTTGAGTCTACATACAGTTGCAAGAAAAGGTATGAACACTTCTAAATGTCAGGAAATCACGTCTATAGTAAACGTTTACCATAGACGTGATTTTTAGACATTTAGATGACCTGGATGCTGCTGTGATTGGTGTGGTTATGCTCCCTATTCCTTGGTGGGATCCTTTTACCCGGGTGGTCATCGCTAAGTGGCCCCCCAATACTTCACCCATCAATAAGTGGACTATGTAAGTACCCTTACTGTAGGCTACCCTGATGATGTCCTGTTATTCAGTCATTGTTTTATTAAATTCTGGTTCCGCTAATATGCTTTCTTGAACCCCCTGATTAAGTTCACAAAAACGAAATGTACGTTGGGGTTTCATCTTTGTTTCATCTGCAGATATCCACTTTTTTTTTTTAATTTGTAT
The DNA here is from genome assembly GCA_036250615.1 of Ptychadena robeensis. NCBI lineage: Eukaryota > Metazoa > Chordata > Amphibia > Anura > Ptychadenidae > Ptychadena > Ptychadena robeensis. Next base: position 50,794,183 of record CM070032.1, on the reverse strand, counting down.
TTATGGCTGGGATGCATTGTATGGATATCAGGCCCTGTGCCTGAAAATGTTTTTACTATGTATTTATGTAATAAAATATAGTAACAATGGACTATTGATTTGCCACTAATTGGGATACATCATAACCATTTAAAGCACTTAACGTCCCCTCGCCCCTAGTTTTTTAGGGAGAATGTTTTAATCTGAGCTGGTGAGCCTTTGCTCACTTTCTTGGAATGATCTTATGTATTGGTGTGACTTAGATGAAGATCAGAGCACATTTTCTGACCAATTCATGCAAAACTCCACATAATCCCAAAGGGTGCACATACTTTTTCTTGCAACTGTAGGTCTTTACTTTTTGTTGGACTTAAAGTGTTTATATACCCTTGTTTAGATCTAAAAATTTAGATTTTAAATGTAGTTATGACATGACATATTTTCCTTTATTTACTGAGCCGAATGGTTTAAAATAAATTGTCACGCACAATAAGTCATAACAATAACCGACTTCCCTTATCCCTGCCTGTACTGTTCAGATATGGACCTATAGAATATTATTTAAAAGATTGCACAATCAACCTGACAACTGTTTATGACAAAATCATCCAGATTGGGGTAAAATGAGGGACGTCCAACCCTTTTTCGAGTGCCAGCAATAAATTAAATATGTTTTGCATTACATTCAATTAAAAGAAAAACCTGTGTAGCTCTCTGGGACTGGAGTTGAATAATCATAATTTAGGTCTAATTGAAGTAAATAAATGAATTTATCAGCTTTGAAAGGAGAATCTCTTATTGCAGATAGGCACATATAATCTATAAGCTATTCACTGCTTGATTCCACAAGACTGAAGCACCTTAAATTGCCAGATGAAGCATAGGTGATCCAACATTCCATCATCTACTCAAAGCTGATGTATCCTTGGCTGAACTGAACCCAGATTTTGGCAATGAAACCATCCTCCATCTTATTAAATGACCACTGTTATGCTATTATCAGAAGTGGGAACCTTGGTTAGCTAATAAATAAAAGAGTAATGTAATGATCCATATTTATAATAATGAAGCATACCATAGATTAGGTAACGTCACCCATTTTTTTCATTCCTAGTGAGACTAAATTCCTTACGTTCGTCTTTCCAGTGAGAATTTTCTTAGCAAAACACACCCATATGATTTGTGAAAACATTTAAACCTGGCGACGTCAAAAAATTTATTATTATTACTTTTCCCAAGACATGGCTTTGGAAATGACCATTGAAAAAACTCTATATGGCTGCCACAGACTCAGTCCCTTGTGTGCATTTATCTACATAGAAATATTACTCACAAAACACAGATAGAGCAACATGCTTGGCTCACAAATGTGTGGCACAGAAAGTAAATCAGCCCTTTCCTAAAAAGGTGATGATTGGTGCAGGTCAGAGGTCACAGCTTAACAAGGGTAAAATGCAACCCTTACTGATTTCCATGCCATATAACAACTCTCATGACTTCATACCATTATTTTCATTAGAAAACAGCATTAAATCACTTAGAACACTCAAGACGCAATAGCCGGCTGGAGCTTGAGCAGAAAGCCAAACGAGTATTTTGTAGACTGTTTGTGATCCGTGATGTTTTTTTTTTTTTTAGCCTACAGGAACAGCTTAATAATAGAAGTACAAAGGTGAGAAAATATAGGCAGAGAAAACACATACAGCCTATAGAACAATGTAGAATGTCACTTCTATGTGACACAAACTGCGCTGTCCAAATCAATCATTTTCAGCTGGAAGGAATGTTGTGGAAATTTAAGGGTGAAAGCAAATAAATCAACATAAAAGAGACTTGCTGAAATATTGGGTGTCCTAATTAATATATCACAAAATAAAATGTGAGTACTTATTAGCAGTTCTGATATTTAACACACATTTCAAAACATTATCAAGGGTAAAAAGAGAAAAATATAACTTGAGTGTACATCTGTGGATCAGATTAAAACAGGCTTCGTATTGCTGCCGGCAGAGAACTTTAAACTGAATGTATATTGCATATGGGGTAATTGAATATGAATATACTAATGGGGCACTCATTGGAATATTAAGCAGCAGTGTAAAATTTTAAATTAAAGTCCTTTTGACTTACTCTTTAAAATGTATGTTTTGACATAGTTTGTTGCCTTAACGATTATTGTATTTATATAAGTGAAATAACATTTATTTGGAATTAACTTATTCTTTACAGGCCAAAATATTTTACAGGTCTTTTCTACAGCACACAAGTAAAATAAAATCCCATAATTTCTCTGGTGCCCACACTTTCAAAGGAAAGTCAATAATGTTAGGCACAGCTATATTTAATAATTAATTTGGCTGTCCATATGATGGGTAGTATACTATTTATCTATCTATTTTTTTTCATAGTATGCATTTTCACAAATATTCACACATTAAAGTGGCTCAGTGGTTAGAAGACTGGCCAGGGAGCACAAGGTACCTTGGTTCCATTCTCAGCCTGGGCACTATTCACAAAGAGTTTGTATGTTCTCCCTGTGTCTGTATGGGTTTCCTTGCACCTTCCAAAGGAAAATTGGTAGGTTAATTGGCTACAGCAAAAATTTTCCCTAGACTAAGTTAGTTACATACAGTCTTGTCCATACATATTCGGACATTGACACAATTCTAAAATTTTTGGCTCTATATTTAACCACAATGGATATGGAATAAAACAAACTAACTGCAGACTGTCAGCTTTGAGGCCAAAACTGCCAACTGTTTGGAATATTCCTAAAAAGAGGGAACGCACCAGTGAGCTCAGCAACACCAAAAGACCTGGAAAACAACTGTGGTGGAGAATTCTTTCCTGGTAAGGAAAACACCCTTTACAACAGTTGGACAGATCAAGAATACTCTCCAGGAGGTAGGTGCATGTGTGTCAAAGCCAACAATCAAGAGAAGACTTCACCAGAGGATGAAGAGGGTTCACCACAAAAACTGGAAGGCCAGGATAGAGTTTGCCAAGCGACATCTAAAAAAGCCTTCACAGTTCTGGACCTACATCCTATGGACAGATGAGACCAAAATCAACTCGTACCAGAGTAATGGGAAGGATAGAACTGCTCATGATCCTAAACATACCACCTCATCAGTGAAGCATGGTGGGCATGGTAGTGTCATGGAGTGGGCATGTATGGCTGCCAATGGAACTAGTTCTCTTGTATTTATTGATGATGTGACTGCTGACAAAAGCAGCAGGATGAATTAAGAACTGTTTCTGGCAATATTATCTGCTCATATTCAGCCAATGCTTCAGAACTCATTGGACGGCGCTTCAGAGTGCAGATGGACAATGGCCCAAAGCATACTGCAAAAGCAACCAAAGAGTTTTTTAAGCCGATTGAGCATGCATTTCACTTGACAAAACTGAAGGAAAAATGCCCCAAGAATAAGCAGGAACTGAAGACAGTTGCAGTAGAGGCCTGGCAGAGCATCACCTGGGATGTCCATGCGTTCCAGACTTCAGGCTGTAATTGACTGCAAAGGATTTGCAACCAAGTATTAAAAAGGGAAAGTTTGATTTATGATAATTATTCTGTCCTGTTACTTAACAAGTGGGAGGCACATATGTAAACTGTTGTAATTCCTACACTGTTCACCTGATTTGGATGTAAATACCCTTAAATTAAGGCTGACAGTCTGCAGTTAAAGCACATTGTGTTTGTTTATTCCAAATCCATTGTGGTAATTTATAGAGCCAAAAATTTGGAATTGTGTTGATGTCCTGATATTTATGGACCTGACTGCATGACTTGTTGGTTACATGTGGAACATTGCATTTTGAGTGCTTCTGAGAGACACTGGCATGATATACTCAGTAAAGCTATGCATAAGATGTTGGCACTGTATAAGTTAATAAGTTAATAATAATGAATGTGTGTATATATATATATGCGTGCACACACACACCATGTAATTAGAAAACATAAATGCAACAAACAATGGGATGTTGTGATATCATAGGTACTTTGTCATATAATTGATTTTAGTACAATGCAGAACATACTAAAGATAATTGGTGTTCAGCCACTTGATTTGCTCTGCTACTCTCCCACCTATAGTTACTCCTGTTATGATTACATCCATCAAAATACATAAAAAGACTTGCTACCTCTGCTTTCCCACAAGCACATAGGAATTTCTGCTTATTCACCCTTTACAGTAAAAATGAAGAAAGATCAAAGTAAGGGATTATAAAGTTACAGCACAGGGCTGCATAGACATTAGTTTCATGAAAGCATTCGACTAATTGCAAGGTCATAGCCCCAAGTCTGTATCTGACCGGCCTTCATAGTCAATAAATGATGTGTGAATACAGTGAGCAGCATGCATGTAGGGAGTGCCTTTGGCAAAATCCGTCTCATCTAAATACTGGCACCGGGGCTTAGTGCCATGTTTTCCTTAATCCGTCATGATATTTTTGGTATAAACAATTGCTACTGTAGAACCAATTTATCGCGTCAGTGTCTGTTTTATATCTAGGTACAAGAGAACTGTAATCCAAATGTAGTTTATTTCATATACATGTAATTGAATTCAAATATTTCACTACAGAAAACATTGTGCTTTTTATTTTATTTTATATAATTGAGACCCCCCTTACTTATTGATGAATAGTCGCTGACACAAAAGCAGAGCATGTTTCCTAAATCAGATACTTTAATAATATTAATTTTTTGACATGTACCAGGCAGTACAGATTAAATATATAAACATTCTGCCATTTTGAATCTGAATCAAATAAAAGTCTGAGAAAGTTGGAGTACTTTATTTCTATACTTGCTCCAGTGAACTTATCTGAAAGTATTGAAAGTATATATATATACTTAAGGAAAAATCCTCTAATGGTAATAACTCTTTAAGATGAAAATTCTGATCAGTTGTGAGTGATTTTCTTCCATTTTCTGTTAATTCTTTGGGACAGGAAGCCCTAGGCTCCATGTCTGCTATTGGGTCTTTTGGGTTCCGTCAAGCCTTCATTGTGCTCCATTAGACAAGGATGGCTGCGTCGACAGTGGACCAGCGGATCTAGGGCTCTGACAGGCTGTGGAGACAGCCCTGTCATAGCCCCATTGCTGTCAATGGGTGGCTTGTGCACACCATTAAAATCCCTGTGTTCAACGCAGGGGTTCTAATGGATAGTGGAGCCTAGATGGAAGCGACTGCCCATATGATAGAATCAACATAAAAGTAACTTGATAAGGTCTGAGTCTAAAACAAACCATTATGGCTTTACTTACATGCCCCTCCTTGTGGGTAATGTGACATAGACTTGATCATTTATGCTATTTATGAATGTAGCACAAATAAATTCTGTGTTCCTTAACAGAGTGTACAGACCATTCATATCATAACCTCTCCTTAAACAAAAACTTGTAAGGAAGGGTTGAAGACATTTAGTTTGGTAATGGGAACCTAATCTAATGTGGGGAAGATAAAAACTTCAGATGAAGATTGCAATACCATCTATATGCTGATGACACCCAAATATACCTATCCACCCCGGCCTTTACTC
>CM070032.1:50751553-50774147 GCA_036250615.1 Ptychadena robeensis | reverse complement strand
TGCTAGCGTATACGCTTAGCGTACGGGTCCCGGCGTACAATGGAAACAAGCCCTAAAGGTTCACCTACTTGTGACATGTTTACATGTTATGTTCAATAAAAACATGAAAACATATTGTGTAGTATTATTTAAGCAGACTGTGTTTTTCTATTGGTGTGACTTAGATGAAGATCAGAGCACATATTATGACCAATTCATGAAAAACCCCACATAATCCCAAAGGGTTCACATACTTCACATATAATACATTTACTATGTATGTACATACTATAACAATGCCAGCCAGCCAATCACAAAAGTACAATCATTTCCGATAAATAAAGGAAGTGTTCCTTCCATCAAGAGTTCTCCTGCAGTAGAATGTCTGCCCAGCAGAATTTACCATACCATAACATTTTGTTCTGAAATATTTAAAGCAACTAATCATTTTAGTAGCATCAATATCTTTGAAAGACTCTCAGTATTTTATTTGCTCATAAAAGAAGTTTAGTGCACCATGCCAAATTATACAGATGTGATCATTATATGCTTTTCACCATGGTCGTATCTGTGTAATAAATGTTATGTTCTGAATTCTGTATAAGATACATTGCTGCCAATGTCTACTCCAAGCACAAGCGGGTATGACACATGTACTACATATCATTGCATTTTATAGCCTAGTTTAACTTGAACGTGTACTTTGCTATGTTGTCTTTGATGAATGACAAATATATGCAGATTGTAAATACTAAAGCTGAATTATATCTCTATTCATAGTAGAGTAGTATAGATATCATATGCTCTTATGTCAAAGAACATTCTTCCTTTCATCAAAAGGCTTGATCACATACCCTGACAATCCTTATTTTTAAGTATTATTGCAGTAGGGATTTTATTTTAGGTTCTTTCAGGATTGGGCATCTAAATCATTATTTGTAATGCTCCCAGTATTGAACTTTAAAAACCCTTTTTCATATTAATATACCTAAATTATAAAGCATATTGCTGTTAGTTACAATCTGATGGCCTATCAGAAAATGGATTTAATGCAATTTCTTGGCACGTCAACCTGACTAGAGTTATACATGTATGAAAGTGAAGACACATTAACTTATGCAAATATTCAAATCGTGAATTATTATTGCAAATTTTGGCATTTCAAGAATTCGCGAAGATTTTGAATGTAGTGCTATATGTTTGTAATCTTAAATATTAAAGATTCTGGGGAAAGTACCATGCATTGCGAATGCAGTATTCACATTAACAAATGACGATTTTCGCAAACAATTACTTCTGTGTTGTTTCATAATATAACACCACAGCAGCAATTTCATTTTCTGCCACTAGTCGCTTTGAAAAAAACATTTCTTTTTCAATAAATTTCATTTCAAATGCCGATATAATGGACAGGAGATCTCAAATTTGCTAATTTACTTGAATATCTGGAGAATAATTTGAGGAAATTACAATAATACATCTATAATCAGTTGTGCAGAGGGAGTTATAATGGTGAAATAAGCATTTGAAAATGCCTTATTTGAAATAAGGTTTTTGTTTCTTTGATTCTTTTCCTATTTAACTGTTACATTTGAAATTCCAGCTAGGAGGGTTTGCCTTTATGCTGACCATTTGCTGATTAAGGGGACCCTTGATTTAGAACCACAATTTGAGTTTTATCATACAACCAAAGTCTTAACTGACAACCAGAATTATGGCAAAGGCTAAAACTTGTCCCCACCTCCACAGTCGCAAACAAATACCCAGGTTTGAGAGAAGCATTTTAGACAATGATCAAAATGGCACCAAAATAGCTAAAAAAGACCGAAGGAAGAAAAAAAGAGATGGTAAAGAAAGCAATTACATTTGAAAAAAAAAAAGAAAATTGTGAAGAAATATGAGAGTTCATGGTACCGATCTTACTAATAAGTACGGTGTGTCATAATGGACCATCTCAACAATCTTACAAAGAAAAGGCTACAGACTCTTCCAAGGAGAGAAAAGACACCAGAGAGCCAGATTCCAGATGTTCTTATAGAAGGGGACTCTGCTTCCAAGCATTAACCCCCTTCCATCTCAGCTTCTCTTCCTGAAAGCCAAAGACATCACCTTGAATGGTTATCCAAATGTTTTTGGGAGGCTATGCACATTTTAACATTTTGGCGAGAACAAGAGGGAATGATTGGTGTTGCTGTAAAATAACACAATGCTTTTTATTATGAAAAGGTTAGGCAAGGGGTGCTCTGGGAGGTTTAGGACCCATTATCAGCATTTTCATTATTTGGCTTGCAACGAACTTGACCTAAACCCAATCATTGGAAAATAATAAGGTTCATAACCCAATGATCCACTGTATTTGGCAAAGCTTTCTATGAGCAATAGACCATCTTCGGGTTTTAGAACTAATGTTCAAAACTAGAAACTGAAAATTGATTGAAAGTGTATATTGCTTGATTTGTCTATTTTATCTATTATTTATGTACTATGTGAATAAGCCACATTAAGCACATCTATTCGATATCAATGCAGGTCACAGTAGTAAGTATTTTTCATGTAGTACATTTTGACCTAGCCTTGCTAATTACAATCGTCCTGTGTCCAGTGTTTTACACTGTTGTATTCTCTATAAAGTGTCAGAAAAAGTACAACCACAGAAAACATCTACCATTAATTTCTGCCAGTGTGTATCAGTTAATATTATTACAATGATTGGCATGAAACCTTGTGATATGTATAATATGATAGTGTGGTTGATGCTTTTAACCTTCCTAGGGCTCTTGCAAGGTCCAGATTTCTGTACCAAAAGCACACCATAGACTATAATGGGATTTATTTTTATGTTGTAGACCTATAACTTCCAAACATATGTCAGTATAAGGGTCTAATAGACATGCTGAATATAATAATGTTTGAAACACACAATTATTATAAAACTGTTATCACTGTATCCAATACAATGGCATTTGGCACCCTCTGAAAGGGGTTAACTTCAAAGATCACATCTGAAATGACATTGGGGGTGATATTCCAGGTGTGCTCTTTGAAGATAGCACAATTTGCATATGAATGCCACACGGGGGGGCGCATGACATTCATATGCAAATTGGTCGGGGAGAGGGGTGACATCAACCAGCTTGCTTCAGTGAAGAAGCAAGCTTTAGATCCCCGGGACAGCACAGAGCAGAATGTGCTGCTGCGGGGATCTGAGCTTAGCTGGACGGCTCCATCTCGTCAACTGCAATACAAGACAAGAAAGTGCAGGACGAGATGGAGCCGTCAAAAGCGCTAGGGGGGGTTAATATATGATGGCAATGTGATAGAGCTTATGGAATAGCATTGATGAATACATGTGTACTCTATAGATGGTTTATTGAGGATGCTCTATATGAACCCCGTTTATCACCTGGATGGGTTTCTATCACTTTTGTCCTCTCTAGATGGACAACTTTGTATCTGCAGTGTCTATGTCAACATTGTAAGTATGATAGAAAATAAAAAAACAGATTGTGTTTCTTGGTGAGATCTAGCATAGGACAACAATAACCTCTGTTGTGTTGTTCTCAGATAGCTGGGTGACAACACACGTTCACTGGAAAAATACCACAGTCATCTTAGTATAGGACTACAATAACCTCCTGCTCCCTATAACAGGAAGTGGTTGTGCTCACATAGTTGGGCAACTGATCAACTCCAATCCAAGAACACAAAATGCTTTCATTAACATTAATGGCAAGGTCCATTAAATTACAAAATACAAACTAAAACACACAAACTACAGTAATCAAAACTAATCTCAGTGGTGACCTTTTTTCCCACTGTCTTTATTGCTGGATATAATTGATAAACAGTCGATGTGAGTTCACTTGGCCAGGCATTCTCAAAAAGGAAAGAAAAGCTCATGAATGTATTTTCAGGTCTTAAGGCTCCCATACACGGGTTGATTATTCATGTGATTTTTGACAGATCGATCACCGTGCATGTTCACGGCGATGGATCGGCGATCAATCGAGTTCTGTCCACCCTGAATGATCGACCAAACAAAATTAGAATCAGCTAAAAATCAGATCGGACATTGAACGGACATGTTGTTTTTTTTTTGGTCGATTGTTTGGCAGACTTTCCTGGTCAATGGATTTTGTGGAATCTGTAATTTTGGAGACCTTCTCGGATTTCCAAATTGACCACAAATCGGATTCCCAAAGTGGTGTTCCATCAATTCTTAATTCTATCAATCGTCGATTCCGGGAATGATCGGATCGGGAATCGATTGATGACAAATCGACCTGTGTATGGCTACCTTTAGGGAACTCCTAATACAACTAGTGTATCACATTGAAAAGAAAGCCAAGCAACTTTTAAACACCAGACAAGGCCAAGGCCTCCTGCTATCCTTGGATATCCAGAAGGCCTTTGACTCCCTTTCATGGGAATACCTATACTACGTGCTGCACACATGGGGCTTTCACCCACAGGTTCTTTCCTGGATCAGGGAATTGTATCACAAATCTTCAGCTTTGGTGCACTACCTAGAATTTTCCTTTGATGTATTTCCCATCAGTAGAGGTACTTGACAGGGTTGCCCCCTTTCTCACCTCCTGTTTATCCTCACCTTGGAACCTTTGGCGCAACACATCCGGAATAACCTGGACATTCACAGGATACAGGTGGGGGAATACCAATGTAAACGTAGCTTCTTTGCAGATGATATGCTCCTCACACTTTCTCAACCCCTGGTCTCTTTACCTAAGCTTCTCTCTGTTCTGACCACTTTTTCCAAATTTTCAAGCCTCTCCATTAATTAATCTAAATCAAATGCCCTTCACCTTTCTCTCTCCTTGGCTGTTCTCCATAGTCTCCAATCATCCTTCAGATTCCAATGGTGCAGTACCTTTCTCCCTTACTTGAGTGTTCTCTTGTGGACCTCCCTGCACTCTTTTTTTGCAGTAAACTTTATCCCTGCCTTATGTTTATTTCAGTCCCTGATGGATCGCCAAGTATTATTTGGCAACACACAACTATTATTGTCAGATGACAAATGAAGCTGTCCTACATCCTTAATATCAAAGCCTGACTCCACCTCTGACCCATGACCTCGCGGTGTGATACACCGTCCGCTACTCCTCCACCCTAATGTCTTCACACCTCCCCCCTTCTCCCTTTGGCGGGGATCCCCTACTTTTAACTAGATGGTACATGGTCCCTTACAGGTTATCACATTTACAACCACAACAGACAGCCCACAGTTTTTGGGGTTGTAACGCCACAGACGATGTAATGCATATCTGGTGGACCTGCTCTATGTTATATAGTTTCTGGGGTAGGGTGTTCAAACTTCTGGATAAATTGTTTGGACAAAGATTTCCGAGGGATCCGTGGTCAATGCTCCTCTGTTCTTGGAAACAGCAGTTGACCCCATCCCTTGAGGTATTACATCTTACCAGAGAGGTTCACCAGCATTTTACTGGACAAACACCACACATTTCTTATGAGTTGGTTGCCTTGGATCTCCTATGCACACCCCACTCTTTCCAAATTTAGTATTCATACTATCCTATGAGGTTACCGACCCCCTTTGAAACCCCTATTAGAAAAGAAAGCCAGGAAGAGTTGTCTGTTTGGTTAGGTACAGTAGGGGGGCGCGAAGGTATTCCAGTGGGGCGCAGGCCCTCATTCTTAACCTGTGTTTGAATAGGGAGGGGGGGGGGGCTCGTTTCTAAATATAAAAGGGGGGCCCTGCAATGAAAGTTTGGGAACCACTGTGTTAGGGTATGTCTACACTACACTAGGTGGAGAAAAAGGTGTAGTGCAGACATGGCTCATATGGGATTTGACTTGTCCATTTACAAAGGCATGCTCTGTGCTGCATCAATCACAATGTGGGGCCCCATGTTGCCATTGCAGCAATGCTGGGAGTGGCATTGGCTGTCAATGGATGTGTTAGTGTGGTGCTTAAGGAACATGTGTGATTTTTTTTTTGCTGTTTTTCAACACAGATTAAAAGAGTATGTGAATGCCAATGCATTGCCTTACGTGCCCTAAAACATGGGCAAACCATGTGCAATCCATGGGTTGTTTGCTGATAATTCCATGACACACAATGGAGCGAGGACAAAATCGTGGGGCGTAAACTGCCTAGGGGGTTTAACATTGAATCTAGAATAAGCAAAGTGTAATACTATTACACTTTCTATAAATCCTATAAACTTGGTTTCACTTCTGAAATATCACTGTCTCTGTCTCCTATATGATATATTTAATTGAACATTTTTGTCGTAACAACCAACGATTTATACAGGAAAATCATGAACATTGACAAGGTTGTATTTCCAAGGATTTTGTGCATAGGGTTAACATTTGAATGTAGAAGTACAGCTTTGGGTGGTCAGAAAATTACAGGTTTGTTTAAAACTAAAACAGATAGGAATAACTTTCTTCTGGCAGGTAGTTCTAAAAGCTAATACATTAATGCCAAGAGAATCACAATTGCTGATAGTACACCAGCTTTTTACACTGAAACAGCAGAATTTTAATCAAAGTGATATTGTGTGGTTCGTAGAATTCCAGCTTGTACAGCTATTTTACCACGAATAACTGTGGGAAAAAGTTTGGCCAATTCAGCCAAGTTTTCTCACTGCCTGAAAAGTTTCACATACACATTTATTCAGCTCTTTATTTCCTGCGGCATTTTATTTTAATAATTTTTAATAATTTTATAAATATTTATATTAAATGTATTAAATTTTTATTATTGTAAAGGCTGCCATACACAGCACAGATTCGTGCTGGATTCTGGCGCGATGGATTCCGGGCGCGTGCACGCGGATCCATCGTGCCGGAATCCCCTGCAGCCCACCTTGCCCGTCCGATCGCATCCGATGGATCAGGGGCACAGAATCGGATCCGAGGAAGAACCAACCTGTTGGTCTTTTCGGGTCCGATTCTGCTCTGATCAGGGGGCGTTGCGGTCAGGGAGGCGATCCATCGGACACAGATCCCTCCCGGATCCGGCCGTACAAGGTGGGCTGCCACGATCGGATTCCCTAATTGGCTGATCGTTCTCACCTGTGGATGCCGGCGGAATCGCCGGAATCCATCGGGTGCTGAATCGATCAGCCAGGGAATCCGTGCCGTGTATGGCTAGCTTTAAAGATTTTTTGTAAGGGCCACAAGTTGACATGAAGTGACATTTTGTGTTGTTAGTAATTTGCTGCTCGGGTTTCTTTTCATATGAATAGAAAGTGGTACCTGAAGACCTTCAATGGTAGGATCTCACATGTATCCTGTAGATATGTGATTCCTCCAACTTACCTGTTGATCTTGAATATTTCCCCACCATTTACTAGACCACGAATCTGACATAGGAAGGCAAATCCATGTCCCTACCAAACTGGGAGCCTAGAAAACATTCTGGAAACTAGGCCATTGGCATGTTCATGGCCTTTTAGAGTATAGTTGTTATTTACCTTCCTAGCGGTTGAGACGAACCCAGTTCATCCATAGTTTGGGTACGTCTCAACCACTACTGGAGTGGGGATCGATCAAAACCTCATATACCCTGGGATAGGCCACCATAATGGTTATAACACATATGATGGAGGGTCATCCTTTTCCCAGCCCACATCACAGGAAGGAGATGCGGGAGCATGAGGGTAAGGCTCCACCCAGTTTGCCAAACTGCAGCCAAACCACTCCCATTACCCCCAATGAACTGGACTTCACTGCTGCGAATTGACAGCAAATTTTCTTCCATGTCCGCACTGCACCGCGGCTACAGTGGGTGCCGCGGCCACGGTTTTGACGCGGGTTTTAGCCCATTGACAGTCAAAAAACGCAGTGAAAACCCATGGGGAAACCGTGAGTGCGCTGCGGGGAAGCCGGACATAAAAACACATGCTTTCTGCATGTGTTTTTCTGTCCTCCGTAGTGGAGCCTTACCCTTATTGTGCCATGTTGTCCCCGTTGTTCATTACAAGAATGCAGAAAATGTGTGGTTCATTATCAACAATGGAAGGAATGTGGAACAGCAGGCATTCCTTCAGTGCTTGCAGCTTCAAATGATAAATGAACATTTTATTTTATGTGCTGTATTTTTGATGGACACCCCAAAAACTCATGTAAAATGAGGACCTAGTCAAATTGCTGCAACAAAATCTCCACAATTGAATTTCTGGTTTTATCAAGAAGCAATACTTGCACTGATGTTAGACAGGAAGCTGAAAGGTCAATGAGTTCCCCTGGATGCCTTTTGTCAAGGGTTTTTGACTTCAGTGTGAATGAAGATCTCCCATGAGGAAAGCAAAGTTAGATTCACTGTCATGAGGAAGACAGCCAAGAATCTGAAAATGTTACAAAAAGCATAAGGGACTTAAAGCACCTTCAGATACATTGTCAATGCCAATCGCCTCTCATGTAAACGTGTATACATGGATGTTTTGGATTTGTTCTGTCAGCTTTAAGCTGTGAAACAAATTATCGTACAGGTTTACTGTATGAATACAAACACACTTGAAGGTCTAAGCAGCAGTTCTGAATCTAATAAAATAACGCATGTATTCTATCAAGCAAAGATTGCGGTTAGGAACTTTACCAAACTAGTCAATAATGTGTTTTTATGTATATATTATTATTTCTGATTTTGGCAAAGTTGTAGGTCTGTCTAAGTAACAGTAAAGCATTTGCAGTTCATTTGATTTTCTCTTAACCTCCGGGGCGCTATGCCCGAACTCACTTCATGCCGGGTTCGGGCACAAACGGCGCCTCTACGTGTGCCTGTGGCTCTGTAGAAGAGCCGCAGACACACGGAGCCTTTCCGGCCCCATAGCCTTTCATTTTAATGGAGGGGGAGCCACTCTCCTCTCCACACACCGCCGGCGTCTATTTGACACCGGCGGTGTGTAGAGGGCTGGGCAGAAAGCCGGCAATCACACTGAGTACAGTGTACGGTGGAGTACAGTGTAGGTGGATCATTCCACCTACAATGTACTGTACTCCGCCGTGATTGTGGGAGAAACGGCTTTTCATGCCATAAAAAATGGCGTGAAAAGCCCGTAACGTCCAGAGGGTTATATCACACCTAAACTCACATTATGTACTTAATGGCAAACTCCCTATTATTGGGACAATATATATAAAAATATAAAAAAAATCTGTACTTTTAATGAGCTAATTCTGAATGATCCTATGTTACTGCAATTCACTAACCCCTTGAAAACTACACAGAAAAAAAAATATGCAACTGTCACTGATAAGCAAAGGTGTTAAGCCTTTTTTTAGGATCTTGGAGAGACTTTGAACCATTGTGAGAACGCAGAGTTAAAGGACACCTAACCAAAAAAAAAATACAAAGAATTTAATTCCTTTTTTTCTTATGTCTAAACTGTAACAATGACTCAAAGTTGCTTAAAAACCTAAAAAGAAAACATTTACCTACCCAGCTGTCATCTGTAGAAGTCACCATATTGACTTCTGTGTAGCTTTCAGTCTTTCAGGTAAAGGCTGCAGTAACAAGAACGTCCACCGGGGGGGCACCAATTGCAATGTCTTTCAATTGCCGTAAATTTAAAGCACCGTATTTTTTGGACTATAAGCTGCACCAGACCATAAGACGCACCCAAAGTTTTGAATAGAAAATTAGGGGGAAAAAACATAGACAGCTAATCAGATATCAAGTGAATATACAGAATGTTCCAGCAAAGTAGGCCTGACTGGACCATGCAGTATTCACTCCAGCCAAAAGGTCAGTGCCAGGAGTGAGGTCTTCACTGCAGCAGTGTGTCAGGGCTGAAACGATATGTGTGTCAATACTCTAGCAGTATCCATTCTCTGAACACACTGACCAACTTATGAAGAGACACATTTTACAATCTGGCACTGAGCAACTTACCCATGAGCAGCTATTTTAATGGGAGGAGATAGTAGATAGTAGAAGAGATAATGGGAGGAGTCACAAAATGTATTTATTGCAATGCAGAATGTTAATGTAAATACACAACTCATGCTATCTAATTGTAAAATATCTACCTCCATATGTTGGTCAGTGTGTTCAGAGAAAGTGTACTGCTCGTGCTAATGCAGATAAGATCTCTTCTTGGCAGTGGCATTTTGACTTGGCTTGAGGTAATGGAACAAATGTCTGCCTCCTGGGATGCAAAGCTATTGCTCCCAGGATTGTTGGGACTACAAAAAAATATATATTTTTTACATATTCGGACCATAAGACGCAGTGACACTTTCCCATTGATTTTAATAGTAAAAAAGTGCGTCTTATAGTAAAAAAATAGGTCCATAGACGCGAAGAGCTTTGGTTTAAAAATGTCTAATTTGACCCATCGTTCTTGCCACGGTGTTGGGGAGGAGGAGCGACAAAGGGAATACAAAATATCTCCTTACATGTAAGAATCTTTTATTTACAGATTGCCCTAATAATATATTGTTAAACAGCTAGGGACAAATGTTAATCTGGTGGGTTTAGGTGTGCTTTAAGTAAATAATTAATTGATTTTTTAATCTTTCGGTTTAAGGCTTTAGGTGGGCTTTACATTTTTTTCTGACAAAGGTTATGTGGTCTTGTTAATAGTTAACTTTGCTGTCAAAGGTATGGCCGCTACCTGCCCTTTAAAGCTGCAGCCTTGGAATGGCTATTTTGCAAAGATGACAAGTGTGAAGGGGACATTTGGGTAGGGCATTGTTCTGTACTCTGTAACAACACTAAAGGCCCCCATACACGTGTAGGATTCCCACCGGATTCCGGCACGATCGATTCCGGGCACGTGCACGCCAAACGATCGTGCCGGAATCGCATGCAGCCCACCTTGTCCAATCGATCAGGTCCGATCGTTCAGGGGCCCAGAATCGGATCCGACAGAGAACCAACATATTGGTTCCATCAGATTGATTCTGCCCAGATCAGGGGGAGTTGCCATTTGTGAGGTGGACAATCGGACACGGAATCGTCCCGGAATCCGTTGGACAAGGTGGTATGCAGCGATGGATACTCTTAATTGGCCGATTGATCACACCTGCAATTCCCGGCAGAATCGCCGGAATAGATCGGGTGAGTGATCAATTGGCCATGGAATCCGACACGTGCATGGCTTGCTTAACTTGTAGGGAATGTCAATGTACAAATCCAAATGTGTGCCAAGGATTCAAAATATTTATAATATTTGCACATATTGGATGTAAAGCTATATCTGTTAAAACTGGGTCTGTGCAACTCCAAGACAGATTGCCTCTTCTGTACTTTATGTTTTCCCCTTATTGTTTCTAAGATGTCCCATTCTTCATAGACATTCCTGAAATTGTCATTATCTAATTGTTTATTATAAAGTTCTCCTTCCAACACACAGCCATAATTTCACTATGGATAACACTGATTTCTTGTCCATGAACAACTATATCTTCCTTGTCCAAGCTGATATAGGGGAGCAGAAACATTTGTAATCAGATTGTTAGTCTACAATAAAAATATATGCTGATCTTATCCAGCGTGTAAATACATTCATTCAGGTAGCTAGATTTATGACATTAATACCTGATACGCACTACTCAGATTTAAAATAATGTGACTGCTGGTAGGCTGATGCTATCTGTTTACTGAACCAACATTTCACTTTTTGAAAAATGTTTCTTTCTTTACTGAACATACTCCACGTAAATAGTGATGTTATCACCAAGAAGTGAAGCATTACTTACCTTTGGTTGCTGAAGTTAAAAATATCGGAATGGGTGTATGTTGCGTATACCCAATAGCTTATTAAAGTTTTTCAAATTTCTTTGACTAGACAGTTTAGAGGGCCTTATTTTACAGTGCAATAAAGTCAGTATGCAACAATTACTGTTCTCTGATATAAATTGTTAGCTCTGTGGGGCAGGCTCCTCTTCTTCTGTGTTTTAGTTTGTACCTGTATTTTAGTTACTTTGCATTGCATTGCAACCATTATTTAAAGTGGACCTACCACCAGAAGTTCATCTATGCATGAATGGCAATAGAAGCGCAGATAATAGGATGTCATAAAAAAAAAACCTAACCTGTAATGTTTAATTAAATAATATCCCTTGCAGCCTCTCCTTTCTAGGACTTTGGCAGCATACAGAGCCAGGATCACTTACAGTCCAGACAGCCAGGATCACTTAAGCTAGCCATACATGTGCCGATTCCATGGCCGATCGATCACCCATCCGATCGATTCCGGCGATGCCAGAGGGAATCGGATGTCCGATCGATCGCCCAATTAAGCCTGTCCCTACCACCTTGGGCCACCGATTCCTGGACGATTCCGTGCCCGATCGATCACTTCACAAATGGCAACTCCCGCTGATGTGTGCTGAGTCGGATCAGAAAGACCAGCATGTTGGTTCTCTGGCAGATCCGATTCTGGGCCCCCTATCGATCGGACGTGATCGATCGGGCAAGGTGGCCTTCACGCAATTCCGGGACGATCGATTGGCGTGCACGCGCCCGGAATCGGTCGACCCGGAATCCGTTGGGAATCAGACCCGTGTATGGCGACCTTTACAGTCCAGACAGCAGAAGTTGGGCCTCTACAAGCATACTGTGTTGGTTGTGTGATTTAGATGGTAAAAGTTTTTGACTAGCTAATTTTGTGAGTTGGTTGCAAAGGCCCTGAACATGCCATCATCACCAAAGGTTGTAGATAGATAAAGAAGCGTTGTGGGAACATTTGGAAAAAAAAAGGTTTTGCTCTAGCATGTAAAGTTTTTACATAAATTAAGTTCAAATTCAAAGTCAAAATTGTATACCCATATCTAAATCTCCCGTAAGTTTGGTGATGATACCATGCCCAGTGGCTTTGCAATCAACTTTTAAAAATAATAATTATTAAAATAAAAAAAACTGCTTGAATTAAGAAAAAACAATTTGACCATCTCTATTTTTTTATATATATTACATGCTTTAAGCAAACCGTTATTGTCTATACCTCCTAATGATTCTCTTCTGAATCTTCTGAACTTGGACATGACATTTTTTTTCTTTAGGCATTGTGTGGGATAAGAGAGGTCACCATGAACCATGACTGCATGAACCAGCAGGTTCCAGTAAGTAGGACTGGGCATGGTAACCCAGTGGATCTATTATGTATTACATATTACATATGTTATAGTAAGTGATGTTAGTTTCTTGAGTTTTGTGTATTGTAATTTTTCATTATTCATTACAATACCATTTAAAAAAAAATATTATCATTCATATTTTAATACATGTATTTAAAAGCAATTGTATACCTTATTGGGTAAAGCTAGCCATACACGTTCGGATTCCATGGCAGCTCGATCACCTATCCGATCGATTCGGGCGATTCTGCCGGGAATCACAGGTGTGATCGATCGGCCAATTAAGAGTGTCCGATCTCTGCATACCACCTTGTCCAACGGATTCCGGGACGATTCCGTGTCCGATTGCCCACCTCACAAATGGCAACTCCCCCTGATCTGTGCAGAATCGGATCAAAAAGACCAACATGTTGGTTCTCTGTTGGATCCGATTCTGGGCCCCTGATCAATCGGACGTGATCGATCGGACAAGGTGGGCTGCACACGATTCCGGCACGATCGTTTCGCGTGCACGCGCCCGGAATCGATCGTGCCGGAATCCGGCCGGAATCCGACCCGTGTATGGGGGCCTTAATGTGTTTTTATTTGATAGAATATAGAAAGAAGGACAGGGCAACAAAGTTTCAAGGGACCTTCATACCCCAAAAATACATAATCTCTAAAATATTCCAGGTGAAAAACACTAGAACAAACGGGGAAAGCCACGCCCAAGGATTATTAATTGGTTTATTTTAATGTTCTATAGTTCTATTATTATTGTCTGTAGAAAAAAAAAACATTTTAGCATTGCTTCATAGTTTGCCATTCATTTGGCAGCATGGTGTTATCTCCTGTAATGAGAACACTTCATTTTTGTAAGTCTGACTTTTTAACATCATTCAGCATTAAAATGCCTCTCCAGAAAAAGGTCACACTTCTCCCTATCAAAACATTTCTTAGCAGTTTCCACACCCGAGGGATACACAGCAACAACAATCGATACAAGAACATCACGCAACTCTTTGACTTACCACCAGACAAATATCTGCAGGATCAGTGATCTACTGGGATAGCTCCTCCGATAAAACATTTTCTCATTATAGGACAAAATAGTTTTATGAATTCTAATCACAATATAAAAATCAGCTTGTTATATGGAAGCCAAAACAAGTCATATTATTTCTGATGCACAATCCCCTTTTTTCAAAATCTTATTTGAAGACTTAATCCAACAAATGTTATTTATGAATGGCCTCAGATGTATATATTTTCTTCATTAGGGAAACTATATTGAATATGATTTATTTTATGTATTTACTGATGTAAATTCTACTGGTGCTATTCTAAATTTCACAATTGCAGCAGTAATTTGTCACTTTTATTGTATTACTGTATTTTTTTAAATTTTTTTGTCCAGTTCATTCATTTTAAACCATTTTTTTGCAATGCACACCAATTTAATTTTGAATATAGACAATTGAAATGGAAAGAAATGTGTGCAATCTGTAAGCACAGTATAAAACGTCTACACATTAGTAGTGATAGACTTACAAGTCCTCATATGGAGACACTACACATGCGCAGATATCATGGGAGACACAGGGCAGATATTAATCTGCCATCAATGGCGGCGGCAGATCTAAGAGGGACAAAAAGCATAGCTGGAACTTTAGGAATAAGGCCCCCCTTTTTGGGAAACTTGACCCTTTGTGGGAAGAGTTTGCAACGTTAGGGTATACACTATGCAGGTAGGCATGTTGAATCGGAAATTTTTTGAAAAAGGTCTTTTTTTCTGTGTCTTGTCCCATTTCTTGGACTTATCTTTAAACCCCCTTCTGAATGGGTAAGAGGTTATTGGGACCTCTCTACGCATTCTATAGGGTGGGAAGCGGGATCTGGGGAAGCACGGATACTCAGAGAGCCCCCGCCTATGTGACATGGGGCCTGATTGAATAGGAAGTTGTGCTCCCCTTTTCTTTCCTAACAGGCTTGCCAAAATGGTTTGGTATGCTTTGAATGGGGGGACCCCACATAATTTGTGGCATCTCTCCTTCATGCATAACAAACCCTATGCCAGGTCTGGTATTTTCTGAGTGGGGGACCCCACGTCATTCATGGCCCCCCTCTTTCAGAGCATACCAGACCCTATGCTAAAATTTAATTCATGTTTATATACATGGATTGGGATGTGGGGCCCAGGTGGCAAATATACGTAATTGTAACACTGAAAGTGTCTACCCGGTTGGTGATGGTGGGTGAATACTTGGGTGAATGCCCAATACCACACGCTTACACTAAGGGCCCCCATACACCTTTAGATTTCTCTGTCAGATTCCCTTTATCCAATGATTAATCAACAGTCTGTTTGAAATAACAAATTAAGAAAGTTTGTGAAATTTTAAAACTAATTTATTGATGTTATTGATAGTCACTTGATTTTTGTTGACAATAACTGAAATGTTTGGCTGAACAGAAAATTCCTTTTCATGCAATGTTTGAGCCTATAGCCATAGAATGCCACTAACTACCAGCTCCATCAGTTATTGACACAATCCTGTTTGTTTAAGATCAGCTAATCTTTTACTTTTCTAGAAGTGTTAGCACTGTAGATGATTTATAAAATAAAATGATTAGTGGCATTTGTCTGCAGCTAATCCTCTTAATTTCCATTGAACTTATAAGGGTATACATCATTTTTCAGAAACAGGAAGTTATAGAGAAGCATATGATTGCGGAGTTCCAGACTTTCTCAGGCAATACCTTGTGGACCAGCAGCTGCATGCAAGTCAATAAATGCAACAACAACCACTGGATTATATATGGCTGTGAAAATGTGTAATGTCAAATTATGAATTACAGTTCTCTATTTGGATATTTAAACATAGAACTACAGTATGTCCTCCCATTTAAAAATAATTTAAAAATAAGTTGCCGCTGCCCCTTTACCCCAATGTCTAAAATACATGCTCTTCCCAAATGATCATTATTGTTCTTTCTGTGACACCTAAAAAGGAAATAGCTGTTTTGTGGTTTTACCTAAATGGGTCCTGAAAGGTGGCAAAATACAAGAAATTAATATACCCTGAACCTTCTAATGTGTCAAAGACTAAGGCTAAGTTTACACTGGCGTTTTTTACCGCCAGGTAAACGACCGTTTAGCGTGACCGGTCGATTTTCGGGCGGCCATGCCATAGGACCTCTATGGAGTCCAAAGGGAGTCATTTATCCCGCGGCTGCGGGAGCACACTGGCGGTTTCCGAGCTGAAAGCAGCTCAGGAACCGCCAGTGTAAACTTAGCCTTAAGCTCCCCACTCACGTTTAGATTTGCTGCCGATCTCCCAGTAGATGACGTCATCACGTGTGGTTGGTCCTGCCGAGAATCAGCCGGACACCCTTTGTGTATGGGCACTTACTTTAAGTAATGAAAACGATCTAAGAATTACATGTTTGTAATGGATTAGATTGATTTCCCACCATTTATGGCCGAATTAAAAGTTCAAGCTTTCGATTTTCACCTGATTATGCGGCAGATCGATCACCATGAGCACGCACAGCGGTAGATCGGCCGAAAAATGGGGGGGGGGGGGGATTCTAAGCATGCAAGGGGGGCTTTAGTTGTTCTTTCAATCTTTTGATACTTTGGAAATACAAAGTACATGGTAAATTTTCACAGCATTGGTCAATGTTACACTATAATATCACTACTCATCACCATGTGATCTTCAAGACTACTCTTATTTTTGAACTGACTTTTGCCAACTACAATTACAACTGCAATATCGTAATTACTTTTTGGCTTCTACTAATACTATGTATTTCTTGTCATTTTTTGTTTTCTGAAGGTTTTGAACATATAGATAAACAAAAGGAGAAAGCATTCAATAGAATCTAAAAAAGAAAATTATCTGTTACCCACTCAGTTACGAGTTATATACCATATCAAGCCATCATCCCATAATACAAATTTAACCATCATCCCATTTATACTGAATGTAAACATCAAAACAGCTATATGAAAATGTAATATTTAAAATGAAATACCAGTAAAAGTTTAACAATATATGGTATTAGAACTCAGTTTTGCAGAAAGACTTTGAAATAAAAAAGAAAACATTTATCTAATGTTGAATCCCTTACTGAAATACCTATGAAGCAAAGGGATTGAGGTAAAATGGGGTACATAAGAACATAGGCGCTCTACTGCAAGAGTTAACACAACCAGTTTAAATACCTTTAATTCTGTACCCTTAACTTTTCTGTACTTGTTTTAAAAAAAAAATCATCAAAGGAAATTGTTGCAGAACATTATCATAAATTCCTTTGCAATTCCTAGTTCTGCCAGACCCTATGCCAATTGAACACTGGTTATGGATTGGGGGGGGGGGCACACCATTAAAGAAAACAATTTTAATAAATTGTTAATTTAATTTTCATAAATTGAGCTCCCATTTGCACATGCATATCCAAAGGAGCTCTGCATTAAGGGGGCACTCTGTGCTTATTTGCCAGAAGAACATTTAGCATTTTTTAGCATGTGCATTCCTGGGGAAAGCAATGTGATAAATACAATAAAATGCACCAACAGCACTAAATGAGGATATTTTCAAATGTCCATGTGAACCTAGCTTTAAGACAACATGTTCCATTTCTACAGTATGATTCATGTGCTGATGCTCAATTCATGTAAGCCTCAATTTTTTTCTCCATAAAGAAGTGAAATTAGTGGCTTTATTTGGAAACCTCTTCATCATTGATCCATTGTAATATTGACCAGTAGCAGTAGGGAACTCTCTGTGGCATGGCTTATAAAATCTATTGTAGAGATGGCACTTTGTGATATCAGAGGCAGACATACTGAAACAGCCGGCTTCATGGGAAAGATTATTTCAGAGCATGCAACTGACAATTTCCATAACATCCAGGTAAAATAAATATAAAGGTTTGTACCTCGCAGGAGCCCGGTAACTATGGATGGCAATGTCTACTTTTTTTTAAATTGAGCCTTGTGGAATTCATTGAAACTACAGGAGTATAGCCACAATCAAAATAACTGCCAGCATGAATAGAAGGCAAAGATCTTGCTGGTATGTAAAAAAAAATATATTGCTTGGAACCTTGACAGCTCACAATCTTGACAGTTGTGAGTATCCTCGGTGGAGCATTTTACCTATG
This sequence comes from Ptychadena robeensis, assembly GCA_036250615.1. NCBI lineage: Eukaryota > Metazoa > Chordata > Amphibia > Anura > Ptychadenidae > Ptychadena > Ptychadena robeensis. The sequence goes on along the minus strand of CM070032.1, from coordinate 50,755,943 downwards.
TTTGAAAGGGTGGTCGTGACTGCTGAGCCATGACGACACATGGCATGCCTGACCTGAAATAATGGGCAGATATTTACTGCAAACTAAAGAACACATACTGAAATTATATTCTTGTGTAAAAGAAACCCTGCTGAGGCCCCTGTTAAAATGGTCAATCTTTAAATGTTTTCTTCTTAGGGTGATCTAGTGTTTTCTATTTTTCTTTGAATATGGTTGAAAAGTTTTTGAAGTGAACTTAAAACAGCAACAACTACAATGCATAATGCCATAGGAGCCATTAAATAAATAAACATTAATTTTTCACATCTATTGCCCTCCATAATGTGATTACTTGAATTGGACCTATACTGAAATTATATATATTAATGTATATAAACACACAATGGCTATTCATTAAAGTTTTTAAATACTTCTCCAAAAAAACATTTCTTCTCCCTCTACCTGATCTAGTGACCTCTGCTGAAGGGGAGGGTCATCCAGAATGAATTCAGAAATCATGTGACTAAATGGGTCAACAAAATGTGTAACATAAATAGATACAACAATAAATAAATACATACACTGATGAGGATAAATCAAACACAAGACCATCCCAATCCTAATGAAATCAAAAGTAATGTCATGATGTCTCTCCCATGCCTCCCAAATTCGTCCCTACAGTAGCTGCTGAAGATAGGAATCATCCAGCATAGTGCATTCATATAAATATTGTAAAATAGGAGAATTACCCTGGCTGTGATCTATATCAACATGACAACATGACAAGTGACTCCCATCCACCACCAAAAATAAATAAAGCAATCAAAAGGAATTAAGGAATCAAATGATACCAGTTGTAGAGTGATCAATACATTTTTAGTCTAGACACAGAGGCATTATCCATACACGATCTACGTTTGTGGCGACCGTTCGGGAATCAAACGCTGCCCACCTTGAGTGTTTGATCCCATAACAAAATATTGACCAGACAGGAATCCAACATGTCTGTAAATCCCTGTTTGTTCCCCATTACTTTGGATGGGGATCCTCAATTCCCATCCAAACTATCGGCCAGGGATCGAGCACCCAAAGTGGTGCACATCGATTCGCCGAATGATCGGTGAACAATCGTTTGTCAATTGCAGCATAAGCATGACGTGATCAATCGTATAATGATTGTTTGCAAAGTATGCGTGTATGCCCAGCTTTAGGTAATGTGTAGAAAACATGCAACCATATCAGGCTGTCCTATAAATGAAGTCTTGAGATGGGACAAAGTATGTTCCCATTCAACTCCCAACCCATAAACTTAAGCTTTCAAGTTTGATATTTCCATTGTTGGAAAGGATTTCATTTTTGATTTAGATTTGTAGAACCAGGGGTGAACTTTCTAAAATACTTACCTTTATTGAATATTAAAGTGTTTGGTGTGCTTCATTCTTCACTCTTTTGTTAACAACAGAAGTCTACGTGACATAGAAACTTTCAATTGACTGTGCAGGAGCAACACTGCTGGATTAGTGTTCCCTGCTTATGAAAGCATTGCTACAAAGAACATAAATGGTGGATTTCAGCTAGTATTCCTTCTGCACGAGTTAATGAGTTTGAGGGAATTGGGCTTTAATTGCCCAGACATGGGCTTTAACTGTTCTGTATACAAACCTGAAGAGGTGAGAAGACTTCACATACTACTTTCTTCTCCCTAAAATCCATTTATTCTCTGACACTAACAGTGAAAATTGCATCATAATATAATGTACTAATTTTTATTAGGCCCCACCGTTTTTAAAATCATAGGAGAAAAGTATACCCCAGCTTGACTTTGTCTTCCATGGAGTCCTGTGAAAGCTAAAGATGCCAAACCTGAAAAGACTGTACTTCTATATACCGTATTTTTTGGACTAGAGACAGTGATTCAGATATCAAGTGAATATACAGAATGTTTCAGCAAAGTAGGCAGCATTGGACTATGCAGTAGTCACTCTATATTCCTCCAGCCAAAAGGCCAGTGCCAGGAGGGAGGTCTTTGCTGCAGCAGAGTGTGCATGTGTCTATACGCTAGCAGTACCAATTCTCTGAACACACTGATCAACTTCTGAAGAGACACATTTTACAATCTAGCACTGAACACCTTACCCATGAGCAGCTATATACATATGGGAGGAAATATGAGTCTTTGTCACAAAATGTATTTATGGTAATGCAGAATATATGCAACACATGCTATCTAATTTTAAAAAGTGTGTCTACATAAGTTGGTCAGTGTGTTTAGAAAATGGTTATTGCTAGTGCAGATAAGATCTCCTTCCGGCAGTGGCTTTGGGCTGGAGAAAATGGAACTAATGTCCGCCACTTGGGATGAATAGATATTGTCCCAGGATTGTTGGGAAAAGAAAAAAAAATATTTTTTACATATTTGGACTATAAGATGCAGGGACAGTTTCCCATATAATTTAATGGTAAAAAAAAGTCTTATAGTCCGAAAAATACGGTTCCTGATATTATGGTGCACATAAGTACAATTCTAGAAAAACCAAAAAGACTGCACACCAGTAAGTTTTAATGTTTAATTTTTTTTTTATTTTTTGTTGTTTCAAAACTTTTTGAAATTCTTAACAACAGTGCAACCTTTCATGTTGTGTCAGCAACCCTTGGCCATCAAAAGTCACATTTAGTAACTTTACATATTTGAAGTTCACTATTGATTTTCTTTTACTGTAGTAGTTTAAAAAACAAAATACAGCTACCCTTTAAAATGCAAGAAAATTATTTTATTTGGACTTATCATTACACAAAACATTATTTTGTTTGTACTTAAGGTAAACTAAGCACTGTAATTGTCCGTCATTACACCAATTAATAAAACGGGACAGGAAGCATCATATAAGTAGTAGAAAATCTGTCTGCAGTCGTTCAGTAGAGATATACTTGCACATTTTTTCGTTTTGTTTTAGCCCTTGTCAGGCTGCAAACAACAGAACCCAGCGGTGTCAATTATATTTGATTGACTGAGTAAAGCACACACACAAATACGTGTAAACAATAGACACAAAAATCTATAGATGACTTCTCTTGTCAGATGGAATACTTGTCTTCACCATCCGCAAGCACTAGGGTGTCCTGCTGCTACAGACTTAAATGTTTCCTTCAGCCCCCTTACTAGCGCCAATTAAGTAAGTAGGGTCTTCAAAGTAGTGAAATGACTCCCCTGGCAATTCACTCTGACTTCTCTCCAATGCGTTAGATCTAATTTATCAGTTTAACTTCAATTGTACAAAAACTAATGCTTCTCTGTATTATGTGTTTTGTTCTCTAACGAGGAGAAGAAAATGAAAATACATGTACATGAAATATAGCACAACGTGAGTAGTATTTTCCAGGGTTTCATCAAGCAAACACCAATCTAAGATTAAGTTTGTCCTTATAAACTCTGGTCAGAAAATACAAATGATAATTTTTTAATTAGTTAAAACGGTGGTGGCCAACTGAGTTGATATGGAGGGCCACAAGTGGGGCCCTTGGCATCACTAAAGGGCCGCACATAACATTTTCAATTTATACTAACTTGTTTAAGCATTTTTAATGGAAAAAATTACAGCAGACAGAGCTAGAAGATAACAAAACTATACTTCAAGCATTAGGGAACACTGTAGTGTGCTTATTTAAAGGTGCCAAAATATATATTATACAATCATTCGTTAGTGGGAGCATAGGCACTCAACTGTCTGCCAATCCCCCACCAACACATCTTTGCCTAGGATCTTTTTAGAGTGGGAAGAGAAGAGGCGAGTGACTCACTCAGGCGGCATTTGGGTCGCTGATTGACTTTCATGTAAGCCAATCACTGTGCTCAGCCAGAACCTGAGTCATTCTTCTACTCTTCCCGCTCTAAGAAGATCCCAGACGAGTATGCATCAGCGGGGGATCGGTGGACAGATGAGTTCTTATGCCCTATGCCATAACCATTAGGTTTGCAGCCCCCGGGCCACAGGTTGGGCACCTGGGAGTTAAAACCTTATATGTATATTTTAATAAACGTAATGACATTAATTTGACTTAGTATTATGATTTTGCAATCCTTTGTATAGTAGAACAGTAAAGTATTATTATTATTATTATTAACATTTATTTATATAGCACCAGCATATTACGCAGCGCTGTACAATACATTAGAGTGGAGATACAACACAGTTTCACACACAGGTACAGGTAATGACACAGGAGGAGTAGAGGACCCTGCCCGGACGGGCTTACAATCTAATAGGTTGGGGAACAAGGTATACAATAGGTGGGGGGATGGGACTGGCATGGTGGTGATGTTAGGAAGAAGATGGTTAGGAGAGGCTGAAGAGGGTTTTTTTGAAGGTGGCAAAGGTAGGAGCAAGTCTGATGGGGCGAGGGAGGGAGTTCC
>CM070032.1:50727080-50748629 GCA_036250615.1 Ptychadena robeensis | reverse complement strand
GAATGAACTCCCTCGTCCCCCTCCCTTTTCCACCAGAACTAGATGGTTTATGGGGGGGGGGCAATAAAGTGGGATATCTCCGTTCTCTAAAGTACGGGACCTCTGAGCATTTACGATCCCCTAGATGTTTACACAGGTGGGTGCAACCAGGCATGGTAGACATTCCAGGATTTCTACAGAATGGTGGAATTTAACTATAAGGGTCCGAGGAAATGTAATGTGGCTTAGGTTACGATATATATGCCAAATACATTGATTATTCGTCACACATGGGCTTTACAAATGAGACTACCATTACAATATCCTCAATTGACTTCCGGTTCCGGCGCCCCATGTGAGCAGCGGCGTACAGGAGCTGCTCCATCCCGACATCAATCTCCCGCCACCGCTGCCTGTCACCGAGTACCGCCGAGCATCCGGAATTGAAGCCCCACACTGCACCGGGGCATGGATAAATATGTGTCCCGCGCGGCGCTGGCAAAGCGCGCCAAGGAGCGCAAGACCGGGAACAAGCATGGCAGAGCTAAGATGGCGGCTGCTGAGGTGCAGGCTGCACTGAGTGAGGCAGAGGACTCAGACAGCAGCCTCTCTGGGAGGCTTGATTATAAGCAGCTGGCAGATGCAGTGGCACATAACATCAAACGGGATCTGCTGAATACGCTACAAGGATATATTGCTGAATCATTAAAAGGCATCAAGAGTGAAGTTGCATCACACGCCACGCGGCTGACAACCTTGGAGGACAGGGTGAGTGCGACTGAGGATGTCCTGGGCACACTCACTGCTGATTACAATGCGCTCCGTGCGTCCAACGCCGAACCTAAATTGACGATTTCGAAAACAGATCCCGCCGCAACAACCTGAGGGTTGTGGGGCTTCCTGAGACGGTTAAAGCATCTGAGCTGGCCGATTTCTGCCAAAAAGTGATCCCAGCTTCCCTTGGGCTGCCTGCACCATGTCGCGTGGAGTGGGCACACCGCTTGGGCCCGCACCAACCCAATCGTGCGTCACCCCGCCCGGTCATAGTCAAGTATTTGAACTTTAACGATAAAGGGGCCATTATGAGAGCCTATCGGGCACAAAGGAACCTAGTGGCAGCCGACAACCGGCTGCTGCTATTTGTGGATTATTCGGCGGAGGTCAACAAAAAGCGGAGGGCATTCTCGACGGTATGTGGGGAGCTGGTCAGCCGAAGAATCAGATTTACCCTGCAGTACCCGGCTACTCTCCGTATCACGTTCCCGGATGGCAAGTCCACCACGCATTCAGATCCGCTGTCGGCTCAGCGAGCACTCGAGACCTATCTCCCTGGATCCCCACGCAGGTCACCGGCTCAGCAGAACCTCGCAGGGGACCGTTCACCTTCATCGCCTCCAGTGCCCCCACCTAACCCACCGGGGTGAAGACTGGCGGCTAGGGGCTTTACATTTATCTACTGGCCGGATTACTTTTACAAGTGGACGGAGCACTGTTTTTGAAGGTATAGTTGTTTTCCTTCTTTGGGTCTCTTTTTTTTTTTCTTTTTTCTTGTTTTTTGTCCCTGCCCGCCGCTGGGACACCTCCATTGGGAGGTGGTCATATGGGGAAAAAAGGAAGTCCTCGATTGGACCTGACTGTTTTTATTTATGTTCAGTATGTTTTTTTGGGGGGAGGGAACCACCCTAGTCCCCCTGCAAATTACTGTTTTTTTCTGTGGTCACTGTTCTGTGCCACTGGTTTGGAATTAAATGCTGCGCACCCTTGTATCTGCCCCTTCTCAAGCCACAGCGGCTACCTTTTTTGCATGACGCGGAGGGGGGGGGGGAGCTCAGTAGGGGCACGAGCCCTCCTCTCAGACGGTATATGCTATTGACCTTCTACCACAACCTTCACCCTGGCATCACCTGACTGTCCCATCAGCGTCATCCTTGTCTGATCTTCGGGTCACGACGTGGAATGTAAAGGGTCTTCGTTCCCTGAATAAGCGTACTAAGGTACTGCGTCACCTCAAATCCCTGCGCACAGGTGTTGCCCTATTACAAGAGACGCATCTTTGCGCTAATGAGTTTTCGCGCGTCATAGGAGCTCCAGCCGTAGGAAGGAAGGCGGGGGTGGCAATATTATTACACAAATCTTTGTCCCACAGGCTTCTCGTTCATGGCTCGAACGAAAGGGGGGGGGGGCGGTGGGCCTTTGCCACTCTAGAGGCCTCTCCACGGCCCATCACGTTATTTGCACTGTATGGCCCCAATGATTCGGCTAAAACCTTTTACCTGGACATGGCTTGAACGCTTACTGATACCCACCTGGACTCCCCAATCATCATTGGGGGTGATTTCAACGCGGTTCCGGTGCCAGCAGAAGATCGCCGCCAGGCCAACTCGCTGGCTGGTTCTCGATCTGCCAATGACTCGGCCTTTGGGACTTTCATAGATACGTGTGCAGTCGAGGATACCTGGTGCTTTCTCCACCCCTTTGACAGGGAGTATACTCACTTTTCCGCGGTACATGGCTCGCACTCAAGGATAGACACGATTCTGGTCAGTCGTCCCCTCCTCCATAAGGTTGAATCGGCCTCCATTATGCCCATGGTCATCTCTGATCATGCCCCTGTGGTAGCGAAATTCTGTTTTGGCCCATCCCACAAGACTTCGTTTGTATGGCGCTTCCCTTCCCATCTTAGGGTGGATGACTCTTTTCAACAGCATCTGCAGGGCTGGTGGTTGGAGTATGAATTCACGAATGGCCAGCACAAATCCAACCCAACGCTGTACTGGGAAACTGCCAAGGCAGTGTTGAGGGGTAAGATATTAGCCTACTCTACCACTTTGAAGCGCACGCTCCTGGACAATTATCTGAGCGCGTGCCGCAAAGCCAGAGAGGCCTTCTTAAACTATTGTGCCCACATGACTGATCGGAATCGTGATCTTTGGGTCACGGCCAAAAACTTGTGTGACGCTTGGTTGGACCAGCAGGATAGGAGGGCATGGGCAGGCCAGGATGCGGTGTTTTACAAATATGGTAGCAAACCTGGGCGCCTCCTGGCTAACCTGGCTTGAGGTATCAGGCCCCCTTGTAGGGTGTCGGCACTTAAGGCCCCATCAGGAAAGATTACGAGTGATGTTAAAGAGATTGCTGAGGTATTTGCCCGCTTTTATCGCACCTTATATGCCCGGGGAGGGGGGGACGCGTGGGAGGGGGAGTCTTTGTTGTCGGGAGTGCAGCTGCCCACATTGACGTCCGATGATTTAGATTTTCTAAATGGCCCGGTGACGGCTGAGGAGGTGTGCCGGGTTATTCAAACATCTGCCAATTGTAAGGCCCCAGGGCCAGATGGCTTCACAAATAAGTTTTATAAGCTTTTGTGCCAGCAGGTTTCCCCTTCCTTGACGTCTCTTTACAACCACATTTTGAAGGAGAAAGCTTACCCAGATTCTGGCAAGCTGGCCTATATCAAACTTCTTCCCAAACCGGGCAAGGATCCGCTAGAACCAGGGGCTTTCCGCCCTATCTCCCTGATCAACCAGGATGTCAAATATCTGTCAAAAATTCTGGCAGACCGCCTAGCTGACATTTTGCCCTCCCTTATTCATCCCTCACAGGTTGGCTTTGTACGTGGCCGAGCGGCAATCACAAACATACGTAAATTGTTGGTGGTCCTGGAACACTATAGATTGTTGGGGCCGTCCCGGGGCCGTTTTAGCCCTGGATGCAGAAAAGGCCTTCGACAATGTCGATTGGCGATGGCTGGGAGCGGTGATGCGCAGAATGGGCTTTAAGGGTGCCTTTTTATCCTTTATAGATACACTATATGACTCACCGTGTGCTAGTATTTATGTTAATGGGGTGCTCTCTGAGACCTTCCCCCTGGAGAAGGGTACGAGGCAGGGTTGCCCCCTTTCTCCGTTGCTATTCAATTTGGCACTGGAACCTATAGCCAGAAAGCTGCTTCAGTCTCATAGCTTCGAAGGGATTAGGGTGGGTGATCAGGAAGTGCGTTCGGCCCTGTTTTACGGATGACGTATTATTGTTCCTCAAACAGCCGCACGCTCATTTACAGCGGGTATTGGACATCCTGGATTCCTACCGTGTAACCACAGGCTTTACCATAAATAGGCACAAGAGTGAATTACTCTTTCTGGGACCTGCCCCTATGGCTTCTCAGAGACAGGCGGTGGAGGCTAGTGGCATTCGAGTGGCACGGCGTGCCATCAAGTACCTGGGTTTATTCTTTTCCGCAAATGCCTCTGAGGCGTATACTTTTAACTACTCGCCCCATTTTCATAAGATATCGCAGGAGCTCAAGAAATGGCATGACCTGCCATTATCTTTGTTGGGCCGCTGCCACCTCATCAAGATGATCTCATTCCCTAGATTGTTATACCCCCTCCAGACACTCCCCCTGCTGGTGCGGCATAAAGACACTCAGACCTTCTACTCAGCAGTCACTAAATTCATATGGCATGGAAAACGACCGCGCATTGCGCTGCAGAAATTACATAGACCAGTGGCCCAGACAGGGGTTAACCTACCATGATATACGCCTCTACAACTTGGCGTGCCTACTCAGGCATGCCAGGGACTGGTTGACGTCCACGCGCCACTTTACCGACATAGACCTGGAATCCCAGCTGGTACAACCTTGGTCACTGAGAGGCATATTACACTGCCCAGTCCCACAGCTCCCCGGCCTTGTTAAATGACATGTCCTTATGAGGGATACCATCATAGCTTGGAGGGAAACGAAAAAATTCTTACGCAGTGACGGAACGGTCTCACCCCTCATGCCCCTGCACACTTCCCCGGCCTTTCCGGAGGGCCACTCCAACAAATTGCTTAGAAGCTGGGAGCAAAAGGGCATTGTGTATTTCATGCACCTGCTCACCCCGGAGGGACAGTTGGTTCCCTTTGGTGATTTAAGTGCCAAATATTCTATACCCCACTCCCATAGGATCTGCTACGCTCAAGTGCAGGCTTTTTTTAATCAACACGGAGCACAGGGGAGGGGAATAACGATGACCCGAACCTCCATGCCCTGCTGGTACCGCATGCCCTTACGCGTTATCTGAAGGCGCGCCGGTCGGCCCCATCCGCCCCCCAGAATAATGCTCGGGCATGGACGAATTTTCTCGCCATCCTGGAGGAGGAAGCGGAGGACCTGTTAGAGACTAGCTGGGCGGTGCTTCGTAAATGTACGGTTAGTGAGTCCTGGAGGGAAATGGGTTTCAAGATCATCCACAGAGCATATATGGCACTCAATATCACTCGTAAATGGCGCCGCCCGTTGACTATGATTTAAGAGTGCCCAAAGTGTGCATCACCAGACGCAGACTTGAACCATCTCTTTTGGACATGCAACAGTATACAGGCATGTTGGCGGACGATACTGACTTATATACAGGACGTAACTAAGCGACGGTACTCTCTACAGCCGGCACTCTTGTTGCTGCATGTCTCCAGGCCTCCAAATGACTCGGATCCCTCACTGCCCAGCGGCACTCCCCAGGTCCCCACCAGATTTGTGCACATTTGCTTGCTGGCGGCTAAACGGAGCATCCTAAGGCAGTGGATACAGGTGTCGCCCCCCACTTTGGTTGACCTGAAAGGGTACTTGCATCACATTATGGCCATGGAGAAAATTAATGCTCTCCAGTCTCAGCCTCAGGCAATTGGGAAGTTCTTTCGCACATGGAAGGGATTTATTGTGCACGAGCTGCAGTCTGAGGAATTGCAGTTCATGTATGAGTTCCGGAACACTAAGTGGTACTTGGAGGAACAGGTGAGAGGCTCGTTGGGCCCCCTGGCACTTCCTGACTCGTACCCCGGACCTAGCAGCTGAAACATTCAGAGTAGCTCGCTATCCACCTATAGGTGTTATACATTCTGGCGCAACTGGGAGATTGACCCGGGTGACAAGAAGATATAAGGATGCGAAGGGGTCGCTATTGGTCTTTATAGTTATCCTTAGCCATGGGGGGTTAGGTAGGGGTGCAAGTTGCAGCAGTTGAATGGCAGACCGGTTGTCTGTCATTGGGTTTTTACTTTGTTGTTGTTTTTATTTTATGTTTTGTTCTTTCTCGACTATGCAAGGACAATGTTGGGCCATAGTGTGCTATCCTAGCTATTTTGCACAAGTACCTGCTGTGACCTATTGATCCTTTATCTACGATTGGTGTGCACGGATCGATGGAGCCAGCTCCTCTGGTTCGGAAAGAATACGCATAGGCTGCATATGGTTCTTTAACTTTATTGTTTACTTACAAACATTTCCTGTTGTAATGAAAAAATTTGTTTGAGAATTTGGACACACCGCTCTGTATTTGTCACAATGATGCGAATGTTCTTTATTTTTCTTTCTGTAATGTGCTGGTTGTTCTATTCTCAATAAAGATGATTTACAAAAAAAAAAATATCCTCAATGAGCCTTATTGCAGCTTGAGGTAAAAATTGGAAAAAAGAAAAATCCCTTTAGAGGCATTTACAGGTTTTTTTGGTGATGGTCTTTTTTATGTGGATTCCAACTTTGGGTTGCCCACAGCTAACAAAGAACCAACTCCACTCATAGCACAAGACTTTTAAATGTAGCTTTACAGCGGAGCACACCCCTACCTGCACAGTGTCTACTTCTGCTTCAAGGATCAATCAAATGTCATCTCCTTAATATGGGTTCTGCTGTTTTTTACAGTGTGGCCACTGGCCAAAGCTTCAAACTACAAACTCATCATGGATTGGTCAACTAAATATAATGTAAGACAGGTAATACTAGGATTTTAAAAATGATAGGAAAACCATAACACAACAAGCAACTTTTAAACAGATGGCAACACAAGTTGTTCATAAGATACATAGCTTCAGCTAATGGAGGTAATGTGCCCAGGTTCATCCTGGAGAAATCAGTCTGAGGGCAAATGCACTCCCTGTCTTGGTGCACCCAATATCTTATGGTGATTTTAGTCTGTGCAAACTTAGAAGACTCACTTATATTCTGGTTTTGTTCCCTTTAATGCACAGAATGCTAGATATGGGTTGAACACAAGGGGCTTAAGAGCAATCCTACCTATTGTTAATACTCTTCCCCATCTCTAAAGCCCCCCATACACCACATACAATTACCATGCAAATTCTGTACAATCAACTTTTCTTATACCAAAACCATGTAATATGAGGACCAGGGAGGGTCATACTACATAGTTGTTGGTAGGTCTGATGGAAATTGTATGGAGGAATCTAAAGGTGTATGGGGGGCTTTAGGGATAGGCAGATGTATTAAGTTTTTATATAATTTTATTAAACACCAAAATTCTTGCCCAGACCTCTCAATGTTCATCACCAAAACTTAATGCTGGGAATTTTTCTTTTGTAGTAACGTGGCAACATGACAACATTAATGTGGAGTGGCAACAGGACAACATTATCTCCAGTAAGCAGTATCCATTACCTTTAAAGTAAACCAATAAAATTTGAGTTTGCACCAGAAATAGAAGCATTATAAATCAATTCTCTTTACAGAATCACTGTAAATGCATTTAGTTTTTTCCTAGCAATAAAATCATACGTTATTATAACACATCAGCTATTACGGACGTTTATTCATTGAGCTGAGAAAAAAAGGAGCTACATAAAAGGGTTGGTAAATTAAAACAGTATAATGGATCAGGGCTACACATAAACAATATTAAAACAAAGCAGATAACACTCAGCCTCCCTGTAGGCATTCACTTTATCCATAATATTTCTTTGCACTTCAAAAGCGTTGTCACAAATGGCCATTATGTTCAACGGCAGCAATTAATTCTGGCAAGTTTTAATGGCAACTTTCTGTGTAAATGTCTAGGCCGTTGTTCCGAGCTTGTGATTGATGTTGGCGCACATTTGATTTGTACGAAATTGTTTATTGTTTCTTTTTCTTTATTTTTTCACTATTTTTAAAGGGTCCCAGTGCAGCCAATCAAGAGATCAACATGAAATACTTACATCCCCTATTGGAAAATAAGAGGGGAAAAAAAAACAATTTGACCATTTGCAGCATTCTGGAAAGCAGTTTTCCTTATGATGTATTACACACATTTTTCCTGGACAAGAGACAATTGTTGAAAATTACTTTTTGGGATTTGGCAGGGGTTTTATTAATAAGGGCCATAAAAACTGAAAGAGCGGTCAGCTTTATGGCAGTAATTCATGTCCTGGCTGGTGGCTGTATGGGTTAATTTAAAAAAAGAGCAGCTCAAAGAATGATTGTGTACCAACACCCATAGCAGCCAATCACATATCACCTTTCATCATAATTTCACAAAGATAATTGTTTTTTTTTTGTTGCAAATTACATAGATTCATAGTGCTGTGTACCCTACATTAAGGTCTTATTTGTAGAAATCTGAACATTTCGTTTCTATATTACCATCATTTTAATATGCCAGTGACCAACTGGAAAACTGTTTCTAGTTGGGTTTTATAAGAACTAAACATTTTAGGTTAGCACTATTTTAAATAATGAGATTTAAGTCAGGGGAAGTACTTAGAATATAGGAATTGATAAAACACTGGTAAACTTGATAAAAAAAATAAAAACCTTAAGAAATCCAGGCCATGCATTTGCCATGCAATATAGCAATGTGATTGTTACGGGCCACATATGTGCAAAGCTTGATGGAACCCCAACGTGCCTCACTAGAGGGCAAGACTTCAGTCCAACCTAGTGCAATACATTGCCTTAGTGAGACCATTCAAATAATGTAATAGAGTAATATGGAATAATATACTGCTCTATACATACAATGTAATGATAACTACACTTTTTGTGAGAATATTTCCTTTAATTTTTATCAAAAAAAATATAAACTATATAAGTTCATTTATAAACTATAAACTATAAGCTTAAGTTTATTCTAATCTTTATAATGTTCTTAATTACCTAAATATATTCAATGGTTTTCTTAATTAACCAGGACCGATACTTTCCTTCTGTACTTAATGTCTCTCAAAATCAAACCCCACATTGTAGGGCAGAGCTGTAAAAAAAAAAAGAAATTTTTTTTTCTCTAAGATTAGTCAATAGTTCCTTTTCAATCCACCACTCTGGTGACGTTGCATAGCAGTAGGGTGAAAGCCTGATATCTTCAAACCCTCATAATAGGGAAAGATGAAATCACGCTCTACAAAACTATTGTGATACATTTTTCCTATAGAAAATAACCTGGCGGCCTGACTGGCAGCTTAATTTGGAATCTCTCAAATGATGCCAGGTAACAGCCGGTAGGTATATATATTTTTTTTAGGATTGAGGAGCGCATATCCACAATCGAGCCAGCTCAAAGGGAACTGAATTTTTCAATCCCCCCCCCCCCCCAAGAAACACAGCCATTCAGGTATCAAATAAATATACAGAAAGTTCCAGCAAAGTAGACAGGTCTGCACCATACTTCACCCTGGATTCCTCCAGCCAAAAGTTCGATACCAGGAGGGAGGTCTTGGCTGCCGGGCATAAACTTTAGCATGTAAATACACAACTCATGCTATCTAATTGTAAAATGTTCAAAGTACTGGGTACTGCTAGTGCTACACATTTCTGCCTTCTGGGATGCTTAGAAATTACTCCCAGGATGGTTGAGACAAATGGTTGTGTCTTATAGTTAGAAAATTACATTAAATAAAAGTGAAATTTTACATATGGTATATATGTGTGTATTGTTTCAATTTTGGTTAATATCTGCTTTCATTTATTTTTTTAACAAAATCCATTTAGTTCTATATATATTCTATTATGTTAGTAAAGCTCTGTCCTTGTGTAGTAGTACAAAGCAGGAAGCTATGTGTCAGGTACACACATAAGCAAAATATTACATAATAAAAAAAGATCCTATTATTTAAACTGTATTTATCATGCTTATCAGAAAAAATACAAAATTAGAAATAAAGTAATTAAAAAAATATGCACTTTATTTGTATTGATTTAAATAAGAATACTGTCAGTGAGATTATGAAAAAAAAGTTAAACATCGAAGCTTACAAACATTTCCACCTCTCATTATCCATTGAGGACAAAGTAAAGAGCTGTTCAGTGGGGCGTTTGTTCCTTTATTTATACTGTCCTGCCTGGTACTGCGTCTACCTTTTTTCTGTCTGCTTTGCCTGTAAGTTCGAGGCGCTGACCCCTGTCTCGTGAATTAAAATAGATTGTTTGCGAGCATGGCCGTGTCAGAGCAACCAAACCTGCCTGAAATAATTAATATGTATAGATAGCCAATCTAATTTGTCAATAACACATTCTCGGCGAAGTGATCTTATTTTTATTCATTACAGGAAAGCACCTTACCTGCTACAAATCCTTTGCTGTACTGTCTGCAGAAAAAAAAAATTCTTATCCAAAATTGTATTGCCTCTAACTCAACAACAATCATATTCACTTAACACAGACCTGTAGTTAAATCTTCCTTTCATAAGCCATTCATATTTTGTATTCAAACCAAATAAAGGGATTGAGATCTTTCACATTGTCATAGCAATAACTCTAACTTACAATCTAATGCTCCTGCCATAGTCATATGTTATGAACATAGTCTAAACAAAATATCGGGGGAAGCTAATTAAATTACCAGTTAATCTTTAGAGTGTGAAGGAAACCATAGTACAAAGAGGAATTCCATGCAAACACAAGCATACAAACTCCTTGCGAACTGTGAGAAACTGCTATATGAGAAGCTAGGCATTGACTTTAAATTCATGATCACTGGGCCTGTAGCTGGGCTTCTGCATTCCCAGTGGCAAAGCTTATTAGACCTGTATTCCCTCAGCAGTATTGCCACCCACCTTCTCATGTATACCCACAACAAAATAACAACTAGACAGGCAGAATGGCAGCTAGGTGATGGATGCTGGCTCATCTATGGCTAGGGCAGCATGTCTCATATATACTTAAAGTTGTCTGTCACAATGCAAAAGGGAGTTGGAAGTAACTTCACATATGTAGAGCAAAAGACTACTTTCTTTACTTTTATAAATTCTATAATTGGTTAATTAATTCATTTTAGGTACTTGCATTTAAATAATAAGGTATATAGCTCATAAACTCATCACATTGTCCTTTATTGCTTTCTAAAATTACTAACCTCATTTTGAGTACTTGAGAACAGTGGTGGGCAACTGAGTTGATATGGAGGGTCACAAGTGCGGCCCTCTGTATCGCTTAAGGGCCGCACATAGCATTTTCAATCTATACTGACTTGTATAAGCATCTAATGTGGAAATGACAGCAGGCATAACTAGAAGACATTATTTTTTATTTTTAAATAACAAAATTTATTGGGTAACACTGTAGTATGATGATGCACGTTTTGATTCAGAGGTTATGTGATGCCATATGAGTTCCTATGCCCTATGCATGAACAGTAAGGTTTCGGGGGCCGCAAGTAGAGGACTGAGGAGGGCCGCATTCAGCCCCTGGGCAGCAGGTTGGGTCTAGGACGTAGAGCATGAAGAAAATAAAAGTTTTTACATACCAACTAAATGTATGCAACTATTTTTTACTCTCAATACTGTGGACTTCTGTGCAATGACTATTTTAACCATAAAAATACAAAAGTCAAAATGAATTTATAACAAATGTCCTATATTATTTATAATCTTTGTATTGATTGTTTTACATAATTTATTTGTACTTTGAGAGCTCTCATAGTCCTTGATTCTTTTAACATCCTAACATTACGAAAAAAAACTATTTTCTTTGAAGGTAATTTTCTGTCAAAATAAAGATAGCTCATGTCAAGAAAAAAAGAAATAAATTAAAGGTTTTGTATAACTGAATATTTAGGATGTTAAGAAGACCCTTACATATATATTTTATTTTTGCCTACGTAACTGTGTACAGTCTGTCTTTTGGGTGTTCAGAATGTCAACATATTTTAGTTATCTTTATCTCAATAGAGATTTTACTAGGAAAAACAAGCATCACTTAAAAATGCAATGATGAGATCCAGGCCAAGACACTGCCCATGACATGTCCTTCATATCTCTCCTCTTGAAACATTGCACGCCAACTCCTTTCTTTTATCATATCATAGGATTTTGGTTCTTCTGTAAATAATTAAGGAATATTCCAATCTACTGAATACTCTCATGTTAAATAAATCATTCAGAAATGTATAACTCACAAGGGCTTTGCAATAATTTAATGTGTGTTAAAGATATTATAATTTGCTTTGGTCAGTAGTCTACCATAAAGTATTCATCACTGACATATCACAGGATATGATTGTGGTCAAGTACCAGAAGTGAAAACAGAATACCTGCAGAGTGTTGCAGCTCACCAATGTACAGGGACTGAACCCTTTAGTGCCCTAAAGACATTGATGCCTGGATGTCCAGGACAAAATATAACTATGATTAATTCTCTTGCTCAAATATTTTGACAGTGAATATTTAAAATCATCTAATTCTTAAAAGTGATCATAGTTTCTCCATAGCTATACTTCTATAAATATATATACTGTGGATCTTTGACATACAAACGTAATTTGTTCGCAAGGGTTGGTTATAAGTCAAGTTGGTTGTAAATCAAGACTATTTTCCCACCAAAATTTGGGAAATACCTAATAATGGGTTCTGAACCTCTCAAAGCACCCCTTACCTAAACTTTTTATGATAAAAAATGATTGTATAAAAATGTAGTCTTACGTCAAGTGGTTGTGACTCAAGGTTCCACTGTATTAGATTATTAAGCAACACACATTAACCGCAAATAAAAATTGTATTCCACATCATATGATGACAAGGTGCAGCCAATAATCTCTTTGTAATGTTATTGGCGTAGAATTACAGGTAGACATAAATGAAATGAAGATGGATAAAGCACCCTGCCCAGATGGCATATTTAAGCTCAGTTATTAATAGGCCACTATATCCTTTATACTCTGACTCTCTTTTGACTGTGTCAGTTCCATGAGACCAGTATAGACTAATTACAGTGTTATGCAAGAGTAAAAAGCTAGAACCCGATACTAAAGACCAGTTAGCCTGATTTCTAGTGTGTTTAAATTATTTGAGGTTTTATCAAAATTATTTATCAAAATAATTAGTAGACAAAAAATCAATTATCAAGGAACCAACATAGTTTTAATTGTAGAAATTGACAGTGAACTCAGCCTAGAAAAAGGTTGAAGCTGTTGATCACTATGGATATCCAATAATGTACAAAGGGAAATTGACTTTTATTTTGGACATGACCAAATAACCAAATTTATCAGCTTACTCATTAAACCAAGTACATATTCACTTTGCTAACCACAGCTTTGGTAAGTAACAATTAAAACCCTTTTGATGGTATCCATCACTCTGCATACTCATTAGACATCTGTGCAGCCAGTCTGAGAACTTATTTGCCTGGCTCCACCAACCTTACCTCCCTTATTGTAATATTTGTGGAATATTGAGACAAAGGTGTACATCCTGATCTAATGAGAGTCTATTGTCCTATGCACTGGCTCTAGTTTCCATTTTTTCCCTTATGTCCTTTTCTATGGAAGCATCTACCACCATCGGCTCTGCTAATGATGGCCAAGCCTAAGGGCCCTTTTACACTATACTATTTTTTTTACTGCACATGTTTTTTTACTGCACGTGTTTTTACATAGACAACCAATGTTAGCATTCATACTGCATGCGTTGTGTTTTTAAAAATGCAGCATTTTCACATGCATTTTTTAAAACACCCTTCTGTATGCATTTTTTCTATTTTTCAAGCATTTTAAATTGATTTGTTCAAAAATGCAAATGCAAAATGCAGGCCTATCGCATGCCTTTAAAAAACGCATATAGTGTGAAAGGGTCCTAAAACAGCGATTTTTAGTTTGGACTAAATAGCTATATTAATTATAAACAACGGAACAACAAATCATGGTGTGGATACCTGTCAAAATTTGGGGTTAGATATATGTTTTGATTTCTCCTTTCTCTGTGCATCTTCTCTTTCAACAGGTCCACACATACCCAAAGGTGTGTAGCCTGATGAAGCCTAAAACAGCAAAACATGTAGCTGTTGAACGCACCTTGTGGATGTGACAATTGTACACATAGGTCATGTTGATGGATCAATTTTGGATATGACAAAGTTTTTCTGTTTGGAAAACACTACATGGAATCATTATATGTATATTGATTGTTTTATGCTGTTATTTTGTGCTTAGCATCCACTGTGACCAGGAATTCAAATAAAATATTTATCCTTTTAGATTTATGACATCTTGTCATTACTGTATGTGAGTCATTGTTCCAATCAAATTCAAATTCTTTTTGTTGTTCCAGTGCATCTTATGGGGATGGGAACAATGACCAAAGATCTTAACCATCCAATCATCCCATTTATTTAGTATAAATATAAACATGTATCTCCTTAGACAGTTGGGAAAGGTGTTTTGGTGCAATGTGTTATAGGTGGCACAGATAAAGGTAAACTGTTCCTCTAATAAAAAAAAATATAAAATTTTATTTATTTTTTTCCCATCTGGTATGAAAATTTGTAATGGGCCTGGCTTTCTTCTATGTATGTAGATACTGGTGTAATTTTTAGTGTTTCTCTACAATAATTATGAAGAAATTGGGTTAAAGATATGTGATTACCTTTTGAATATGGCAAGCCTTGCTAAACATTTCGAAATTTGGATTGCTGTTTTCAGGTGAAGAAAAAAAAGTGTAAGGGTTCCCAAATAAATTTATGGGTGGGAAAAGTTATGAGCAGGAAGTACATAGCTAGTGGCAAGATTATTGAATGAATAAAATGAATAAGGTTGAAGGTACCTTGTAATGCCTCTTGTATGGATGGTTTAGTGTGCAGGTAAAAGGAACCACTGACTTTGATGAAGTAAAATATATAAAATTCTACACTGGAAGAAGCATATTTGTATGTTAAAATATTTAAAGAAGAGTAAAAAATCTAATTAAAAAGTCAGTATTTCTTTATTTCTTTTATTATTTACAGAGAAACTACTTTACTATATATAGTACCTACCATCCAAGAATACTGTATGTTGATTTGTGAGTTCCTCCTCCCCGATGAGTGGTATTTGATAGCCTGATCTGGTGTAGTATCAGAGGTCTTACATTGCAGTGGAAGCATTATGGTACATGGCGTAATTGTCTTTCTCCAGCTCAGTCTCTTTATCAGGATACATGTCTGTTGATTAGTGGGGAGCTGGCTGTTTTTTGTTCCTGACAAAGTCCAGTGATTAAAATGTAGTGGTTTGCTCTTATTCCCTTGATAAAGGTGACAGCTGTAGAGTTCCCAGTGTTAGTGGATATGGTCCATGCAGATTGCTTTTTAATGAAAGCAATATATTATCTTACCTAGAGAGACCCTACAGCCCTACCTTGTTAATGCATTCTAACTTGGCACCACATTCATCTATAAATTAGTTTTACAGTTCTCACTATTTATGTCATTAAAGAGCTGTTCTGCTTCTCACTCCAATCGCAGCATTCAAACCATTAACAGTACAAGGCTCTGTAATTGCAAATGTAAATTTCTAATATATGTACATTGGAATTTGATGTTACATTCCAACAGATTGAAAATTCTAGTGTATCAAACACAAGTTACCTATCGACATGCTTATTAGGCATAACAATGGATGAAATCATAAAGATAAATACACTGCTCCAAAAAATAAAGGGAACACAAAAATAATCCTAAATCTTAATGATTGAAATATTCTTATGAAATACTTTGTTCTTTACATAGTTGAATGTGCTGACAACAAAATCACACAGAAATTATCAATGGAAAGCAGATTTATCAACCCTTGGAGGTCTAGATTTGGAGCTACACACTAAATAAAAGTGAAAAAAATCCCCACTACAAACAGATCCAAAGTTTATGTAATGTCCTTAAAACAAGACAAAATGAGGCTCAGTAGTGTGCCTGTATGACTTCCCTACAATGCCTGGGCATGCTCCTGATGAGGTGACACATGGTCTCCTGAGGGATCTCCACCCACACCTGGACTAAAGCATCCCCCAACTCCTGGACAGTCTGTGGTGCAACATGGCATTTGTGAATGGAGCGAAACATGATATCCCAGATGTGCTCACTTGGATTCAGGTCTGGGGAATGGGTGAGCCAGTCCATAAACACACAAATATTTCATTTATTTGTTTTTTTATTACATATTTTTAAATACAAGTAAACAATACAGAAAGTCAAGTGCTAACATAGGTAGCATATCTTAAAAGTCCAAATCCATGAGAGGTCATGAACATTCATAGTATCCAATCATAAATGTCAACAATATAAAATGTAAAAAGGAAATCATTTTTTATATTTTACCCCAGGTGCATGTTATCGAACATTGTATTTCTAATTAATTGTCATAAAGTAAGCACACTTTCACAGTGCTCTTTCAGCAGTGCTCTTTCAGTAGTGCTGTGCATTGGTCAGTTTACTGCATGTATTTTTTGAAGTGCTTGTATTTGTGTTTCCACTGCAAGTGTATTGGAATCACTAAACAAGCAAATCCAAATTGCATATATCCGTGTGTTATTAAAATGTATAGCACACCACGCATAGCAGAGCATTGCAGTGTGTACAGGATAGTTTCCTATATTTCCTGCACAGGAAATCTGTTACATCATGTATCATGTCCAGACTGCAATGCAGAGCCTGTAGTGTGAAAGAGCCGTTACAAAGCCCCTCTTCTTCAGTTTCAGCTCCACATTTTATTTCTGCACCTTAAGCTGGCCATACACCTTTAGATCTCTCTGTCAGATACCCTTTAGATCTACCAACAACTATTTAGTAAAGGGTCCTCTGTGATTGAACACAGGTAGATTGATGGTTTAGAAAGTCCCTCATATTACATGGTTTTGGTAACACAAGAGGAGATCTAAAGGAAATCTAATAGAGAAATCTAAATGCCCCCATACACGTAGTAAGCGACGGCCAATTTTACGGCCGACCAATGTGTGTGCGCACTCGCCGTTGCGAGCTGGCGGCAAAATCTAACTAACTAACGGGCACACAAAGGGTGCCCGCCGATACGCTGAGCAACGGGGTGCAGAGTGATGACTGTCGCTCGTCTGTCATCGGCCCCCATTCGCTACGTGTGTGGGGGCCTTAAAGCTGTATGGGAACCCCTACCTATAGATCCTACTACTACCACTATTGCTGCTACTCTCTATATAGTATTATTTCATTTATATATACTTATATGGTATATATGCAGTGTTATTTCAATGTAATCAATATTTTTTATGTTAACAAAACATTACACTTATGGGAAAATTTAGTCATAGCAAAAAATAAAAGCCTTTTATATCAACTCTATAGTATTTATCATTTACTATCCAAGCCATCCCAGCATCAGGTTATGTTTCTGCTTTCCTTGATAAAGTTGACCAAAAATATTACAATTATCCCTTAAAGGAAATGTAACGTTTTTATGTATGTAACGCCTAAAGCTGTGAATGAATAGTTGGTATTAAATGGTAAGATTTAATATGAGAAAATAAACTGTCCTCCCTGCAATTACATAGACATCTGAATGTTCTGATGGTGTTTATTCTATACACACATACACACCTCTGCTCTCAGGGTTCATTCTTTTGTAGATTACTCTACAAGCTTGTATGCTCACCTCAACAGCAAACAAGTCAAACACCTCATTCTCTACTAACTTGAAGGCTCAACTTACACTCATAAGTTAAAGAGAAACAGAAAGGTGTCATTTTGGTGCCTGAAAAGTCTCGGTTTAAATGACTCCATGCCAGAAGAGATTTAAACCGGGACTTTTCAGGCACCAAAATTTTCAAGATTTGTTTTGTTAAAAAAACATGATTTTAATAGGAAACATGATTAAAATATACATGATATTCAGAATAATTGAATCGTTCAGTAAAACATCGTCAAAGTCAACTGTCTTAGTCATAAAGTACATGGTCGCAAAAAGTACAAAGTCACCACTCCAGTCATAAGTTGAAGTGGATGTATACTAATATATATATGTATATATATATATATATTTGTAATTAAACATTTTCGTATTCTGAGTCAGAATGATAGTAACATAGTTCTTTACAATAATAAAAAAAAAGGTACCTGTGGTTCAATAGAACCATATGAGAGGCGCCCTCTTGTGACCGGAATAGTTTATTACATGTTTGTTAGGCTTTTACAACTTTTGTTTATTACAATAATGTAAACTACAGTGCTGGGATAGAGAAGCATTTAGGAAGTTGTTTTGGCAAGAAACGTTGACACCAAGATGTGAACTGCCCAATAAGGGCTGTAAATACCTGAATGACCATCCAAATGCAACATTAGGCATTTAAAAAAAATGGCAGTGCTTGATAAACTACAGCAGGCTTTATACTTTTAACTGCTCTTATAGATTTGAATGATTTCCTAAATGACTTAGCATTTTCCAAGCGTATAAACAGGATAACTGCACATGTGAATTGGGCCTATGTAGCTCTAACTGGGCTCTATTTACTGTTTTAATGCTTCAGCACTGTCTCCAGCTTCCTCCTCTTTCCTGGTAATCATATTTAGACCGTACAATCAGAATCCTTTTACCTATTTCTTCTGAGCTCAAGTAGTTGTTAAACTATTCCCTGGTAGAGATGGTCGAAATGAATAAAATTAGATTCTAATTAAATTTCGAGTTTCCCAATCGAATTTCGATTTGACTGCGAGTCAAAATTTCTAAAGTCGAAAATTCGCATAATGCCAAATATTTGCATTAAAACAGCCTAAAATCTGCATAAGGTCAAAAATTCACATAAGGTGGAACATTTGGATTTGCTGTATGAGCTATAATAGAAGAATCAGTGTACATAGTAGCAGAGCTTTACAATCAGAGCTAAGATTTAAACCCAATTTATACACAAACTTGACATGTTAAAGCAAAACGTATTGTTTTCAAATGTCCCCCCAACCCTTCTCTACAACTCCAACAATTTTTGTGAGGATACCATTTTCAGGGGCTTTGCAATAAGCTGACAAAGTTAGCTAGCACCATGCGAATTTACGGCAATGCGAATTTTCCAATCACTCCCGCATGCAAAAATTTTTAATAAAATGGCGATGTTCGCACGCGAAATGGCGTCACAGCAAATCAAAAGCAAAGTTCTTTTTTAAGTTGAAATTTCGATTTCAGTCGAAATATCAGGCTGATTTTCGACTTTTTCGCCGAAAAGTCGAAATGACCCCATCAAAATTCGACTATGCGAATTTTCGGAGAAAAAGTCTAAATTTCTACTTAAAAATTCACACTGCGAATTTTTTGACCATCCCTATTCCCTGGTAGTGCGTCATAATCACATAACCTCAGCTCATAGTATTCCAGATCTCTTGTCATCACATGAGTGGCCCATAGCCCTCATTGATGATGTTAATGTCATTGCTGCAGTTATGTTACCCTGTTAATGCAGTTAGATTATTTGGATGTTTCATTTTAGATGGGCTTTAACGTACATCCAAACTCATGAACAAAAATATAATAAATCCCAACCTACCGGTGATAAGATGTTTGTCTGTGCATTAGTTACCTCTCCACTTGTTGACCCAGCTCAGTTGACAGATAATGAATTAAGGTAGCCATACACGCAACAAACCCTGCCCGATTGCACCGAAATGATGTCATCACGCAGCAGCCAGTTTTATCAGAGGATCAGAGCACACCCTTTGTGTGCTGGTCATTTCTTTGGATGGGGCTGGTCTAATAAGTCTGATCATCATGCGATCCGTCTTGTAGTGCGATCCTGGTCGATCTGTCCAGGTGGGTGCATCCGATTTTCCCAAAATCAGGCGCAGAGCAGATCAGAGCGTTTCTTGTTACCTTTAGTGTTTCAACACCTATATGAATGGAGGAGCAGTTTAACCACCCAGCATATTTGTCATTCTACAAGAGCAGTTTAACACAGACAACAATCTGTGGGCCATACCTGGCAATGAGCGGAGATCATTATTAGAGAGGACCAAACGTCAACATAAGGACAACGCAGTAGCCTGATCATGTGATAATACAGTGTGCGTGCCTTCATAGCAACAACAGGTTGAAGTGTGGAATTTTTTTCCTTTATGTTTTTAACCTACCTGGCAGTATATATATAATTTTTTTAAAGTGGTATAAGAAATTCAAACAAATTACAATTTAATTTATTTAAATTCCTCACCTAGTCCCTTCAGTATTTGGCACTATGTTATGTGTCCATTACAGGCTCTTGGTCCAGCCCCTTGGGGTTTGCCCACCTCTATTCTAACATAGTAAGATGGGCTTTACTTTTATTCTTCTATCAAGATATAAAACAAAAGTTTTAACAATGTGAATTAATCTGTCAAACAGAAACAGATGAAAACTTGTTTTCTTACTTATCTTTGAACTTGGTAATAGGAAGAATAGTAAATCCTAACATTTTAAAACCTCACACAAAGGCATTTTAGATGGCGTTGGGCTTTGTTCATATATACAATTTGTCTGCACAGCCAATAGTACTGATGTCAGTTTAATAAACACATAAAATAAGGATTTGGTGCTGCAGAAGTGACACTATATCAGAAACTTTCAGTTGTGTTGGATATTGTGCTGCCTACTAAGCATATTTCTGCTTCTGGTAACAAACATTACATTTTGTCTCAGGTGGCAATGACTGAATGTGTTTAATGCAATGACAGGGCCCATTTAATTGTCTCCCAGTAGGCCTCCAGCAGACTTCTGGTCAGGCTGACATTTTATTGGACAGTACAACACCCCCATCTAGTGGCCGTTTCAGAGGTTGCATGCAAAGCACTGATTGTGTACTTCACTCTGCAGAACATAAGTGCCTCATAAACTTCTATTTGTCTCATGGGTATTTGGTAATTAAATTACAAGATGCTGCAGGGGCAGTTTGAGGTTTTATTATTGAGAGAAACACTGATAGCCTTGTCTCCAAACGTGAAAGAAAATCTGTAGTCTTCAATTATTCAAGGTGAAAAACATGACAAAGAACAATGCAGGAAGTGCTGAGAAGTCTTATCAATTAGATAAAACTGCCTGCGCCATATGGATTGCACCTCGCTGTTTTGTCATAAGGGATTTTTCATTGGCAGAATTTCTTAATTCTATTAATCCTTTCCTTACATGGCTAGTTCTAGTCACATCTCAGGATCCAATACAAAACAACCTAAACAAAGATCTTGCTCTCTTTCAGTTGCTAGATAGGACAGTGCTTGCTTACTTATAAATATCAAGATAATAGTAAAATATAGAAGATTTAAAACCATTTCTTAATCTGGCTACTTCCTTACACAAGAACAATTTGAAAAAAGGCACCCAAATATCTTGGCTGCTCGTGATATCCTCAGGAAAAAGAATATTAAAATCCCAAATGCCCTTTAAATTCATATCAGTTACTTAACTTGCCGGTGATTCCACATCATACTCAACTACTCCAGGGATCACAGGGCAGTTTCAGGGGAGAACAGGCAGAACAGTCAAGGCATGTCTCCCAGCTCTAGAGAAAGGATCCATTCTGGCCATTATGGCATCCTGTTACCTATCCTCAGGGGTGGTGATGACAGGTAGGAACCGACCACAGGGGGAGGAG